>CM053581.1:545773604-545797427 GCA_028627135.1 Pseudochirops cupreus
ATTGGTTAGTATTTCCATACCTCTTGTTAGTGTTGTGTTGTTGTTTTTACACGAGCCGTTTGCTATTAACGCTCTTAGATTTGGAACCCAGCCGTTCAGTCAGAATCCATTGTTGTGCGCTAATCCATTGGTTTGTTTTTTTTTGGAGGTCTTGAATAAAATGAGTAATTTTTTTAGATATTTATTCACTAGTTAATTGAAGGGAAATTCCAATTAGAAACCAATCTTTCCCTCCAACTAAATTAATTCAGTTTTCGGTTATTTCTTTAAAAATTATTAAGCATATGATAATGAATAATGAAATTTCTTTCAAAAAAAGATGAATTGATACTGTCTCAACTTGATATCTGGAAATGCTGATGTGTAAAGGTTATTCATGAGATGAGGATAAATCCACTTGCATCTTCATGAGATGTATTTCCAGTTGAGTGTTATCGTAATAACATTACTATAAGTGTTTTCTGAAAGTGTAAAAGAAATCATTTTTATTATAGTAATGCTTCTAGTTCTCTGACATTTGGGGAGGAAGTGTTTTGGGATAACTGAAATTGACCAGAGTATTTGTGAAATGGCCCATCGTGTTCCGTGAGGTATTTGAAGCGCTATTGCAAGGAGCCTCATTTTTTTCCATTTCAATAGATATGCTAATTAGGAAGGTATGAAGTTTATTATGGTTGAAAAGTTGCTATTTTTCATTCATAGTCCAGAGAACAAGCAGGTGTATAGCAGACAGAATAATGTTATGCCAAATTAAGGTTGTCTTATACAGATGGCATTGAGAATTGATTTTTAAATGAGACTTTCTGGTATTCAGATATTGAGCATGTCACCCATTTTCACTATATTCTCTGCTAGAGTTCTCATTTAGCCCATAATGACTTAGTACCATGCATCATGGTGACTATGACAGCCTTTCCCTTCTCCATATTTTGAAAAATATGATTCCTTCCTAAGCTTGCGAGTATGCTGAAAAACTCCCTGCCAAAATGTTTAATGAATATTTATGTTTTATCTATTCCTCTGCTATGAAATTTTTTTCTTATATTAGAAAAAATCCCAACCATACCCTATCCAGAAAGAGAAAAGAACAAATAGTTTTAAAAGCAATATTGAATAACATCAGTCTACCTCAAGGTGAACATTAGGAATCAGAGCTCTGATTCCTGTTTGCTCTGGGGCAACCAATATGCCTTGGTGAAACAAAATAAAACCAAAAAAACCCAATAGATCAGGTCTAGTTATTAAGATTGGACAAATCATTGATTTCATTGCCATTATCTACTGAGCTGGACAGGACTGTTTGGAAAAGAGAAGGAATCAAGGCCTGTGAATCCATTCCCCCTGGCAGGCTTTCAGAAACATTAAAAAAAAAAAAAGCTAGCAAAAGAAGAAAATGAAGGAAACATTTCAGTATATTTCTCAAGCAGGGAGAGAGAAGAGTTAGCTTGCAATGGGCAGGCACCCTGAGAAGAATGGAGAAATCACAATTTCATGCTTTCTTTCTTAAAAAATATAAAATTTACAATTTAAAAAATCTGACTTCACACTTTCTTCAATTACCTCCTGGGAAAGACAGATTCCAAACATGACCACTTGATTGATATAGTTTAAGATCGCAAAATTGTAACTAAGCTAGCCTGCATTAGTGAAGGGTGATGAGGATCCTAGCATCAGAAACGTAGAGCCAAGAAACGTATTTTTGTGGATAAGAAACTGGGGAGTCATCAGTATGTCCAAGTAGGATTTTTCTAGATTGTCATAAGCTTATAGGATCATGGCTCTAGAAGTGGGAGGGACATCATTTTACCAGTGAAGAAATTGAGATCCTAACATGTTAGTTAAATTTCCCAAAGCCAAACAGATAGTTAATATAAAAGGATTAAAACCCAAGTCCTCTGACCTCAGAGTCAATGTTCTTTCTACTGTACCTCTGATTGTGTTAGAAATTAACTAAATCTCTTCTACTGTAGTTTCCCTGTGCCTAACAAAGCCTTGTTAATGAACGTTTTCTGTCAAGTGAGTTCAATTCCCAACTACAATCCCCATGGGACCCATTGCTTGAGCCTTACCTGACCAGGTTGAGGGTGGGAAGAGATAGTGCATTCATTCTTCCCTGCCCTCCCTGTCCCTCTCCTTCCCTCCCTCTCTTCCTCTAACTTTTTTTTAAGTACCACTAGATGAATATGCTAAATGATGGTCTAAGGTGCTGGAGATATAAGGATAAAAGCTAAGAAATCTCCCAGGGAGCCTGTCTTCCATTGAAAAATTTATCAGGAATCAAAATTTATCAGGAATCACCTGGACCAATGTGACCCACTAGTTTTTAAACACAAAATTCCAATTGATGTTAAACTTTCCCCTGCATGCAGTGGATATATATGGACTCACTTTTTGTGTTAGACTGTGGCTGTGGTCTCAATCTGCCTTACTTACTCCCAAACACATCACAATCCATATGAATTTAGCACTTATTAACTCTGATAATAAAGATCCTTCTTTTCTCTCGTTTTCCTTAAAAATACACAGAGAACAAGCACTTTCATTGAGATATGGCGTCAGATTTCCTGAAGAAGAAAAAATGATCAGACAAATTCTGCTGACACAGTTTGTTAATTTGTGTTTGTTCTCACATATTCTTTGCTTCTTGAAATAATGCAAGTCTAGATCCTGATGAGGCTACTTTCTTGAATCAACCTGCAATGAGGAAATTTAGGATCACAGGGTTTAAAACCTGAAGAGATTCCGGAGATCATTTGGGCCAGCCACTTAATTTCACTGTGAAGAAGTAGAGACTGAGACTACTCACACCCGAGGTCATACTGCTCATTTGTAACCCAAAATGTGGATGTTAAAAAAAAAAGACACTATCTGAGCAGTTGTTCAGGTACATTTATTAGGGAGTTATGTTGGAGTTATAAAATTGAGACATGAGTTCACTACCTAGAATAAGACTTCATAAATTTTTTTTTTTCTATCTGATGGACCTCTTTGGAAGGCTAATGAAGGCCATGGACCCATTCTCAGAATCATTTTTTCAAAGTGTTAGAAATAAAAATCTGTTGAATTATATAAGCAAAATATAAGAGAATATAGATAAATTAATATGTGGTTTTCTAAGTCAATATGAAGCCTCTAGGAATCCTTATATACTGTGTAATGACCTGGTTTCTTTTTGTGTTTGACACCTGATCCAGCCAGTTTTATTTGACTGTAAATTGCAGAGTAGGTGTTGACCTGCATTGGTAGAGAAGGATTTCTTTTGTCTAGGAGTTTTTTCATGTTAATGAAATTACGGGCCCAGGTCCTATCCCCGTAGACCTTATAATTCACTGTTAATAAATTTGGAACTGGGGAATATGTCCTGAAGGACCACCATCAGTCACAAGTGATGTAGAGGAAAGAATATTTGATTTGAGAAAGACAATGGTTTACATCCTGGCTCTTAATACCTGTATGATTTTGGACGACTTACTCTCTGAGAGTCTGTTTTCTAATTTAGAAAATGAAAATATTCACCTCCGAGATCCTTTCTGGGTCTAAATCAACGATCCTGTTCTCCTAAGTAGGCCTCTCTGACTCAAGGTGCCCTAAATTTTATTTCTGATACAATCATATCTAATAACCTTTTAAGGGTAGCTCTCTATTAAATCTCTCCTATCAGATTGTAAACTTCTTGAGAATAGGGTTTGTATCTTCTTATTTCTAGCACCTAGCACAGTACTTTGCTCATGTGAAAATTTCATATTTTTGCTTTATGTTAAAAAATGATTGAGCTATCTTGTGACTTGGAATTGAACCTATCTTTATTGTCTAAATATAGTCTGCTCTGTGTTCTAAAATATTTTAGAATCCTTGTGCCTTTTTTCTGCTACTAATACCTTTCGCATTTTCTTTCTTTCCCAGAAATTGATATTTACAAATTATATAATTTGTTCTGCAGATTTTAAGTGATGAATCACATAGGCACAGTTTCTGGTTAGGAACATGTATCAAATCTGGCAAATTATGATTTCCTTATAGGATCATAGAATATTATTTAGAAGAGACTTCCAGGTTCTTCTTGTCCAACCTTTGCTGAAAAAGGAAGCATGGATATAATTCTGTATTCCTTACAAATGATCATCTAGCCTTAGTATAAAGAGCTTGAGCAGTGCAGGCCATCTGATTATCTCCTGACTACATATAATACAGAAAATGTTTCCTTTATCCTAGCTGAAATCTCTGTTTCTGCAACATCTGTTCATCACTTCAATTTTGCTTAGCAAAATGATCTCATTCCTCTTCCATGTAACAGTCTTTCAAGTCCTTGGAGATAGTTATTATTTTTCTTTTGACTCTCATAAACATCCTGTTTGTTTTACCAACCTACTTTTGCTTTGTCCGACTCCTCTGGACATATTCCTACTTTTCTCAATGTCTTTTCTAAAATTTAGTGCCCCAAACGGAGCATCACACTTCAGCTATGATCTTAACCAGGGCAGCATGCAGTGGGACTCTTCCAGATTGACTGCTTCTGTTGTTCATTGCAATGATTACATTAGGGAGTTTCTGGCTATAGTGTCACAATGTTGACTCATATGTTTTTGGTTCCCTAAAACTCCAGGATCTCTTTTTTTCACACACAAACTATACTTGGGCAAATGAATTATCAAAATTTTTAAAAATCTAAGTTTAGTACTTTTCATTTCCCCAGCACATTTTATCAAGGCAGTTTTGGCTTATGGTTTATGGCTTAAATCAAGATCTTTTTGGAACCTAATTTATTATTTAATTACCAGCTCCTCTTTTCAGGTTCATATTATCCAGAAATTTTATAACTATGCTATCTGTACCTTTATTTTAAAACAATTATGAAAAGTGTTCAGTAGAACTTTCACGAGGGCACTCTGCTAAAACTCTCTCTTCATTTTGATTTGAATTAATTAATCATTCTTTCTTGGTCCCAGAAATCCAAAATCTACTAAATTTTGATTTCTGTGTTGAACAGCTCAAAAGAGACCACTGAAAAGAAGATATTTTAGAGAAATTAGAAATCAAATTTAATAATATGAATTTTTGCAGCCTGAAATTAATGTAATAATTTTCAAGCTCATTAGGAATTCATCAAGAAGATGATCTCTTCTATTTCTTTGGAGATGAAGTCCATTCAGGTGGCATCTGGGAAACACCTATTGGAGGCAATGACACAGTGGTATAGTGTGTAGTGTTTTGGACTTAGAGTCAAGGAGATCCGGGTTCAAATCTTGCCTCAGACTCTGCAGCTGTGTCACACTGGGCAAATTCTTAATCATTCTCTGCCTCAGTTTCCTCCAATGTGAGAATAATTATAGTGCCTACCTCACTGAGTTGTACTGAGGATCAAATGAGGTAACATGCTGTTATTATTACTATTAAATTCCAGGCACTGTGCTAGGTTACAGGAATGCAGAGAGAAAAATTACAAGTCATTTCAATGCCAACTGATCAATAAACATTTATTTGGTGCCTCCTCTGATGCAGTTGCTGTGCAGAGTACTGGGAATACAAAGACGAAAATTAGTCCCTGCCTTCGTGGCATGTATACATAGTCACCCTAGAGTGAAAACATGGACATAGATTAGTGAATAAATACAAGTAATATTGAAATGGGGTGGCGATCACTAAAAAGTGTTAGGATCTGAAAAACTTTTTTTTTTTAAAGTGCCACTTGTACCAGTCACCTTGAAAGAGCTTGGGGCTCCATTAGGTGAATATGGGATGAGGAATGGAAACAGGAGGTCAAATGTCACATATGGGGAACATCAGATCATCCAGTTTGACTGGAGCATAGAGCCATGCCTTAAGCCTGGAAAGATAGATAGTGGCCAGATTGTGAAGGGATTTAAATGTGAAACACAGAATTTTCTTTCATCAGTGAAGCAATGGGAACCACCAAAGCTCCATGAGTAGGGGAGTGACAGATGTATGTTTTGGGGAGTATCAGTTTGGTGACTGTGTGGAACGTAGATCACAGAGAGGGAACGCTTAATGAGAAGGAGGGGAGACCACATAGAAATTCATTAGAATAGTTGAAATGAGAGGAGATGAAGTTGGAAGTTACTGTGCAAAATTGGAACTCCATTTAAGGAAGGATGGCATAACAATCAGCTGCCTTGAACTTCGGAACAGTTTGCCAATAACAATGATAACAGCTCTAGGTTTCTTTAAAAATAGAATTTATTTATATTTTAGGATCTGTATGTTTAAAGATAGGAGTCACCTCAGAGACCACCCACCAGTTCGCTCATTTTTGTAAATGAGAAAGCTCAATTTGAGATTCTGTAAGTATGGGCAGGGAAGTGTATTACAGAATCTCTAAAGTTACCTCCTAGTTCTATGATTCAGAGAATTTTAAACTTAGAATGAGTGCGATAGGTCAGCTGGTACTGTGGTTAGAGCCTTCAGCCAGGAGTCAGGAAGACTAATCTTCCTGAGTTTAAATCTGGCCTCAGATACTTACTGTGTGATCTTGAGCAAATCATTTCATTCTCCCTCACTTCCTCATCTGAGCTGGAGAAGGAAATGGCAAACCACTCCAGTATCAATGCCAAAGAAACCCCAAATGGGGTCATGCAGAGTTGGACATGACTGAAAAAAGTTCACTCATTAGTTTTATAAATGAGTTCTCTCCTAGTCTCCATTTCTTAGACTACTGAGCTTACTTCAAAGGCTCAACTACTTAGTGAACTCTCCCTTCTACAATTATCTTAGATTTATCTTTTATCTGGAGTAAGTGTTCCGTTCTCCCTCAACAAATGTAAGC
Source organism: Pseudochirops cupreus (assembly GCA_028627135.1). Lineage (NCBI taxonomy): Eukaryota > Metazoa > Chordata > Mammalia > Diprotodontia > Pseudocheiridae > Pseudochirops > Pseudochirops cupreus. The sequence continues at coordinate 545,780,386 of CM053581.1, forward strand.
TCCCCCAGGGCAGATTCTCTGGTTTACTTTGGCCTTCCATTTGCCCCCTGTCCCAAGCCTGGTTCGATGCCCTGCCTTTAGAATATGCTTGATAAATGATTGTGGAATTGAACTGAATTGAATGAAGAATCTGGGATCCCTTTGGGAAAATTAATGACTTGATCTGATTATGGGAGGGTATTCATCTGTTTTTTCTAAGATAAAGGTATATGATAACACACATGTTCCAGTGTCCTAGTAGTTTAACTCTTTTCTTTCACCCCAGACCCTTAAAGTCTGCTAGAAGGCACGTCTGCTCCCCTTGACATGACAAAAGAGTTAACTAAGGTCTTAGACTTAAGTGTTCAGTGTTTTCTTTGCATAATCATATGGCAAATGAATCTGTGTGTTCAGTGGTGTAGACCTTATCTAGATGGTTCATGCATTCAAACTAGACTAGTCTAGACATTCAGGGAATTGGAAGAGTGGCTAGCATTCATCCAAGAAAGAAAAAAAAAAACAGGGCTCTTTTGTGGAGGTAAATTAAAAGCCTTGTGTCAGTTGTTGGAAGAATAAGAAATATGGAAACAACTGTAAAAGTATGAAAACTGGCTGGGTTCAAACTTAGAATAATTTGTTGAATAAACTTCGATTTAATTGAAATCTCCGTGAGGGCTAAAAGCAAAACAGTCCCAAATAACATTTTAAGCTTTCATTTAAAATGCCAAGCTCTCTGATGTTTTCAACAGTGTGGTATTGTTTTTTTTAAAGTTTTGGTTGTGGGATTTATGGTAAATTTTTATTTTGGGGGGAGAGTAGGAAGTGATACTATACATGCCGTTAGGCATAGGAAAAACAGCAACCCTAAGTGGTCCAGTTCATCACAAATACAAGTTAACCCCAAAATTAAATTGCCCACAACCAATTTGAGCAATACCATGAAATCCTTCAGCCGCGCCCCTCACCAAGTGACTTTTGAATGTCGTTTCTGTTCGAGTTTCCCTGAAGTGCTTTGCTGTACTATTTTTGGCCCACTAAAGATATACACTTAATTTCAGGAGAGGGATAGAGGCAAGTGGGTTGGGCCATCTTTTTTCTGCTGGGGGTGCCAAGGCTGGAGGCTCTTTGCCCTCTACTTTGACCCCTGCGGTGTACATCCCTGTCCTGTTGGAGAGACTCATGACAGGGATTTTTACAGCCAGTGTGCTTGTTGGCCATTTCAAGCTGAAATGATCATAAGGAATATGTAACCATCTGTGGGCGTTTTTCCTTGTGAAATCAAAATACCAAGAAAAATGATTCAAATGGATTTATTTTCTGATATAACATGCAAAACTAATCCTCAGTCTTATTGCTTACATCTGAAAAAAAAGATTTTTCATAGCCAAAAATGAAACTGTCCTTGGTGGACATGCTGAATGCTTCCAGATCCCTCATTTGGACCTTCTTCATTCCTTTATGTTTTATATCATAAGCTAGCAATGAACATAAAATTCTTTCATCGTCTGACACACAAATATGCCAAAGAGCATTCATTTATTTGAAAACATTTATTGAGCTCCAGTATATGCCTGAAATTACTAGATTTTAAGTGATATGCAATATTAATATGTCACATTAATGCATAGAGATTTACAGTATTATTAAGTTTCATTGTGGTAGTGAAAAGATTGGTAGCTTGGCAGTCAGGGATATTGTGTTAAGTTCCTGGGTCTGTTTGAACTTGTATAATATTGGCTAGTCTCAGAGTCTCAGTTTCCTCAACTGTGAAATGAGGGGTTTCCCTTCCCACTCTAAAGTTACAATCTCAGGTAAACTCTTGAAGCTCATTTCCTCCCCCCAAATTTTCTAATGATTCTTCTCTGTCTTTGCTGGTCCTATTTCCCTGTACCATGACTTCATGTCAAAGGAAAATCACCAAGCAGAGCTTGTGAAAGTGGTCGTTTACATGACCACCAAAGAATTAAGCACCTTTCTCATGCAAATATCTCTGGAAAAGCTTGGTACAAACCTGTGCATCTGTGACCCATTCCCAAGAACGTCTTTAAGGAACAGTTTGGGGGGCTTTCTATTTAACTGAGCATGACAATCCATAGGTCAGATCCTTCACATTAGAAGCCTGGCTGTAATAAAGCTTGTAAGTAAAAAGTGAACCAAAGAAACACCTTTTAAAGCATTGTTTTATAATAAAAAGTTTTCTTTTCTAATGGTTGCAATAAAGAGGTTTAAAACATTTTTTTAGAAGTAGGGCATAGATTTTTCTTTTGTCATTTTAAATTTTGTATTGCTTTTTAGTTCAGTGGGAAAGAGATGGGGATTAAAAATGACCCCTCTCATAGTTTATTTTTAGTAATTTTTTTCCCTTTCTTGATCTTAGTCCTTTTTCCTCAGGATCGCAAGGAGATTGTCAAATAACACATCATATTAATGCTGGGCTGTGTGAATGCAGTCCTGTTTGCTGTTGTATAAACAGTTGTGTGTGCTGTGAATGCCAGGCTCGCCATAATACAAAGGAGAAATTAGACCTCTCCAGTTTCTCCACTATTGACTCCTTTCTCACCGGATGCTGCCCTTTTCTTCAGTAAATTGTTAAAAATTCCTTCCCATGAGAAGCTGCTTTGATGCAACACTTTATTGATTGAAAATCTAAAAATACGGTGAGCGATGGGCCCCGTGATCTGGAGTTTGTTTCTGCTGTGAATACAATTAACTTTGGCCCTGTTTAATTGTATCCTTTTCTAACATTGCATTTCATAATCTCTTTTAATATATTATCCCTTTTGAATTGTTTCTGGATAAACTCCAGTATCCTATTTCTTCATTAATTAGCAAAGGTATTTAACCGATCCCTTTGGGAACATTCCTTTTGCCGGTGTGGTTCTTAGAACCTTCATCTAAGTATTTTGTTTTTGTGAGTAACTAGCTCCAGTGTGTCCTTTTGATCATTTCCGCCCCCCCCCCCCTTACATTACATTATCTGTGTCTAGCATTTTTTGTTTCCCTGTAAGAGGAGAGTCATTATTTAAGTACAAATGAAAAATCATTTCTTAGAATAGCATCCTAAGTTCTCTTGGTCCCCAAGGATGGATTCTGTGGTCCTAACTAGTTGCATGCCTTCTCTCTTTTTTTAATGCTCAACTTCGTACTTGGATACGGGATTAAAAAAAAACAACTAAAAACTAAAAACTAAATTCCCTGATCATCCAAGATAAATGGAAGGTTTTTTTTTAAAGTTGCCTAGCCATGAACTTCATTGATTTTCAGTTTCCTCATTTATAAGAAAAGAGGGTTGATCCCCAAGGTCTCTTTCAACATTCTTTGAGTCATTTTCTAGCAATGATGCAGATTTTTTTTTTTTAATCTGGGGGGAAGAATACCTGAGCATATACAATGTTCTTCTGAGCAGTTCAGATTTGGAAAATAATTTTAGAAGATTATTCAGAATTTATTAAAGGGTAAAAATTAGTGAATACTTGTTAATAATTGGTCAAAATTTGGCCAAAAGCATTTGGGTCTCTACTAAGTATGCATTTCTCCATTCTCTTCTTGCCAAGAACCCTCCTTCCAGCCTAATTTTGATGACTGTTAAAGTTGATCTAGTCTCATCAACTGCTAATTAATGACTCTGCAGGAGTTTGGTCTGGAAGCTGACCAAAACTGCCGTCTTACAATAAAAACAATACACGTCCTCACTTAGTAATGCTTACCAAGTAATGAGAGATATTCCCCAAACCGTGGGGAAGGAGCCATCAACAGTGGTACTTGATGGTTTATAATATAAAAGAATTTTTGCATTTTAATTGATGAGTTGTGATAAAATATGATTACTTTATTTAAATAACAGAATTTCATATTGGCATGAAATGATAATGGTAAGAAATGATATGCATTTCTTACAGCATAACCAACCTTGTCTTGCTCTGACTGGTTATTCTAGTTAAATTGTTTGTTTAGGGTAGTTTCTTCCCTGCTTTTGTGCCTTCATTCATAGTTTTTCTTCCATGTCTGGAGCCTTTCACTCCTTTTTACAACTGTGATGCCAGAAGCCTTTATTACTGGCATCCCTTAAAGGATCCCCAATGTTGTCTTTTTTTTTTTTAGGGCTAACTTCATACTCTTCATATTTTTCATACTCTGATAATCAAGAACTAAATTTCTTGATTTTCCAAGGTGAATTAAAGGCTTAAAAAAAAAAAGAATATTCAGTCAACAAGCACATTGCTCCTACCATGAGGAACCCATATATTTTCAAATTTCTACAGTGGCATTTCCCTCTCTGCTTTTCCCTTGTTACAAATCAACCACTTGACATTAGGTGAAATAACGTGGAGATGGTATTACATGGCCCATGGAATGATAAAGGTGGGAAGGGCCTTAGAAATTATCTGCTCTTAACCCATCATGTTCCAGTTGGATTAAGGAGGCCTGTCAGGTGGAAACGAGACAAAGGTCACACAGGTATTAAGTTGTAGAACTGAGTTTCAGACAAGGTTCTTAAACTCCAAATCTGTGCCCCTTCTATTCCATGATGCCATAGTTCCACTGTTTTAAATGTGTGCTCATCAGTAAGATGATTTGTCACTTTATATTATGGAACCCATGATTTACTTGGTTTAGAGAGTTCTCATGATGAAATTCCGTCCATCAGTGCAGAGATACAGCTATTTCACAATTTATAGATGGACTTACCTGGGACATTAAGAAGGTAAATGACTTAATTATGTTCATATAACCAATAGGTTTGGGTCTTAAATCAGTGACTTTTAAGACTACCCCTCCATCCTCTATTATAAATTAATGAACTTACTGGACTCATGATACGTTTACACTCTGAAAAATTATTGAAGACCTCAGAGATCTTTTGTTTATGTGGATTCTGTCAGTATATAGTGCAAGAGAAGCTTTTAAATATGTTAGTATTATGATGATGATACCAGTTTGACCTTGAGAGCTCCCTGAAAGAGTATCAGGGGCATTTAGAGGTCCTGGACCACAATTTGAGTGTCACTAGGTGGCACAGAGGATAGAGTGCCAGGAAGACTCATCATCGTGAGTTCAGATTTGGCCTCAGACTTAGTAGCTGTAGGACCCTGGGTAAGTCACTGAACCCTGTTTGTCTCAGTTTCTCATATATAAAATGAACTGGAGAAGAAAATGATAAACCTCTCCAGTATCTTTGCCAAGAAAATCCCAAATGAGGTCACAAAGAGTCAGATACAACTAAAAAAAAAACCCAGAAGAAAACCCCCTCAAAACAAAGACACTGAACATCAACAAACTCTATATATTATGCAGTGATACCTCTTTGTGTAATAATAAGGTTGGGTTGTTATTGACTTTAACAAAGTTATTTAAAAATGACTGGGGCCATAATGGAGGTTATGTCTGTATTCCACATTCAGAAAGATACTTTGAATTTTTTTTTGGATGATAGTAAATGCAATATAATGAATTAAAGGGCTGGCATGTTTCAGTTTAGCTCCAGCCTTGTTTTATACCATTAGATATCTGTATCCTTATAACAGCACCTCATCTACTCTTGGAGAAGTAGAGGGACTAACATCAGCGTGCACAGAGCCCAGGAGCCAACAATAGGAACGGTTTTTGTTGTCAAGAGCCCTGAGGCAAGTGCTGTCACACATAAGTATGTCCTCAGGAACCTGCCACAATCCAGGCCATGTCCCTTTGGATTGTACAGCATTTTCTTCTCCTTATCTCCAAAGCATTACTGCTTTTGCTGAATAGCAAATGGTTCATTAAAAAAAAAAAGACAAAAAGAATCTTAGTTTACATCTGAGATAGTTTCAATTCTAATTTTTGTTCCTTCTGTCCTTTTGCATTTTAGATGTGTTAGTCTTTGAAGCTCATGTCGAAAACTAAAGTAACTTTTAGTTGCCAGGGTACAGGATGAGTTTTACCTCATCTTGATGGTTTTAGTTATTTAGACAAGGGGCTTTTAAAGGAATTTCTAGCTGTTTACCCTGAGTGCAGCCTGGGACTTAGGTATAGTCATTGTTAGAAGCCATCAGTTGGCCAAAATGTAGTTATTGGCACTGAGTAAACCCAGGCTGTCTTAACAGTAATGTAAGTGTACTGGTTGGAAAGTAGTGGTCTGCTTCGCAAATAGTATATGTTTCGAGCATCACAACACTGGGATTTAAAAATTATCTAGAATTTCTGTTTGAATCCTTGTCCGTGATGTAATAATAGATGCAAAAACATTTGAAGGCTAAGTCTAGGTTCCAGGTGTTTCTGCCCCATGGGAAAAGCTAATTAACAGCATAGAAAGTAGAAAGAATGCTCCCAATAGGTCACCTGAGTTCGAATCCTGGCTCTGCTGCTTAATTATGCAGTTCACTTAATTTCCCTGGGCTTCAGTTTCCTTATAGTAAAATGAATTGGTTGGAAGAAAAGACTTCTGAAGTCTCTTCCAGCTCACCATCGATGTTTCTGTGAAGCCAGGTTCACATTTTAGTCCTTATTTACCACTGCCAAGATCTTGGCGAAGGCACTTCAGCTCTCAGTGTCCTCTCTGTGTGAAATGAGGTGGTCAGAGGAGATGATCTGTTTCTAGGATTACTTTTCCTCAATGATCTTATGAACTCATTTAAGTTTATAAAGACTGCATGTTGCTACCAACCAAAAATGGAGAGAGAAGGAATCTTTCAAACGTGTAAAAAGTTCAAAATGGATAGAAAGTGAATCAAAGAAATGAGCTCGGGAGGTGGGGGGCAGCCAGTAATGTTTTTAGGAATATATGCAATGGCAGCTAAGCATTTTGGGGGTCAAGTGAATTATTTAAAAATGTACCCTTGATTTCATAATCACAAGACTGGACAGTTTTCACATCACTTTATACCCTGTAGAGTCAGAGGCATTCACTATGGCCTTATCTCCCACATCTAAGTGAAAATTCAAAGACAGCTTTGGGATTTTTCTTTCAGATCAACATCAGGTTCTCTTTGACCTTTTAATTTCTTTGTGTTCCTTCCTAAAATCACCCCCTTCCCTATTCCTGATCTGTAATCAGAGAAGTTGCAAATCAGTCCTCAGGCAACAGTCTAATCTCTTGAAGCTATATGGGTAAATGAAAAATAATTACAATTTCATAGGAATTGAACCTTATGTCTATTATTCCCCTCTATTCCCCCCACCCTGTGTATGTGTATGTGTGCAAGACGGTGCAATCTAATTCCCAGTGTTTGTTTTTTTATTCCCTCCCTCTTTGTCTTCTGTCTATAAAAAACATGCCTGTCTAAATAGATTCAAGGGGGCTGAGTATAAGACAAGGAGACTAGAACCCCCAAAAGCCCCCAAAGCAGATGGAGGGACCACCTGATTATTTCCTTCTAAAATGGAAAATTTCCCCAGTATAAGGGTGTTGAGTCAGATTTGCATAATTTGTGCTTCCCTTCTGGGGGAAATCATTGGAGGACAGAAAAAGAAAATGGCGCCTCATTTTGCTGGTGGGTCCCACCTGCCCAGCCCTGACCTTTCCACTGAGGCGCATGATGCCTATGACTGTGTTCACTGTTCTCCAGCATGTCTGTTACTCCGTGTAAGAATGGCACAGAGGAAAAAACCTGGATTTGGAGTTGGCACGTTGGGGTGGAACACCGCTAAGAGTAGTTACTCACTTTGTGATGTTGGGCAAGCCACTTCCCTCTCTGGGCCTCACTTTGCTCATTTCTAAAATGAGGGGGTTGATTTAGACAATGTTGAAGGAGCTTTCCAGCCCCCAAGGCCCACTGTGACCAGCAGCATTGTGTCAATGGTAGGATGTTATATATGGACATACATTAACATATATTACCTTGTGTACTTTCTTGTATACCAAGCTTTCTTCTAGTATCTTTATAATATTTGAAATGAATTTTTCCCTCAAACTCTCATTTAAAATGAACAAAGCAGAAAATTACAAAGATTTAAATCTCTTATACTTAGATTGATTTAATAGAAAACAGAATTCAGTTGACTCTCAAACCATCTGGGTGGTCAAGGTATTCCTTCTAGCCAACGGAACAGGTTGAAATTCCAGTACTCCTGTTTTTTGGAGATCCCTGGTTTTCTGTACAGATTCTTCCCATTTTTTGTCAGATGATTTGATTTTTCAAAAATATTTTTGATTCTTATTTTCATATTATGCAATTGCTCTTCAAAATGTGTATAGAACTGGTGTTTGTCTGCCTTCAGATTGTAACTTTGTCTTCTCTCCTCCTCCCCCTACCCCCCGCCCAATTTTCCAGTTGTTTTTATTTCAGTTGCTGCGAGGACTGTCTTATATCCACCAGCGTTATATTTTGCACAGAGACCTGAAGCCACAGAATCTTCTCATCAGTGACACGGGGGAGTTAAAGCTGGCAGATTTCGGTAGGAAAGCAGTTAATTATGAGTCTGTTTTGTCATGTTGTGAGAATGCCAGGCAGATGGTGGTGTGGATTTTGCTTAGACACAGCTACTGCATTGTAGAGCCTGGTAAAATTTCCTCTGGAATGAAGGATTCATTATGATCCAAATAATGCTTGATAGATTAAGAAGTGGGAAAGGGAAACATCTTTCACACTTAAAGAGAAGGGTGGGGGAATATGCAATGGGGAAAGGGAGGAGGGAGGAAGGGAGAGAGAGAAAGAGGGAGGGAGAGACAGAGAAAGAGAGCCAGAGAGAGAGAGGGGAGAGACAGAGAGACAGAGAGAGAGAGAGGAGAGAGGAAACAGATAAAGAGAGAGAGGGAAGAAGGGACGGAAGGAGGGAAAGAGAGAGAGAGAGAGAAAGAGAGAAAGAGATGAATGAGTCTCATTAGTATATTAAGAGTGGCAGAAAGGGTTTTGAGTTATGACGTCTTTCAAGCAAGATAACAAGTCATCCTCCTGACATTTAGAGGGAATTCACAGCTTCGAATCACTTGTATGTATCATCACCCCAGGGATATAACCATCCAGCCCAAGGACCCACAAGCTGGGTTAACCTTTCTTGAAGTGACACTTGGCTCAAGAATTTTTGAAGAATTAGGAGAGCAAGTACTGAATGTCATTGAAGAGAAGAGGGTTGTTTTAGCCTACTCATTTTATAAAACTGAGGGCAGCTAGATGGAACAGTGGATAGAGAACGGGGAATCAGGAAGACTCATCTTCCTGAGTTCAAATCTGGCCTCAGGCACTTAACTAATTGTGTGACCCTGGGCAAGTCATTTAACCCTGTTTGCCTCAGTTTCCTTATCTATAAAATGAGATGGAGAAGGAAATGGCAAACCACTCCAGTATCTTTGCCAAGAAAACTCCAAAATGATGTCATAAAGAATCAGACATGACTGAACAACAACAAATTTATAAACAGAACCTTCCCCAGAAATTTTCAAATTCGTTTATCCCATTCTAAAACCATGTTCCTTCAGCCTTTGTCTCTGTGACTTAGGAGACATACAGGGCTTGGTCTGCCTCTCCTTTTTCCCTCCTCAATTTTGTCCATCCTTCTTGATGTATTCAGAAATCTCTGAATTGCCCTTACTCAGAGAGAATGGAGTGCTGAGCAAAGCCTTAACACCCAGGATTGTCATGGAAGCATGATGTGTTGACAGTGCATTGCCTCAGTTAATTTTGAATATGTATATTCTGATTAGAAATTTGCTTGATGAATAGTAGAATGAAATATTGCCCCGGGGACAGAAAGATGCCTGAGGATGTGATATGGACTATTGCTATAATATAATTATTTCACCAAAAGACAGAAGGGGGCTGGGCAGTAGTGAAAGAAAGAGAGGAGAAAAAAATTCCTTTTTCAAAGATAATATTCTATTGAACTCTAATGAAGTGAGACATTTTTAACAGTCTTCTTGCTCCTGTACTCTTGGATGTCATTTTTTAATACATTAATGATGAGAAAATGTTGTCATTATATCCTAGCTTGGTCTTGGTTGTATTGCTTGGGGAAGAGGGGAAGGAAATCTGAGCGTTTAGTGTCTTAAATTTTTAAAAGTAATGCCCAACTTTTGAATAAGGCAGACATTGCCTGTTGCTTCAGTTTATTGACGTATAGAAAGCCTAAAAGAAGGAGAGCTATGGATGGCTGCTTTATCAAGGCCAAAGATCATTGAATCTTTACCATGAACCTCCAGTGCCTGCAGTGGGGTCCTTACTTTGTAGGTGTACAATAACTCAATGAAGCTTAATGGGGATTTTTCTTGTGACGTGCCCTAATAGTCTGTAAAGCATACGTTTCAATAGGGTGCCAAAATGTGTGGCTACATAGTTAACTGTTTTGGACATAACTTTGGTTGTATTTTCACAGACTTTCCTGCTCATAAATTGTAATTTTATGCAAAAAATTTGTAAATATGTTCACATTTTTAATAGGGATAACTTGTATGTGTTCACTGGAGATACTTTGTTTTCTGTTTCTAAGCAATGTAATGATTGCTAGGATCAGGGTTTTTATCTTAGAAAGTCTTGTGGACCAGCCAGCCTTCTGTAAGAACTAATTTTGTACTGGTACTAGGGAAGAATTTGAGGTGGTTAAAAGCACCACACAATTTCTCAAATGAACTTAAGGTATTCATTCACATCTTTTTCACCCCATCTTTTTGCCCAGTGATATTTTATGGTGGAGATTCTTAGACCATCACAGTGGTGCATGTGATTGGACTGTAGCATGTCCTTCTTGTGATTACCTTTGTACAACAAATGGCATAGGAGATACCGTGGAGGAAATGCATGGTTAGAAAAGGAGGCTCTGTGGTCAGGGTGGGGGTAGGGGGTAGGGAATTCCCATGAAATATAGGAAAGCCTAAAGGAATGCCTCTGATACATGGCTTTGCACTTTGGTGGCACTTTCCACTGGGGCCAAAACAGGAATTTCATAGAATGAGAAGGCACGAATGATTACATTCTGATCAGGATAGAAGGAAAACCTCCATTCATGAAATCATAGACCTAGCCAAGTATTCTGATAGAATGGTCAGGTTCAATAGCAAATTAAACCTTACGAGAGGGCTCAACTTCGTTATTTAAAAAAAAGCGATTCTTTTGAGTGTCGTTAGTTACTGAAAATCGTTAATTGGATCTTCTTGAGTTTCTATATTTGAAACCTATCCCTGGCACAAGGCCTCATAGTCTGTTTATTAAGTGTAACAAGAGTGGCTTATCCACTAATTGGCAATTTACTTGATTAATTTTGCATTATTTTTGTCTTTTAATTAAAATTACTATGCTTAACTGTGTCTGTGTGAGCATGTGTGCATGTGTGCCCGTGAGAGAATGTGAAATGATAGCAGCCAGATGAGAGTATCAGAAAAACATACTCCAGGCACAACCAATTGGTTTCCTTACTTTAAAGCAGATAAAATAAACACCTAGTAGCATCCAGACCCAGGGGTTAGCATGTGAGAAAGGCTTTACTTATAGCTTTCCTGTGATGCTTTTTTTGTTTGTGTTTGAAGGATACAGCCCCAGATTTGGATGAGGAGTGTGTGTGTGTGTGTGTGCGCGCGCATGCGCGCATTTAAATTCTTAGTTCTGAATTTATTCTGTGCTCAGCAGGTAATAGGTGCTCAATAAATGTGCATGGAATTGAATTTTTGGAATGCTTTTTGTCTTTTTCTGTTTCCCATGGAAACTTGGGACAGCCAGACAGTCGTTATAGCTTTTTAATTTCTCAGTTAAAAGAAATTTAGTACTTTTGATGGAAACTGAGAAGTCTCATTCTGATGGGTGGTGCCAAGTTTTGTTTGAATATATTGTGCATGGTCTGTTAACAACTGCCATTAATACACCAAAGAATTTAAAGAGGCATTTGGTCACTTGAATAAATCCAAAAGGAGTACAACTTTACCCTTTAAAAGATGTCACATCCTGAATATGTGGCAGACTGGAGTGAGGCACAGTCATGTTTCATTCAAAAACATTTGTGTTCAGCAGACATTTCCTTAGTGTAAGGTCCTAGAGATTTTTTGTTTGCTTGTTGAAAAGCTAAGTATGATGCAGACCTTATTCTCTAAGAGCTTTTAATAACACTGACCTCCCAAGGACTGTTGTGGGGATCAAATGAGGTATTATTTTGGAAAGTACTTTGCAAACCTTGAAGTATGATAGAAATGCCATCATCTTCATCGTCGTCGTCATCATCATCATTCTTATTACATAATGTAATATAATGGAAAAAGCACAGCCTGTAGAATTAGGGAACATGGATTCAAATCCATCCTTTTTGAAGCTTACCACCTCTGAGACATTGAGCAAGTCATATGGGCCTTCCTGAGCCTTCCATTTCCTCTTCTGTGTAATGAAAGTGTTGGGTTAAATCACCTCTCAAAGCCATTCCAACTCTAGTTCTTCCATTCTTATTTGACTAGAGCAAAAAGCTATAGAGATATGATCTAGATACATACACACATACATACGTATAAAAAATACTAACCTGCCAGAAGGAGCATTACAGGTGTAAAATACAGTGAGAAATTTGACACAGGCAGAAAGCTTGTATAGAGGTAGAGGGTCAGTGAATGTTTGACAGAGATGGCATCAGTTTGGGTCCTTGAAGGAAGGAGGAGACTTTTACATATGTAGATGGATGTGGAGCCCATTTCTTGGATGGTACATGGAGTAAGAAGAGGCATGTGCATGGGGGAAGGCAGGAATAGGAAGGGAGCAGAGTTGGTCACTTGTTCTGGAAGAGAAGAAATAGGAGATAAAGCTGCAAAGGTCAACTTGGGTGTGGGGGTAGACTGTGTGGATTGTGGGGCAGCTAGGGGGTACAATTTCCTAGAAATATAGAATCCTGAATATGTGTATGTGAGTCCAGCATGATTTCTTTAGAGTGTCCCCATTATGATAAACTGTGATGTAAATCTGGGTATTGTTATTCACTGGATGGCTAGTAAACTTAAGAGTGAATCTGGAAACAAAGGCATTGAACTTGACTCCTCCATTCTTATCATTTAGCTCTAGATAATAGAAACTCCTTTGGATAAATGTCATACATTCAAGACTTTTCACTAAGATGATCTTAAAGAAAGAATACAGGAAATGCTTTGAAGATAAATGCAAACAAGAAGCCACTAGAGAATGTCATGTAGCATTTATCACGTAGTCTACTGGAGCATAACATACACCGTATCATTGATTATGCTGCTTTGGCAAATAGTACTATGGAAATGCGGTTTCCTAGAAATAGCTTTTATCTGTTATGTGCATTTTCCATTTTCTCCTCCACCCCTTTGTGGGCCTTGACCTTCCTGTAAAGACAACTGGGCTGAATTTACCACCTCACAAATGAGTCAGGGCCAGTAGGACCAAAACGTTAACTGTTCAGTAAAGGCATGCTAGGGTCATGACATCTTTCGCCAACTACACCAGAGCTAAAGAACCTAACTTAAATCACTGTTGTTTTTTTTTTTTTTAGCACATAAAACTCCTGTCCTTTTTTTCCCCCATATAGTCATAAAATGTTGTCTTCCTACTATTGCTATATTTTCTCCTGACCAGGTTAGGGAAGGGATGCTATTGTATGGCATATTTTAGATTAATTGCAAAATACCCTAAAATTCAAATGTAGAGTATCCGGGTTTATGTGTATTATTTTTAAAATCCACATTGGGGACAGAAGAAAGCAATGAGAAATCAGCTACTGTCAAGAGTAGGCTAGACTTTGTCAGGACAATAAATATAAAATCTCTGAATAAATGCCTTTTAGTCCCAAGAGTGAAGACCTTTTAGTGTTTTGTATTGTAAGCATACAAAATTCAATATCGCAGCCATAATTTTTAATTCAAGGTTAGATTTACTCCAGCCTGTTTTCTTTGGCCTGGAAGATAGAATTTTTGGTAGATCTTTGTTCTTGAATCAGTATGCTAAGAGAAAAGAGAAAGTTTCATTGCTCAGTGGTGCATCACACAGTTACTAAGACTGAACCCTAGAGCATTTGAAAGCCAGAGGGGATGATGTTGAATAAGGAGAGCTCCTGTTTATTGACATGTACACGTGGGAATATTGTTCTTTAAAGAGCATAAACCAAGGTAGTCTTATTTCTTACTGCTGTATCTTGCCACGATTCTCTATGAGAGATAATTTCTGGAAAGGCACAGGAAGACGAGGGATATGAGAAGCCATTTAAGAATTGATGATGAAGTGTAAGCAGAGGCTTTCATGTGAATCTGAAAGGTGAAGGAATATATTTAGAATAATTGGTGCTATAGTAGGAGAAAGGGCTGCTTGTTTTCTCCCTCTCTGAAGCTAATTGAAATTCCAGGGGAAAAATTTAAATATTCTACAATCTGTCATAAAAATGATAACATGATAGCAATAATTAATTTTAATTTGATCCAGGTACTCAATTTAAACTTTTCTCAACAATTTTTTTTTTGGTAAGACAGAACGAAGCAATAACTAACGTTCCTCTAAACTAGAGATGAATGTCAGGTTGTAGGAAGAAGGTATAATGGAAAGAGCTCTGAATTTTAAGGATACACGAATTCACAAGAGATCAGTGACTGTGCCGGTGTAGGGAACTTCCTTTGTGTGCATTTCCTCCATCAACTCCCTCGCAACCTGTTTATGCCTTCGTGTCATGTGCTTGGGCGTTGATTGATGCGGGTAAAGGAAATGTTACTTTGTCTAGGAACTCAATAGCTTGTATCAGAGAATTTGAATGTCATTTTTTGCTTCCAAACCCAGAACCCTCCCCATTTTTCCATGCCATCCTTAATGGGATCACTACTGGATTCTTACTGCATAGCATGGCATGTTTCTGCGTGTTACGTATGCGCTATTGTGAAGATCAAATTAGATGGTACCCATAAAGCACTTTGAGAATCTTAAAAGGGCCATTATAAAGGCTCATAATGATGATCATGGTTGTTATTTTTCTGCAAGGTTGTACATCCCTTGAGGCCTTATCTTTTCTGGCTTCAACCCCAGTTTCTATCCGCCATGACGTACTTCTGCCAGAGTACTTGGGTTCACATTCTAGTACTACAGCTCACCTTCCATGTGACCTGGTATACATCCATTCTCCTTGTTAGGCCTCAGTTTCATAAAATCACAAATTTAGACCTTTAAGGGACCTTAGAAACCTCTCCATTTACAAGTGAGGAATGGAGGCCCATTCTTCAGCATCACACGGACAAGCAAATGGTCTAAACCATCAGGTTTAGAACCCAGATCCTCTGACTCTAGAGGGCAGCTAAGTAGTATAGTGGATAGAGTGGTAGTCCTCAAGTAAGGAAGACTCATCTTCCTGTGTTCAAATTTGGCCTCAGAGACTTATGAGTTGTGTGACCCTGGGCAAGTCACTTAACCTTAGTTTAGCTCAGTTTCCTCATCTGTAAAATGAGTGGGAGAAGGAAATGGCAAACCCCTCCAGTATCTTTGCCAAGAAAATCTCAAATGGGGTCATGAAGATTTGGACGTGACTGAACAACAACCTTTGATTCCAAATCTAGCAATCTTTCCACTTCGCCACCCTGCTTCCCCATGTGCCCATCTCCTTATCTGGACAGTGAGTGGGTTAGACGAGATAATCTCTAAGGAACCTTTTAGTTTTAAAATTTTCTGATCCTGTATCCCTCCTTTTAGTTTAGCTTTTCATATCCCAAAAGCCCAACTCTATGGCTCTTTTCTAAACCTTTTTATCTTGGTACCTGCATTTGAATTAATCAAATTAAAACTTTTATTTTAATTTTTCCCATCCCAGAATGTGACTGATTTTTTAGGAGTATTCCTGTAGCATATATTTACTTGTATTGTGAATTTAAAAAGAAAACAAAAAACCACAGCAAAATACTTATGTCTTTTAGGTATGTTCTTCAGTTTCATATTGTCAAAATTAAATAAAATATAGGTCCTTTTTTCTCATACTAAAATGATCAGTATAAGACATTTTTAAAATGGAAACAAAATAGAAATAAATTATTGGGGGAAAAAAACACTGACAGGGCATACTTTATTTTACTAAGGTGCCCCTGAGACATTTATCTGTCCATTTTCTATGAAACACTTCAAAGTTTTGGGCCATAGGCATTATTTGCAAAGAGTGATAACCTCCAGCTCTCCTAGGTATGTTCCAGTCTGGATTATGGTAGTTCATTTTAATCCATTAACACCAACAGGTCCAACAAGCAATTGGCCACCGGCCCCCAAAGGAAGATGTCATACCTTCTCAGGGAGCAGTCATTTAGCCCTTGCCTTCTTGGTCACTGTTGGGAAACTTATCCATCAGCAGTAGTAGTAACCTGAGTGTAGGAACTCAGGTATTCAAAAGGAGTGGAACAACAATGTGCAACTGAGCTGTTTCTATAGAGGTTTTGCGAGCTCTGAATCACAGATTCCTTTTAGAGAGAACAGACCCTCAGAGACGGGAAGATCTGGGTTCATGTCCTGCTTCTGACACATACAACCTGTGCTACCATAGGTAAGTCACATAAACCTCTCAGTGTCCCAGGCGTCTCTCTAAATCAATAAATTGCTTCAAGGCTATCTACTGGCAGAGAAATTTTCTAACTAGTAGCTCACTACACTGATGAGGTGTTTTTTTTAAAGTAATTATTAGTGCATGTTGTTTTCCTCCAATAATATGTATGTTCCTTCAAGGCAAGATCTTTTTTTTTTAATTTAAAAATTTTAATTGATATGTTTTATTTGGACAGAGACTGTTTTTTGCTTTGTCTTTTCATCCTCCTCACTTAGCATAGCGTCTGGCATTCAGAAAGCCTTTGATAAAATTCTTTTGGTTTATCGAATTGGATTTTCGAATGATCAGATCAGGAGTTTGGGGCGGGGGGAAATACTTCAAACATACCACATATGTGTCTGACTGAAACAAAAGAAACAGAAGTTTTAGATCGTGCCAGTGCTTGATGTTAGAAATAATGAGATTACTATGTTGGGAAAGTCATAGAAAGTGACAGAAAAGGGTCAAGCTCACAAAAAAACAGCGTTGGAATCTTCACCTCTGAGAGGCAAGAGGTAAATTGGAGACTTCAAGGTGAAATTGTTAGAGAAGCCACAGGGGGCAGAGTTAGAAAGTTTCTCAAGTTCCTGTGTTTTCATGGGGTGTATATGTATGTGTGTGTGTGT
>CM053581.1:545797927-545835427 GCA_028627135.1 Pseudochirops cupreus
AAACCAAGAAAAGATAACGGATGGACAGCAAGAGTATAGTACTGGTTTCCACAAAATATTAAAAGATCTAGAAGAAAACCTCTGACTTCATCAATGCAGGACTCAAGGAAGGACGTGACAGAATCATACAGACTGGGAAGTCATGGATATATTGAAATATCTCTATTTGATGGAAAATCCACATTGATGAGCTTGAGTATCCATCAAAGGATAAGTGAGTGACATCATCACACTTTTGGTTTCTTGCTGACATATCAAGAGAAAATGCTAGTTGGAAACAAGTGATGAACAAGCTGCCTTGTCAAAACTAGAATGGTCCCTGGTGGTCAGATGGCATGTGCCCGTCAAACTTCTGTTCCCGTATTTGAGCTACTCTTCGGAGGAGGCAGAAAGAGGGTCTATATCTATTTTTGATGATAAGGAAACATGTTGGAAGAGAATTTTTTTAAAGCTAATTTATTCATTTTTAGTTTTGAACGTTCACTTCCATTTCAATCTTCTCCTCCCTCCTCTACTGTCTCCCCAGGACAGCACGGAATCTGATATGCGTTCTATATACACATTCCTATTAAACATATTTTCACATTAGTTATGTTGTAAAGAAGAATTATGACAAATAGGAGAAACCGTGAGAAAGAAAAAGAACAAAGCAAACAAACAAAAATAGAAAACAATCTGCTTTGCTCTGCATTCAGATTCTGAGGTTTTTTCTCTGGAAGTTTGGATGGCATTTTCCGTCATGAGTCCTTTAGAATTGTCTGAGGTCCTCACACTGCTGGAAAGGGCTAAGGTTATCAAAGTCAGCCACCACACACTATGTGCAGTGTTCTCCTGGTTCTGCTCACTTCACTCAGCATCAGTTCACATAAGTCTTTCCAGGATTCTCTGAAGTCTGCCTGTTCATCCTTTCTTACAGCACAGTAGTATTCCATTATGCCACATTCATATGCCACATATGCCACAACTTGTTCAGCCGTTCCCCTGTTGATGGGCATCCTCCCAATTTCTAGTTCTTTGACACCACAAAAAGAGCTGCTATAAATATTTTTGTACATGTGGGTTCTTTTCCTGTTTTCATGATCTTTTTGGGATACAGCCCTAGAAACAGTATTGCTGGGTCAAAGGGTAGGCACATTTTTATAGCCCTTTGGGCATAGTTCCAAATTACTCTGCAGAATGGTTGGATCAGCTCACAGCTCCACCAACAATGCATTAGTGTTCCAGTTTTCCCACACCTTCTCCAACATTCATCATTTCCTTGTTTTGTCATGTTAGTCAATCTGAAAGGTGTGATATGGTACCTCAGAATTGTTTTGATTTGCATCTCTCTAATCAATAGTGATTTAGAGCATTTTTTCATATGATTATAGATAGCTTTAATTTCTGGAAGATAATTATAAATCTGGGACTGAAAAGGGCAGAAGTGCTTTATGGGACATTTATAGGCTTGTTCATTACAGTAACTGTCGTATTAACCGACTCAGAATCAGGATTTCAAGGGGCCTTGGACACCATTTAATCCAGATAGGTTATGAAAAGGAACACCAAAGAAAGGACCCAGCTAGTAGTTGGATGGTCTTTACTTGAGGAACTTTGAGAAAAACTACCAGGAGTTAGCCCATTTCGCTCTGAGATAGGTTTGATTGTTAAGGAGTTGTATTTTAGTGTCCCATCTCAATTTGCTTATTTAAAACTTCTACCAACTTCTCTTCTTTCTCTAAATGATAGCTTTTCAAATAGTTGCAGACATATCGTCATCTCATCCCTAGGTCTTTTCATCATCAGATTTAAATATCGCCAGTCCTTTGATCTTTTCCTCTCTCCCTCTCTTCATATGGTAGGATCTAAAGGTTCTTTGCCAAGCTCTCCCTCATCCCAATCTCAGAATGTTCTTTTGCCTGTTATCATCCATTCTGAAACAAAGGAACTAGAACTTCATAGGTGGCTGACCAGGACAGACTAGAGCAGGATTATCCTCTCCCAAGTCTTCTAGGGCTTTTTTTTTTTTTGGCCAATAGCTGCCATATCCCATGTCATGTCAATGTAGTAGGCAACTAAAAGCCCTAGCTCTTTTCCAAATAATGTACTGCCAAAGACCTCACCATCCTCAATCTTATGCTGGCATAAGTTAATTTTTTTTCAGCTCCAGTCTCTATTCAACTTCATTTTATTTTATCTGGCCCTCTATTTCACTTTGTCAAGACCTTTTTGAAAGCTGGCTCTATTATTTATCCCTCCTTTTGAACATTCATTTAGCATGCCACCATGCCTTTTACCAAGTCGTCGATAAAAATCTTACACAGAACAGAGCTAAGCCCAGTTCCCCAAACTTAAAGGGTTTTGTGTTTTCTAAATTAGAAAGAATTATTCCATTCTCTAATGCCTCTTTGAGTGAAATGAAAACATAATAGTCACAAGGTGAAATATGAAAGTGGTGAAAGTGCTTATTATATTTAGCAATGGCTGGAAAATGCTGCTTCTACTCTGTAGAAGGAGTTTTAACTTCAAATGTTCCTTTTTTCAAAAAGTTGGTCAAAACCAATACTGTAAAATCTCCTCTAAGCCATTCTGTATGTGTGTTCAATGCATCCTTTCACTTCAGTCAAGACTACTTAAATGGGAAAGAGAAGAAACAAAAAAAAAAGGGCATGTCTTTGGGTTCTTACGTGTCTGCGTCTTAGAATTGTTTCCTTTGTTCTTTCTGTCAGAATGCTTTACATAAGTGGACATGCTGGATAACTTAATCTTGCTCATTTAAGCACTCAGGCTATGTATGTTTTAACCAATTTTGATGGAAATCTTTCTATTCTTGCCTTCTTCAACTGAACATAATTTAAACTTTTCTTGATGATTTTAGGTCCTCACTATAAATGTCAGTTACTGGGACATGGAATGACATAGAATTGTACTCAGGGATTGTGGACTAAGAATGGCTCTTTGTCCCTGTATTAAGTAACCCCTAGAGTATTGTGTCTTTTTAAGTTTTTTCACTTAATTTTTTTCCTATGTTCTCCCCTCCATTGTTAGTCTTTTAATTATTGTTAAGACTTCTGTGCCTATCTCTAGAGACCTTTTTTCCCCACTTTTGAAATTCTGATGTGGACTGGGAAAGCAGATAACTGGGTTAATTAAAACATTTCATTGGGTACGGGTTCTTGTGATGGACCTACAAGTTTCTACTGTGACTAGAGGGCATTTACAACAATTAATGGACAGTATGGCATCTGGTTAATGGCCTTTTTCTTTTTCTTTTGGTATTTATCTAGCATTTCATTTTTTCCCAGTTACAGGTCAAACAGTTTTAAACATTTTTTTTAAACTTTGAGCTCCCTTCCTCCCTCCCCACCCAACCCTACCTGTTGAGAAGGCAAGCAATGCCATATATGTGTAGTAATGCGAAATATATCTGTAATAGTCATGTTGTGAAAGAAAACATAGACAAAAAAACTCAAGAAAAATAAAGAAAGTAAAAAAAGTCTGCTTCAGTCTGTTTTCAGACACCATCAATTCTTTCTCTGGGGATGGATAGCATTTTTCATCCTTAGTCCTTCAGAGTTGTCTTGGATCATTGTATTGCTGAGAAGAGCTAAGTCATTCAATAGCTGATCATCTTACAATATTGCTGTTACTTTGTGCCTGGTACATTTCACTTTACATCAATCCACGCAACTCTTTTCAAAGGTTTTTCTGAGAGCATCCTGCTCATTATTTCTTAAGGTACAATCACATTCAAAATTAATTACATACTACAACTTGTTCAACCATTGTTGATGAGCATCTCCTCAATTTCTAATTCTTCACCCCCAGAAAAGAGCTTCTAAAAATATTTTTGTACATATAGGTCCTTTTCCTTTTCCTTTTTTTTTTTTTGGTCTATTTTGGGGTATAGACCTCGTAGTGGTATTGCTAGGTCAAAGGACACTATTCATAGTTGTATAGCCCTTTGGGCACAGTGCAAAATTACTCCTTAGAAAGGTTGAATCAGTTCACAACTCTGACAACGGTACATTAATGCCTCATTTTTCCCACATCCCCTCCAACATTTCTCTTTTTCTGTCCTATTAACCAATCTAATAGGTAAGAAGTAGTACCTCAGAATTGTTTCATCTTGCATTTCTCCAATCAATAGTGAGTTAGAGTATTCTTTTCATAGGGATATAGAGAGCCTTAATTACTTCATCTGAAAACTGATTATATCTTTTGTTCATTTTAATGACCTTTTTCCAATTCAGTTTCATCCAATATTATCCGTCTGTCTGTCTATCTGTCTATCTATCAATCATCTATCTCTATCTTAACATCAAGCCAGAATTGTTTCTTATGCATCCAAGTCAAGAGGAAACATTTCATACAATAATCGGTCATCATCTATTGCATCATCCATAAGTATTTTGCAAAAAAAAAAGCACTGGGGAGTTACGAATCTGATAGAAAATACAGCCTACCTCTTGGTTCAATTAGTATCTTTCTAATAGGAGGATGAGCCATATTATGGGCTAAGCTTAAAATGGACTTAGTCTAACAGATTCAAGGCTTTTTTTCCTTTCTAAAAAAATTCAGCGTGCACTTGTGAATTACAAAAAAAAACACTATGTAAACTCACAAAAGCCATTAACTGTAATAATTGAAGACTAACCCCCCCAATGCAAGAATTAAAAAGAATATAAAAATATAGCTTTTGTTCTGCAGTCCCTAAATCAGGAACTGAAGGAAGGGTCCTGCAGGCATTTGGAGCTCAGGAAAAGATTTCTCACAGCCTTTCCTCTCACCAGACTAATCCTTTTGTAGTTCAGAACACCAGGGATTTAAAGTATCAGCTGGTAGATAAGGGGAAGATCAGCCCCCAGAGCCTGCCTGAACTCCTACTCCATCTCTTCTTCCCACGGTTGACAAGGTCCCAACATTTTTTTGGAAGGCTTTTCAGTACCCAGACAATCTCAAAATAACTCTGACAACTTGAGGGGGCATCTTTTATCAAATGAAAATACAAGTACAAAATAATATAAGCAGTTATCTTAAAACAATCCAGACCATAAGAATTAAAATAGCCAAGAATTTCTTAGGTGTTTTGCCTTGCAATTGACCTCAGAATCTAAGTTGCCCCATACCACAGTGCTTTCTGTGTTTCCAGAACTGCTGGCCAAAGCCTCCCTGGGGCTCTCATCAGGAGGAATAAATACCAGATTTTGACCCTATTTAGAGACCCCCTTTGAGGGTCTAAATCTTCAAATGGGCCAAAGGTCCCACTTTCGTTCATGCAAACTCCCATTCCCCATGGTTGTGAAAAGATAATTTACCTCCTTGGTGTCACTAAATAGCA
The DNA here is from genome assembly GCA_028627135.1 of Pseudochirops cupreus. Classification (NCBI taxonomy): domain Eukaryota; kingdom Metazoa; phylum Chordata; class Mammalia; order Diprotodontia; family Pseudocheiridae; genus Pseudochirops; species Pseudochirops cupreus. Next base: position 545,803,248 of record CM053581.1, read on the forward strand.
AGGCCTCTCCCACTAATTCTACACATTAGTTTCCCAAATTCTTTTCAGGATGGAGCTGTCTGAACCATCTCGGGAAAGAAAACCTTCCAGTCAAGGGAGACCTGCACCATTTCCTCAAATTGCCCAGATCCCATTAAAGGGATTAAAACCATGAGGCTTCAGTAATCCCAGGAATGGAATAACTAAGTACTGGAGAAGGTCAATTGGGATTAGATCCAAAAGTATTCTTACCAAACTCCTTCACAAATAGTAGCTGGAGAAACCACCAGGATGGAGAAGACAGTGGTGACTAGATCGGTAATCCTCTCTCTCTGGTCGTCCATGATGAAAACCTCAGGAGTGGGTACACAGATCTACAGTAGGAATTCATTCAGTGCCCAGTAATCTGCTGTCAGTCACTAGGCATCATCTGCCTTGGGTGGTCACGCAGTCTGGCTGTTGTTCAGGCATTTAATCGTGTCCACATCTTTGGACTCCATGGACCACAGTATGCTAGGCCGTTCTGTCACCCGTTATCTCCTGAAGTCTGTCCAAGGCAACATTCATTGTTTCCATAGCCCTGTCCATCTATCTCAGTCTTTGTCATTACCTTTTTGCTTTTGCCTTTAGTCTTTCCCAACATCAGAGTCTTTTCCAATGTGTCCCGTCCACTCATTATGTGGCCTGAGTATTTAAACTTCAGCTTTCATGTTTGACTTTCCAGTGAACAGTCTGAATCAATTTCTTTAAGTATTGATTGATTTGATCTCCCTGCTGTTGAGGAGACTCTCAATAGTCTTCTCCAGCACCACAGTTAAAAAACATCAGCTCTGCAGCATTCAGCTTTCCTTATAAGTCAGGACTCTCACAACATAAATGCTACTGGGCCAACCAGAGTTTTGACTATGTGGTCCTTTGCTGGAAAGGCGATTTCTGTGCTTTTTAGTATGCTGACCAGATTCGCTATAGCTTTCCTCCCAAGGAGCAAGCATCTTTTAATTTCATGGCTGCTGTCCCTGTCTGCAGTGATCTTTGAGCCCAAGAATATAAAAGCTCACACTGCTTCCATTTCTTTTCCCTCAGTTTGCCAGGAAGTGATGGGTTCAGTTGCCAAGTTCTTATTTGTTTGTTTTTGATAGGTTAAGCTTCAAGCCAGCTTTTACACTCTCCTCTTTTACCCTCTACAGGAGGCATCTTAATTTTTCTGCATTTTCTTCCATCAGAGTAGTATCATCTGGGTATCCAAGATTGCTGATATTTCTCCCAGCAACCTTTTGATTCATCCAGCTTGGCATTTCACATGATGTACTCTGCATATAAGTTAAATACATAAGCTGACACTATACAGCCTTGTCGCATTTCCTTTTGCAATCTTAAACCAGTTGGTTGTTCCATATTCTGTTTTAACTGCTGCTGCTTGGCCTGCATATAGGTTCCTCAGGAGACAAGATGATCCGATACTCCCATCCCTTTGAGAATTTGCCACAATTTGTCAAAGGCTTTAGTACAGTCAGTGAAGCAGAAGTTGATGTTTTTCTGGAATTCTCTTGCTCCCTCTGTAATCCAATGAATATTGACAGTTTTTGGTCTCTAGCTTGTCTGCCTCTCCCAAAACCAGCCTGTTCTGGTAATTCTTAGTTCACATACTGCGGAAGCCTAGCTCGCAGAATCTCAAGTATAACCTTTCTCACATATGAAATGACTGTACTCCTTTGGTAATTTGAACATTCTATGTCATTGCCCTTCTTTAGGATTGGGGCATAGACTGATCTTTTCCAATCCAGTGACCAGCATTGAGTTTTCTGTGTTTACTGGCGTATTGAATGCAGCATTTTAACAGCATCATCTTTTAGGATTTTAAATAGCTCAGCTGGAATTCCATCCAATGCTTCCCAAGGCCCACTTTGACTTGATTCTCCAGGTTGTCTGGCTCTCTATCAGTAACCATATCACCTGGTCATCCATGATGTTAAGATCTTTTTTGCGTAGTTCTTCTTAATCACTTCTCTTTTGATTATAGCCTTACATTTTTTGTCTTTTAAAATGCCCATTTGTGCATGAAGTATTTCCTTGATAGCTCTGATTTTCTTGAAAAGACCTCCTTTCCATTCTGTTGTTGCTTCTATTTCTTTGCATTGCTCATTTAAGAAAACCTTCATATCTCTCCTTGCGACTCTCCAGAATTTTGCATTCATTTGGTATGTATTTTCCTTTCTCCTTTACTTTTCACTTTCTTTGCCAAGAAAATCCCGTGGATAGTACTAAAATGTTAAACGAAAGGTGACATCTGAAGATGAACCCCTCCGGTTAGAAGGTATCTAATATGTTACTGGGGAAGATTGGAAGACGGCTACAAGTAGCTCAGCAGTAATGAAGTGGTTGCGCCAAAGCCGAAGGAAACTCGGCTGCAGATGTGTCTAGTGGAGAAAGTAAAGTCTGCTGCTGTAACAAGAACATAGCGTAGGAACTTGGAACGTAAGATCTATGAACCAAGGGAAGCTGAATGTGGTCAAACAGGAGATGGAAAGATTAGACACTGACATTTTAGGTGTCAGTGAATGGGTGAATTTAATTCAGGTGATCACTGCATATCCTCCAGTGGGCAAGAATCCTATAGAAGAAAAGGGTGAGAAAAGTGATACTGGGCTATAATCTCAAAAATGACAAAATGATATCTGTTTGAATCCAAGGCAAAGCATTCAGCACCATAGTAGTGCAAGTCTTTGCTCCAACCCCTTGTGCTGAAGAGGCCAAAGTTGATTAGTTCTATGAAGACCTAAAACACCTTCTAGCAGTAACACTCCACCAAAAAAAGTCACATTCATCACAAGGGACTGGGATGCTAAAGATAATTGGAATAGCGGGCAAGTTAGGCCTCGGCATACAAAATGAAGCGGGGGCCGAGAAAAATGGAGTTTGCAAAGGTAGCTCACTGACCATAGCAAACACTGCTACACTTTTCTAAAAAAGTTTTTATTTCATTGTTAATTTGTGGAACAAAACAAACATTTCTATAATGTAATAAAAAGGTGCTTGTACATGAAACTGCACGTCTGTTATTTCCGACTTGGTATTCCTTTTAAATATATAATAAAGTTATCATGTAAATTTATTTTTTCTCTCCCCCTACCCTAGAACTGGTTACCATTAGACACACACACACACACACACACACACACACACACACACACACACACACACGTACACCTGTTATTCTATATATACTTCTCTTTGTCACTTCTTTCTCTGGATTCAGACAGTGTTCTCCTTGATATGTCCTTTTTAGTTAATTTGGGGATTCATAATAAGTCAAAATGACTTATTCTCCCGAAGCTGTTCTTAAAACAGTACTGTTGTCATTGTATATAATGTTCTCTTGGTTCTGCTCATGTCTGGCTTTGTGATTTTGTACAAGTCTTTCCATGTTTTCTAAGATCATCAAGCTCACCATTTCTTATAGCACAGTAGTATTCTGTCACACTCATATGCCACAGCTTGTTCAGCCATTCCTCAACTGATGGGCATACCCACAATTTCTAGTTCTTTGCCACCACAAAGAGACTATTATAAATGTTTTAGAGCACAATAGATTCTTTTCCTTTATTTCTAATCATCTTTTGAAAAAGACCTAGTAGTGGTATTGCTGGGTCAAATGGTATAGACACTTTAATTACTCTTTGGACATAATTTCAGATTGCTGTGCAAAATCATTAGATCAGTTTACAATTTCACCAAGAAGGCATTAGTGTCCCAAATTTTCCCAGTCCTATCCAACATTTGTCACTTTCCCCTTCTATCATTTTAACCACAATCTGATAGGTGTAAAATGATATCTCAAAAGTGATTTAATTTGCCTTTGTCTGATTGATGGTGGTTTAGAGCATTTTTTATCATATGGTATAAATTGCTTTGATTTATTCATGGGAAAACTTCCTGTTCATATCCTTTGACTATTTATCAATTGGAATGAAGCGTATTCCTTTTTTTGCTTTTTGGAGGGCAGAAGGCAGGGCAACTGGGGTTAAGTGACTTGCCCAAGGTCACACATCTAATGTCTGAGGCCAGATATGAACTCAGGTCCTGCTGACCCCAGGGCTGGTGCTCTATTTAATGCACCACCTAGCTGCCCTGAACTTATATTCTTATAGACTTTATAAAATCCTTTATATATTTGAGATATGAGACCTTTATCTAAGAAACTGTGTAAATTTTTTTCACATTTTTTTTCTTTCTTTCTGATATTGGCTACATTTATTTTATTTATACAAATCCTTTTTAATTTAAGGTAATCAGAATTATCCATTTTACATTTCACTCTGCTCTCTATCTCTTGTTTATTCATAAATTGTTCGCAAACACTATTTTTCAGCAAGCCAAAAGGCAACTCTACACATGGATGTCACCAGATGGTCAGTACTGAAATCGGATTGATTATATACTTTGCAGCAAAAGATAGAGAAGCTGTATACAATCAGTTAAAACAACACCTGCCACTGACTGTGGCTCAGAGCTCGAGTTTCTTATGGTATAATTCAGACTTAAGTTGAAAAAAGGAGGAGAACCATCAGCCCATATAAGTATGACTTAAATAGCATCCTTTCTGAATAGTGGAGATGATGAATAGATTTAAGGAATTAGGTCTAGGGACAGAGTGCCTGAAGACCACGGACAGAGGTTTGCAGTATTGTTTAGGATGCAGCAACCAAAAGCATTCCAAAGAAAAGGAAGAGCAAGAAAATGAATTGGCCGCCTGATGGAGTTTTACAAATAGCTGAGAAATGGTCACATAGAAGGGAATTTAGATAACAGGATATTCTAACCATATTCATCGCCATTCCTTCAGAGGAATGTCTTTCACCTTCCGTCCCCACTCCCAGCGACAGAGAAAGGTAAAGACTCCTCCAAATGCCTTCCTTTAGCCCCGCCCACAGCCCCCAACATAGAAGCTGCTGCAAGTGTCAGCAGAGACACATCCTTCCAAGAAATCACAATCTCCATACCCATCTGACAAGGTGGAAGGTGATGAAGTAAGAAATGTTGAATGCCTGCATTAGGATTTCATTGTGAGTGAAAAAGAATGAACAGATAACGAAGATAAATTTGACAGGACATTTAGGGGGAGGAGCACATAAGAGGGAATTCAAAGATTATTCTAGTTTTTCAAACCTGAAGGGGGGAATTTTGATGTTATCTTTAGAAATAGAACATTTAGGGATTGACATAGGTTTGGAGGTAATTCTAGAATGGTAGATTTAGATCTGGAATATTATGAGTTTATGTTTGGACACGTTGCATTTGAGGTACTGACAGATATCCAAGGAAAGATGTCTGGCAGCTAGCTGGAAAGGTCATACTCCAGCTTTTGGGCAAGATCTAAGCAGGACATAGAGGTTTGGACGTCCTCCATATTGATTGATAATAGAATCCATGAAGAGTCTATAAGATTGCCAAGGGAAAGAATGTACAGAGAGGAGACCTGAGCTCCAAGGACACAGTTACGCCCCCATCAGTGCCAGCTAAGTTTTAGTGTTTGTTGCTCAGATCCAGAAAAAATGAACTATTAATGTTTCTGGTAAAAGTGTCAAAGCTGTGTGGGCAAACTGTTCTTAACTTGCTGTTAGATGTGTTGAATGGGAATAACATGTCACCTTGTTAACGGTTTTACATAACTAAAATCAGATTCATTGTTCACTGGAGTTCTCTTTTCTGTAATAAAAGATGATTCAGACCACTTAAGGGTCAGGTATTTATGTTAGAGTGGATCCTGAATTGAACAACAAACTGGCTAACAGTGGCCATCTTAAAGTATATCCTTAATTAGACCTTAGGGACAGTGGCTGTTTCATTTCTTTTCTTAGTGGCTGCTGTCTGATTTTCGGTACCAACTTGTTTACACTGGTTTCTTTCCCCATCTGTCAGCTGAGGCAGAATTCAAATGTGAAATGGAGCTTTCAGAAGCATCTTATTGATTCGTGAGACTCCTTGGAGGTCGGATACTCAGCGAGTACGCATTATGTGATAAACAAACACAGGATTAATTTAACTTTGATGCATACAACCTTGCTTTAGTATTGCCTAAATTAGACTGATGGCTGATTTTCCCAACCAGTTGTCTGAAGCCTCCAGAGAAAAAAAAATCTGTCTTCAAGAAAGAGTAAATTCAAGGATCAGCCCTGGGAATCAGATGCAATTTAAAAAAAAGAGTCAATTGTAGCTTTGGTGGGATTAGATATTTTACCTTGTTCTCAAGTAACTGGGTGGCATGTGAATGCTTTATATCACATTCTTCATTTGGTTAGTTTGTGGCATGTTTGATGCTGAGAGATAAAATTAACCAGCCCACACATTTTTACCTTTCTTTGTAGTCCTGGTATATTGCCTGGTATACAGTCGGTGGTTAATAAATGCTTGCTGACTCAACTTTTCTTAGTCTAGGTGTGAGCCTCAGACATGGGCCTTTACCCTGGGTGATTTTTCTTTTCTATTAGAAAAAAAAAACCTTATAGGCATATTTAACATAATGTTACACACACTAGCTCTCATAAAGGTCATTTGTATATTGTCCAAGCCTGTGTCTTGAAATCAGATGTCCTGCTAGAATATGCTTTAACCAGCCCATGGATAGAATTTGTTTCACATCTTCCCTGTTTGTCTTTACTTGAGGCATTCATATCCCTGAGAGATGTTAAGTATTATTTATCAACCAGAGCTAATTTTTTAAGGTCCAAAGCCATGTTCATAAGAGCCCATTCGTCAATAAGGTAGCCTCAAAGTTGGTCCTTTTTTGCCTCCAGTCTCTTGAAGAAGGGGCTAGCATGGGAAATTTTCCTCCACAACCTATCGCTGTCACTAGCCCCTGCAAAGTTCTACTTAGGCTTATAACATTTCCCCTGGAACAGGGATTGCCATCCTTCAGAAGGGGCTAACACTTTCTTTTCCCAAACAATGACTAAACTAATTTCAGAATTGTCATCTCCTGTTACATTTTAAACTGTCTTTTAGGGGGCTCCTGGGAAGGAAAGATTTAGCCCCTTTTCCTTTCTCCATTCCAGGGTTCTCTGCTCTCTTCTCTCCCCCTCCATCACCCTGGCACAGATTTTCACATTAGGATGAAAATATTTCTGGTTCTGTGTCTCAAGTCTGTTACCAGGTCCAGGCAGCCCACTCCAGACGTCTGTAAAGAACAGTCATAAGTTTTTACAGTCATGGCTGTACCATGATCATAGTTGTACTTCATGGGGTCCTGCCAATAAATCTTTATTTAATAGATTATTCTTGTGGTGTGGAATGTTTGTGGTGTCTCTATAATAGATGTCATGTGATCTACCCTGGAGATAGCTGGTGGTGCAAAGGCTAGGTGATTAGATCTGGAATCAGGAAGAGAAGAATTCAAATCCAGCTTCAGGTTTGTTGTGAGAATCAAATGAGGTATTTGTAAAAAGTACTCAGCAAGATACCTGGTAGTATATTAGTAGGTGCTAATGTTGTTCAGTCACATCTCACTCTTCGTGACCCTCTTTGGGGTCTTCTTGGCACAGACACTGGACTGGTTTGTCATTTCCTTCTCCAGCTCATTTTGCAGATGAGGAAACTGCAGCAGAGTGAAGTGACTTACCGAGGGTCACGCAGCTAGTTTAAGGCTGGATTTAAACTTGCTGTATCCACTCTGCCTCTGCCCATAGGAGGTGCTATATAAATGCTCATTCCTCCCCTTTCCCTTACGGTGTTACCAACTAGTATCATGTCTTGAATTCATGCCTCTTTATATCTCTTCCTCTTAAAGTCCCCTGATTCCTTCAAGCCACAGCTCAGGTTCCCCTCTCAATGTCAGTCAACAAGCATTTATTAAATACTTACCATGTGCGAAGCATGGTGGTAAGTGCTGGGACTGAATGAATGTTAAGTCATTGCCCTCAGAGAGCTCACCTTCTAATGGGTGAAATAGCCTGAAAATAATGAGGCACATACAAAATGCATATGGTGTCATTGGAAGGTAGTCTGCACCAATAGCTGGGGCAGATCTCTGGTACCCTATGAGATTTGAACTGAAGACCGAAGGAAGCTGGGGAAATTTAGAGATGGAGCAGAGGAGATGGAGCATCAGGGCATGTGAGGTATGGGGGGAAACCAACACCAAGTTACTGAGACTTGGTGTCTTGGTGGAAGAACAAGTTGGATCATTGAGCACACAGAGGGAAGTAATGTGGAAGAAGACTAGAAAGGTAGCAGAGCCCCCAATTATGAAAGGTTATGAGTGCAGGGCCTAATGGAGGCTGGTAGCTGTGTGTGGGGGAGAAGAGGAAGAAGAGATGGCAAGAATTCAGCGAGTATTGAGTTGGGATAGATGCCTGGTTCCAATTTCCAGCCCAATCGCACGGCTGCTTTTCCCCCACCCCAGTAGGTACCATTTTCATTTTGCCCCAATACATTATACTTTAACAGGTATTTAATACATGTACTTAAGACATGTTTCTTTTTTTGTTTTTGTTGTTTTTCCCAATTACATGTAAAGAAAATTTTTAATGTTCATTTAAGAAAAATTGAGTTCCAAATTTTCTCCCTTCCTCTCTGACCTCCTCCCTCTGTAAGACAGCAAGCAGTGGGATATAGGTTATATATGTGCAATCCTGTTAATGCATGTTTCTTGAAAGGACAGCTGTCAGTAGCAGTCAGTCAGTCAACATTTTTTAAAGCTTAGTAAGTTTCAAGTAATCTGTTAACTCCTAGAGATCCAAAAAGAGACAAAAACATAGTCTCTACCCTCAAAGAATTAGTTCACTTTATAATGAAGAGAAGTCATTCTAGGAATTATGTATATACAAAATATAAACTGAGTTAATTAGTGATTATATCCCAGGGCTCTCTTCCCTAGATGGGACCTGAGCTACTCCAGGCAGCATTTGGGAGATAACCCTGGGCCTGACATCACAAGATTAGGGAACAGAATATAAGCAATTTATTCCCTTTAAGAGTTCATATTGCAGCTAGGAGGTGCCGTGAATAGACTGGAAGCACTGCAACACCTGGAATGAGGAAGACCTGAATTCAAATTCAGCCTAGAACATTTGCTAGCTGTGTTAGCCAGGGCTAGTCCATTTAACTGCTGCCTGCTTCAGTTTCTCAGTCTGGAATGAGGGGATCACAGCAGCCCCTCCTTCCAGGCTTGTTGTGAGAATAAAATGAGATAATATCTGTAAACCACTTTGTGCATCATAAATTCCTCAATGAAATGCTTTAATAGCTAGTGTTCTCTGAAATGCTTTAATTGATAAACTTATCTAAAGGCAAGTGGATCCAGTGTCAGGCCTGGAATCAGGAAGGCTCATTCCTGACTTCAAATCCAGCCTCAGACACTTGGTCTGTGTGACCCTGGGCAAGTCATTCAACCCTGTTTGCCTCAGTTTCCTCCTCTTTAAAATGAGCTGGAGAAGGAAATGTCAAACCACTCTAGAATCTTTGCCAAGAAAACCCCAAATAAAGTCATAAAGAGTCAGACAGGAGTGAAAAACAAGTAGACAACAACAGTTTCTTGACTGGCTTCACCATTCTGTTGATGGAAGAATATTTCTTGAAGCAGCCAAGAAAGAAAGAGCTGGGTCACCTCTCCTGAGGAGCAAGGGTTTGTCTCCAGTGTCAAATCTTGTCTGTCCGTGTCCTAGAGGAGTGTAGCTTAGGGGCTCTGGTAGCACAGCATCCATCCGTCCCCCATTGGACAATAATGAGCTGAATGCCCACAGGCACAGCTGTTGGCGGACTGTCTCATTCAGCTCTGGAGGCCAGTTCCCTTCCTCTCAGCCCTTGCCTGGGGGCAGAGATCACTGCCTTTGTCAATATCTGCTAGCGTCCCAGCTCTCGATACAGGGCTCCAAATTAGTCCCCAGGATTGATGACCCTCAACTTCAGTCTGCTCACTTTGAAAAAGCCCGAAGGAAGAGGAGGGAAAAGAACATACCAGTTCTGACAAGTTAAGCAAAGGAAAAAGAAATCTGGAGGGGAAAAAGAAATGTTCTCTCTCAGTCTTCTGTCAGAGAGAGAAAGGAATGTGTCACAAGTTCATGATTTTTGGTTTTAGGCGGACACATTAAAGTTTTCTAAACAACAACCAAAAAAACCCCCTTTTATGGAATTAGCTGTCGAGAGGGCTAAGTAATTGTTACCCTTTTGAGGTTTATTTTTTCTGCATTTCAGTTTTTATTTGTCAAGGCAAACATAGTTGTGATCATTCAGGAAAATGGGTTTGGGGCTTTTTTTGGCGCACAGTTGATAGGATCACAGCATTACACTGGTAAAAGTAACAACAGTGTCACCTCTTACATTTGTGTTGTGCTTTGAAACTATAACGCCACTCTCTAGTCTTTAGTAAGGTCATATTCCTGTGAAATTAGGACACAATTTTTTACAATATCCAGTCAATAAACATTTACTGAGCACTGGCAGACTGCTAGAACTTGAAGAGACATCTACCAAGTCAGATATTCTACTGAAGATGATAGGGCCGGCTAGGTGGCACAGTGAATAGAGCACTAGTCCTGGAGTCAGGAGGACCTGAGTTCAAATCCAGCCTCAGACACTTAACAGAAAAAAAAAAAAACCTAGCCGTGTGACCTTGTGCAAGTCACTTAACCCTGATCGCCCTGCCTTTCCCCCTCCAAAAAGCAAAAAAAAGACAAATGATATCATTAGAGTGTTCCATATTGGTTCAGATAAAAATTGACTACTTCATAGGCTACCTGCCTAGAAAGACCTCTGTTTTAAAGGGAAAATGCATATATGCCTAGACACTGGAACATGCTGAATAGCCACATCAATTGTGAACTGCATTCAGGTTTCATACAAGTGAGATTTTGTGGGAAAGTGTGGCCGCTCTTTGAACTAATAATATACCCCTATAAGTCATCAGGATTAGAGAAAGGGGGATAAAAATTATGAAACTTAACTTGCATCTGGATCTTTTAGCTCCAGGGATGTTTTTCCTCCCTTTACTTCAAAACTGTAACTCCTGCAGACTGAAATCATAGAGTTGGAAATCGGAAAATTACAGAAGTTTAGGGGAAATAGCTAATTAATTAATGGACTCCAAAGGAGAGGGGTATATTAGAAAGGGTCCTTCTAAGGACCATTCATTTTGGAGTCAGAATTCAGCTCCCATTGTACAGGTCCACCCCGAGGGCAGAGATATCTGTGAAACAGGGCACAGATCTAGGTTCCAGCCATGTTTGGCTACTATTTAAATGGAGTGACCGCGGGCAAGCCACAGCCTCTCCCAGGGTTCTTTCAGTCCTCCATGTCTTCATTTACATTAAACAAGTGATGTGATCAAATGTGTAAAAAGTTTGTCCCCCAAAGTAGCCGAAATGCCCACCGTGCTCTGTTTTTGACACTATTAATTTAATACTCTTAGCAAACCTTTTTGCTGGCTTCAGCTCAGCCAGAATCTGATGCATGAATTTCAGGTTATTTGGCGGTAGCAGTTTCTCTTGGGAGGGGCATGTCTCTACATGGAATTCTGATTTTTTTGCTCCAGAAAGGGAGACTCTCCACTTTCTCATCATAGTGACCCTTTTTTGGTCCCCGCTCCTCTGCGGCAGTGAATGAGAGGAGAAATGGAGTTTGAGCCTTAAAAAAAACCCCAACTTTGTACATGCCTAATTAATAAATTCAAATTGTGTCCAGAAAAGCCCGTGGACAGTATGCTAAAGGACAGTGCATAACAGAGTGCCTGCTCTACAGGGTGATTCATTTAAGGACCATCCTTCATCGCTCTGTTTTTATTATTATTATTGATTTTCCTGATTGGCTTCAGGAAACCTAATATGTTAGCTGCCCACACAACTAGGACGTGACGGCTTGGTTCAAACCTAGTTCTCATGACTCTCAAGCCTGTGCTCTTCCCATCATATCTTTTCACTTTCCTGTTACCTTTTCTGTTTTATGGGGATAATATTTGCACTAACTCACAGAGGTCTTTGGAGGAAAAAGAATCTTCAGGTGGGAAGGACCCTCAGAAGCCTCTAGTCCAGTTATCATATGAGCAAGATTCCGTCCTGCAAGGTCTGGGGAGACATTGCAGGATAGTGGAAGCACGACCTGGGTTCAAATCCCCATTGGGCCATATGGTTCTCTGTGACTGTGGGCAAGTCCCTTAATCTCTTTTGCTTCAGTTTCTTCCTCTGTAAACTAAAAGGGTTAAACAAGAATGACCTCCACAGTCTCTTCCACCTCTAAATAAATGATTTAGTGATCTGATTTAATGATAATCTGGCCTTGGGTTAAAAAAAGGGAGATAACCTAATAAGTCCCAATGAAATCCCCATCACTTTTACTCTTTAGGAGCTTTCTCCTTCAAATGAGTAGTGGTGATTCTCTAGCCTTCACTGCCTGAAGCTCAAGTATGTTACTTTTCATCTGGTCCCCAGGGTTCTCTGGTATCCTAAGGGATCTCTTGAATTTGTCACTGATTATGTTCTCACAAGTTCAGAGTTCTCAACACCCACGTTTCATTAACTACGAATAAATAGCTTTTACAAAGGAATATTTACTTCAAAGATAAAATAAGAACAAATATATATAAATGCTTCCCCTAACACTTAGAGCCCTAATCTCCTTTACTCCATCACCAACTCTGAGAAGGGAATAGGGACTAGTCGTCTGTTCTAACTCAGTTCCTACGCAGCATTTAACTTCCCAAGTTCTGAACCCAAACCCTGCCCTACCCTGGACTCACTTGCTCTGTGTCTGTCACCAGGCTTCCCACCTTCGCTGATTGCAGTATCTGGCCTCTGAATTCCCCATGGCTCATTTCTCTGGTCAGGCACTTTACAGTTACCTAAAATGAGACTTACAAATAGAATAAGATGAGAACCTCAGTCTTGTTTCTTGGTGTCACAGAGCCAGAAGGGAAGGTGATCCTCCTACTTTCTGTCATCTGTCACCTCCTTTTCTCCAGAATGAGGAAAATCACGTTCACTTTGTGCTCTGCCTTCCTCATACCACAAATGGCAGTTATTGCATCCCTGTTATTTTCATCGTTCCCATCATCATCATTGTTGTTGTTGTTGCTACCTCATTGTGCATCAGAATTATTGCGGATTCTTTGAAAGACAGAAATCAGAGACACTAACGGGGGCAGCTAGGTGGCACAGTGGATAGAGCACTAGGCTTAGGATCAGGAAGATTCATCTTCCTGAACTCAAATCCAGCTTCAGACACTTATTACTTGTGTGACCCTGGGCATTTAACCCTATTAAGCCTCAGTTCCTTATTTGTAAAATGAACTGGAGAAGGAAATAGCAAACCACTTTCATGCCTTTGCCAAGCAAATCTCAAATGGGGTCATGCAGGGTCAGACACAACTGAAAATTGACTGAAGAGTAGCAAAGAGGAAGGTATGTTTTTGTCAGAAGTGTTCAGTGTTGTGATGGAGGAGACCCGTACAAGATTCTAATTTCAGAGGATCCGGGAATGAGACATTTGGAGCCAGGAGGGAGCTTGGGTATCATTTAGTTCAACTCCATTGTGTTAAAGGTGAAAAAACTGAGACCCAGCGTGGTTAAGTAATTTGCCCAGGGTCATACAGCAGTAAGTACTTGAGCCAAGGTTAAAATCTAGGGCCTTATGCTCTAAATGCAACAATTTTTTTCCCCTCTTACACTGTGTTGAATAAATGAAAAAAAAAAACAACAAACCATTGATTAAACACTTAATTTGTTCCGGTTGCTGTTCTGGGAATATAGATACAAAAAGTAAGACAAGGAGCTTACAGTCTAATGTGGGAAAACATATAGAGGAGTGATTGAAGGGAGTTATGATCCACATCAAACAAAAGTGACACTGATCTTATGGTGCCCCAAGCAAATGGTGGAACATTGGGGGTGAAAGTGGGGAGTGGGAGATCTCAAGCTTTCCTACATAAACATCTGCATGGAAAGTAAATTGTAGTCTAGTCTGTGTCTAGACTACATATATAGACCAGATATAGTAGGCTAGCTAAATTTGCATTCAGTCATTTAGCAATTAAGATGGCTCAGCCCCCTCCATGGGATTTTCAAAGTTGAATAGATGAACTTTCCCAAGGAATTGGGGTATGTTTCTGGAATTCTGGGCCAAAGAGATGGAACTGCTCTTTCAGGTGGAAAGGCATAGGTCCTCATGACAAGAATGATTTTCAGTGGATGGTACTCCTGTTTCCAAATTACCTTGTCCTGGTGGCATCGAGCCTTTGAATATTATAGAAGATCTCTCCTTGAAGAGAGCCATACCCCTAATGATGCAGATCAGAAAGAATTAGTGGGTGAAGAGTGACTATGGCCCGAATTGTGGCATACACTGGGATGGGACTCGTTCATCAATATGTCTATCTGGGATAGAAAGAGAGCAAATGCACTGTACACTGCACTCAAAATTAAACAGGAAGAGAAATGGGGCTCAGATTGCTGGAGGAAATTTCAGAGCTCCTTTAATGACTCTAAGCTTCTGTTGGAACAAAATTAATTAATTGATTCCAGTAATTAACCAGTGTTTTTAAATGATTAAAAGATAAGGAACATGATAATATCCAAACAACTTAAAGTGGCTCTCACTTTTTTTTTTGGAGGGGGGAAGGTAGGGCAATTGGGGTTAAGTGACTTGCCCCAGGTCACCTGGCTAGTTTTTGTGTTAAACGTCTGAGGCCGGATTTGAACTCGGGTCCTCCTGTCTCCAGGGGCCAGTGCTCTATTCACTGTGCCAGCTAGCCGCCCCACCTCTCAATTTCTAATGTGACTGTGAGCAGGCTTCAGGAGATACGCAGTGAGAAATTCTGAAGATGAACAGGCATATCAGATCGTTAGGAAGAGAAGATGGCATGGTCAGGGTGATTGATGATGACAAGTGGACTCTTTTGAGGGCACCGCTGTTTCTTTTCGTTGGCAGGAGACAGCAGGAAAGACCACCAGTGCATGGAGTGAATCCTTTTTGGTGGATTTGGCAGATAGGGGATATAGTGGATAGAACCTTGGATTTGGAGTCAGAAAGATCTGAGTTCAAATTTAGGCCCAGACACTTAGCTGTGGGACTGAATCACTGCTCGCCTCAGTTTCCTCATCTATAAAATTAGGATACTAATTGAGATATTTGCAAAGCTGTTAGCCCAGTATCTGGCACATAGTAGGTCCTTAATAAATGTTCGTTATTTAGAAACATTGTAAGAAGAACCTGGAGAAGAGTGATGCAGGATGGAGACATGAATAGGTTAAAATCCTCCTCCACACTATGCCCAAAGGGCTACCCTCTGACCCAGCAATACCACTTCTAGGGCTGTATCCCAAAGAGATCATAAAATGGGAAAAGGACCCACATACACAAAAATATTTACAGTAGCTCTATTTGTGGTGGCCAAGAACTGGAAATTGAGGGGATGCCCATCAATTGGGCAATGGCTGAACAAGTTGTGGTGTATGAATGTAATGGAATACTATTATGCCATAAGAAATGATGAGCAGGTGGACATCAGCAAAACCTGGAAAGGCTTACATGAACTGCTGCTGAGTGAAGTGAGCAGAACCAGGAGAACACTATACACAGTGACAGCAACATTGTGTGATGACTTTGATAGACTTAGCTCTTCTTAGCAATGCAACGATCTAAATCAACTCCAAAAGGTTCATGATGAAAAATGCTATTCACATCCAGAAAAAGAACTATTGAATCTAAATGCAGATCAAAGTGTACTGTGTGCTCTTTTTTTTTGTTTCTTTTTTCTCGTGGTCCCTCCCATTGGTTCAAATTCTTTTTTACAGCAGGACTAATGTAAAAATAGGTTTAATATGAATGGATATGTAGATCCTCTATCAGATTGCAAGCTAGGCAAGGGAGGGAGGGGGAGAAAATTTGGAATTCAAAATCTTGTGGAAGTAAATGTTGAAAACTAAAAGTAAATAAATAAATTTGTGCTATGAAATACAAGGTTAGACGACAACTCCAAAATTTTAAATTGGTTATTAAATTGCCTATGAAGCTACACTGATTTCTTTGAACAAATTTCATTTTCTTTTTCCCCTTCATCAGCATTATTTCTCTTTAACTTTTGGAATCCCATTCCTCATATTTTCCCCTCCTATGAGACTTCCCCTGTAAAATTCTATTCCATTCAATCTTATCTATCTTTTTTATGAATTGACTTGAAACCTATTGGGCTCTTTGTAAGTGATACAACTGTAAATTGTCTGTTGGAGCATCTTTCCCAACATGGTTGGTTTAATATTGAGATCACTTCTCACCAGATCTCTTTGGCTTGAAGTTTTACTCAGGAAAACCCTGGGGTCTTCGATATATAGGTGACACAGTGGATTAAGAGAGTGGATTTGGAGAGGGAAAGATCTAATTTTTGAATCTTACCTCAGATACTTACTGGTTATGTGACCCTGGCTACATTCCTTAATCTTTATCAAAATTAGTTTTCCTACATAAAGAAAAATGTTAAAATAATAGTTCTTATTATGAATACATAGTTGTAGTGTGAATTAGATGAGATTATATCAAAAGTGCTTTATAAGCCTTTAAGTCCTATTTAGATCCTTACTGTTGCTATTATTATTTTGAAAATATCTCTTAGAACATTGTACACGGTAACAGCAATATTATATGATGAACTACTCTGAATAACTTAGCTGTTCTAAGTAATCAAATGATCCAAAACAGTTCTGTAGCATTTAAAGAAGGTGCTGTCCATCTTCAGAGAGCATTGGTAAAGCCTCAATGCAGATCAAAGATACTTTTTCTTCATTTTTTTGTCTGTATTTTCTTTCCCATTATGACTTCAATGGAAATGGATTTTGCATAACTACACATGTATAACCTATGTCAAATTGCTCGTCTTCTCAGTGGAGAGGGGAGAGCGGAGGGAGGGAAATAATTTGGAACTCAGAATTTGGAAAAAAAAGGTGCCAAAATTGTTTTACATGAAATTGAGAAAAAATAAAATATTAAATAAGAAAAAAAAAGAAGACAACTCCCAAAGACTCATGATGGAAAGGGATATCCACATCCAGAGAAAGAACCACAGAATCTGAACGTAGATTGAAGCAAACTATGTGCTCTCTTGTGTTTTGTCTTGTTTTGTTCCTTCTTCCTCATTGCTCACTCCATTGGTTATAATCCTTCTTTACAACCTGACTGAAGTTTAATGTGCAGGTGTTTGTAGAACCTGTATGTGATTGCAAGCTGCCATGGGGGGAGGGGGAGAAAATGTGAAACTCAGGGGACTGTGGAACTGAATATTGTAAACTAAAAGTAAACAAATAAATTTAATTTAAAAATTAGTGCTATGGCAGTCAAAATACCAAGGAATTATTTTATAAAATTAGCAGAATAACAACACAATCCATTTGGAGGAACAGAAGGTCAAAAATTTTAAGAAGAATAGTGTAAAATTAAACCAGGGATGAAGGTGTCTTGCACTGAGAGATTTCAAATTGTATTGTGATGAAGTGAATATCAGTGTTATTTTATGCTAATTAAAAATAGAAAAGTAGATTAGTGGAAAAAAAACATAATTAATCCCCCAAATGAATTTGTACAGCAGGCTAGTCTTCTAAGTAGATGAGATCCTGTATCCATTTGAGTTGAGTATTGAGTTCTCTTATTATGGTCCTTGAGGTCTAAGTTAAGCCATTTCTACTTCAATGCTACACGCTTCTTTGCCAAACTCTCACAACGAGAATTGCAATGGTTTATATAGGTGTGTCTGTGTGTATACATACACACATATATTTTAAATTTTGCATTTTTTTCCTACTGCCTTAGACCTCAGTCTGCTACTAATGGCTCCTCTCCTTCCTTAAACCACCCCCATCCACAACAAGAAATGTCTGCCTGGGGATTAAATCTCATTCCCTGGGTTGTGCTAGAGATTTGAAATTAAAATCACTGGTTTAAATATCACTATTGCTCCCTCCTGCTTTACGAGCTGATTATATTTCTCATGTATTTCAGTGTGTCCTTAATAAAAGGAACACATTAGGTAATGGAATGTTTTGTAAAATTTTAATTTAGCACATTTGTCTCTTGAGCCTCGTGATTTCCTCAAGTTAACAGCATATGTAGTAACCAAAAAAGCACTCAGAACCTCTTGGGAACTATTGTAAGCTGACAAAATCAGGACGTCTCAACCACTTTATTAATATTACAGGCAAATTGACCAGCCATGGGGGCAGGGCAGGGGGTGAGAATCACTTGTAAATTCAGTGTGTAAATTGAGACCTCAGATCCAAGAATGAACCTGAAATCTTGTTGCTGAACTATTAAATGAGGCTATTAATGAAATTTTGACAGTCTTTGTGCATCCTTTACAGTTCCTCACATGTAATGTTGCATACCATGTGATCCTCAAATTGTAGTGTAAGAAAATATGGCTTTATTTTGTATTTCTTCTAGGATTATATACAAGCCTTAAATGACTTTCCCCCAATTGTGTTAATATTGTAGGATTTTAGAAAGAAGAATTTTTTTGATTTGCAATCAGCAGGTGTGTCTTATTTATGTAGCCCTGACCCTCTGAAAACAGTGAAGCATCCCAAGGTCTTGGGATTTCTGGGCAAAATAAGGGCTATAAGATCACCCCAGAAGGATCTTTGCTCATCCACACTTTAGGCAATTGTAAATGTTGTAGGATTTTTTTGCCTTTGTTCATATATATTTTTCTCCCTCACTTTCTTTTACTCAAAAGACCCAGCTTTCTTTTCTTTCTGAAGTTGAATTTGACTCAGCCATTGTGAAAAGAAGGAAGGATGCTTATGATGAGGTAAGGCTAGGAATTATTTGTGCACCTGACTTTGAGGGGTGCCAGTTGTCGTGGCCCATAGAGTCATGACCTGAATCAGGAAGACCTTGGTTAAAATTCTCTCTCTACTAGTACCCTCCCCATCACTTAACTTCCCTTGCATATGGTTTCCTTATTTTCATAATGCAGATAACTTCCAAAAACAAGGGTTCTTAAGTCATAGTCTATGAGCTTGTAAAAAAATTGACAAATGATTATCGAAATTGATATTTCAACATAATTGTTTTCCTTTGCAATCCTGTGTATTTTATTTTATACATTAGAAAATGTTCTTCTGAGAAAGATCCATAGGCTTTGCTAACTGCCAAAGGGATCCATGATACAAAATGTTAAGAATCCTCCTTCTGAAATACATCTCCACTAAAATTGATTTGATTCTTCTGTCCTGAATATAAACTCTACTTTAACTTAACCTCCCAAAGTATAAATTAAGTGACATGTATTTGTCTCAGCAACTGATGAAATGCTATCTTCAACACTTGCAATGTTGTTTAGGAATCACTTAGAGATCAATATCTTTGTTTTCCTTGACATATCTTCAGCTGGAATCATGATTTCAGCAACTGCTTAGCCTAGGGACTAAATTTTTATTCATATCCTGCATTTTTAGTGAACTTTTCTTATTTCTTGCTGTAATGAAATATTTAATGAAGGAAAACACCAAGACCATAAAGTTCCTGGTTAACGAGACAGACGGAAGAGCACATTATGACTCGGAAGTTTATATTCAGTTTTAAGGAAGTCTCTAAATTGAAAGTGCCTTCTGTTGCATCACAAAATTCCAAATTAAGTTTAATAGGAAAGGAAATATTTCTTAAAGGACAATAAAAAAAAGAAAAATACATTGGGGAGTCATTTGGGCTGATGAGGCTGGTATATTTAAGATATTAAACTGATATCAAAGAGATGGCAAATGTGCTGGAAGGATTCCATTACTGTCTGTAACCCTCAAAGTAATAGACAGTTGCCTGGAAGACAGAAAAGGATGAGTTTATACTTGGTATGACAGCTCTGTGCAGCTGTCTGCCTGTTCATTGCCTCGATCGCCTTGTCACCCTCTAAAACTTGGCATCTGTAGTGTCTGTTTGAGTTAACAAGTGAAGAGAAAGAAATTGTCAGGTAGTTGCTTTTGAGTTTGAAAGGCCTAAACAAAGTGTTCCGCTGTGCAGTCACCATCTAGAGTCTGATTTTGCTTGCTCTTTCTTCCTTTTTTTTTTTAAGAGGAGCACATCCTCTTCAGTCTCCTGAGTTTGACACCACCAAGTGAGATGTAGACATAGAACACTTTGTGCATTAATTCTTAAAAATAACATCCTAGCAACCAGGATGGTTTTCTGCTAGTCTGAGCCAAGACAAAGCTATTCTCATTTTTTATAGTGGGACCAATTCTTCCAGAGAGATGTTTTCAACTTCAGAATTGCTGGGTGCCTCAGATTGTCATTGCAAGTCTATGGCTCTTTAGATCAGTTGGCCTTTCCGGAGAAACACCGGATCTTGGGGAGCAGCAGGGTTTCAGTGGTGAGAAAGAGTCACGTCATAGCCTATTTCAATTTTCTCTACCCTCTCTTTAGCTCCTCACCACTGGGTTTTCCTACCTTTGCGATAGTATCTGACTTTACTCTTTACTTATGGCATTGAGAAGGAAACCTTGGTTATTGCAGAAATGCTGAGGCACAGAAGGGTCAGGACCTGCACTCCTGAGATCCCTTTGGCTGAAAGTTGAAATATGACAGCTTGTCCCAGCACTTGAACTGAATTTGAGTTTATTTTGTTTGTTATTTCTGTTTTGAAAATATACTTTTACTTAACCAAAAATCTATTTTATCCCCCTCCTATTTCTCCCCTACTGCACCCCACATTGGGGTGAGGGGTAGAGAACAAAACCCTTGTCACAGATATTTATGGTCAAGAAAAACAAATTCCCACACTGGCCATGGCCCAACAATTTATGTCTCATCCTCTACCCTGAGTTCATTGCCGTTGTTTTGGGAGGTGGTTAGCATTCTTCATCATTGGTCCCTCGGAATCATGGTTGGGAATTGCATTTATTAGAATTCTTCAAGTCTTGCTTGAACTAAGTTTTTCAAATGTGACACCTTTTCCATTTGTTTGAAAGTAGGCATTAAGGACAGTTATTTCCTTCATTCTATAATAACAGTGACGTCATTGAAATATCACCTGTGGTGGATTCACTTTTTGAGTCTTTTAGCAAGCCATTCTAGGTGTCTGGATAGAAACCATTTTATAGTTGTATTTTTAAATGTTTCACTGTAACCAATAACATGTAACCCTCAGAGTATTTGTCTTTGTGTGTTTAGTGTTTGTATCAATATTTCTTTTAGGATTGGGATGTCACTGTTATAGAGGAATTTCAGTGAAGAAATTCCCTCTACCAATGCAGAACAGCACCTGCTATTTAGAGATTTCCTTAGGGACGCAGAAAGCTTATGTAACTTGCCCAGGGATGATTTTTTTAACTACCTGTTGTGAATGTATTCTTCAAAAATGGTTCAAGTTCCCTTGTTCTAGATTCAGCTGGAGCACATGGGTTCAAATTCTCCCCACTAACACTACCTGTTTGACCTTGGGTAAATAATTTAACCTTACTTTGTTTAGCTATAAAATAAGAAGTTTTGGCCAGACCAGCTCTACAGTCCCTTCTTGTTCTCAATCTTTGATCTTATGATCCAATGGATTTGTGGTATTTGTTTACACTGATGATTCACAACCCTTGACCTTTGCAAGAAAGAAGTTGCACTGTGCCTGACGCAGAGTGAGGACTTAATCAATGTTTGTTGTTGTTAGAGCTTGGTTAGTCCAATTCCTACCTTCCTCATGAATGCTTTTGGTTCACATCCTCTCAAAAGATCCCCAGGGATTCAATTTAATAAACATTTATTACTCCCCAACTATGTTCACTTCACCAGGAGAAGTGATGTGGGTGTAAAGATGGAAAGCAATACTGAAGCTGCCTTTACGGTGGATAATGTTGCCTGGGAGCAATAACATATATGTAGGTAAGTATAATACTAGAGAGAGGGCGATGGGAGCCAAGGATTGGTCTAGACAAGTCAATCCCAGGTGGTAGAGACTTTTGTGTTAGGGCTAGTCACTGTATATTTAAAAGTATATTTCAAAATTATTTTAAAAATGTACCCATGTATAAGCATATATTTCCATACTTAGAATGATAATCAGTACAGGTAGTTCTACTAGTCTGGGTTGCAACCCCTCAATGCCTTCTCATTGTTTATAACTCTTATACACTGTTCTCATAGATCTTCCATGTATCTTCCATCATGTTGGAGACCTTTCTTTAGTTACCTATGTATTGTGGATACCAGTGTTCCATTAGCTCCCATTCTTGGCATGTGAATAGCCATTTGTCATCCTACACATTGTCTGTATTCGTGTACTTTATTATTTCCTGCAAGAAAGCAACCACAGGTAATAATTTCCATGTGGTATATGCCCACCATGTGTCTTCCCATTGGCCTCTGAGTTTGTAATTTTATTTCTTCTGTTAAAACTATTGCCCAATTTAAAGTTATAATGTCACTGGTAGAATATTAATTTTATAAAGACAATATGTTGTAGCCATGAACACTTGGAGCCACAGAAAAGTTCTGTGCTACTTCCTAACCACAATCCAGCTTGATTGAGTCTGTCTTTGTTCCAGGTCCAACTCATTTTCCATCTATAGCAGTTGTCTTAAGTTATACATGTTGATCACTCCTGCCCATTCTCTGTAGAGAACATGCATTTGTTACCCACTTTGTATTTTCAAATCACCTGTTTAATTTCTTCTATTTTGCTATGCATGTTTGTCAAAGGAGTTGTCCTGCTCCAACGCATCCATCCCATGTTATATACAAATGTGTCTTAGAAAATAAGTATGTACAGACGCTTTTGATAATTGTCTGAATATGTCAGAATGAGACCTGATCCTTACCCTAGAAGCACTTGGAGTTTGATAAAGAGGAAGGCAATCAAAGACCTTTAGGTGAAAAACAATCCAGAAATATTGGGTGGCGTAGTTGGTGAAGTTAGGCATTGTCATGGGTCATCACTGGCCCTGTTAATAAGAAGTTTTTTCCCAGTCCTCATTCTTCTCAACCTCTCTTCTCCAGTTGACATTATTGATCACCCTTCCCTGTATACTCTGTCCTCTCTGAGTTTTCATGATTTTGGTAATCTCATCAACTTGTGCTGGTTTAAGTAAACTATCATCTCTATGTAGATTATTCCCAGACCCATATACTGAACCATTCAACTCCGCCTTGAGTTTTAGTCTTGTATTGCTACTGGTGCCATGGACATCATGAATGGAACTGAACTCATTATTTTTCCCCTCTCATCCCTCTTCTTTTCCATACTACCCCATTTCTGTCAAAAACAGAAATACCCTTCTTCCGGAGTCTCAGGTGTGCTAGGTCAGCACTTTCCTGGATTCCTCACTCTACCTCAATTCATATATACAGTCCATTGTCAAATCTTGCTCTTTCTACTATGACAACATTTCTTGCATGTAACTTCTTTTCACGCATAGAGCCTGCCACCTCTGTTCAAACTCTTATCATCTCTTGTTTGGATTATTATAATGTCCTCTTAATTGTTTGCCTTGCCTCAAGTCTCTCCCTATTTCAATCCATCCTTTGCACTTCTGTCAGTAGTTTTCCTTTGTCACAGATCTGATCATATGATTCTTCCTTTTGCCCGGTTCCGTTGGTTTCCTGTTGCTTTTCAGACAAAGTATAAAGTCCTCTGTTCAGCTCTTAAATGCTTTCCAACCTTACCCCAGCCTAGCTTTCCACCCTCATTGGCTGCTACTCTCTTTCCCACGCTCTGGGATCCATCCAAATTGTCCTTCTCTTTGTTCTTTACTAGTGTGTCCCTCTATCTCCATCTCTGTGCTTTTACGTCAGCCGTCCTCTATGCTTGAAATGCATCTCACACATTTCTTTCTTCCCTCTCATGGAATCTCTTTCTTTAAGATGCAGCTGAGGCACAGTCTTTTGTAACGAAGCATTTACTGACTCCTCTGTCTTCTGGTGAATGTCCTTCCTCTCAGATTACCTTGTATTTAACTGCTTTGTATTTGCTCACTACATAGTTATGCTGGATATACTTATATAAGTGCATATGTACTTGTTTCATTCCCCCAGGTGAATGTAAGCTCATTGTAAATAAGCAAAGTTTTATTTTTTGGCCATGCCTCCCCAGGACATGGATTAGTACCGGTTAAAGAGTAGGTACTTAAACGAGTGCTTATTGATGGATTGGCATTCTATTATTGAAGATATCTCCTTAGGCAAAGTTCAGATGTTTATTTTTATATTTTATTTATATTTTTTTTATTTATTTTTTCTTTTTTTTCTTTTCCCGTTGTGTAGTCCTTTTTCACTGTCTCTTCTTTAGCGTACACAGACTCTTTTCAAGCATTAGCAATGATCCCCTTATCCCATCACAACTATTCGCTTTAGGTCAAATGTATACCAAATCTATTTTTAGTGCTATACTTTGTGGTAACCAAGGAGTGGAGGCAAAAGTTGCTGCAGAATGGTTTGAAAAGCTGGGAGTATATGAATATTTTAGGAGAATATTGCTGTAGACTAACAGATGTTACACATGAGGGACTCAGAGAACCACAGGAAGATATTGTGTGTCTGAGCGGATGTAGACTGAAATAAAGAAATCCTAAAATAGCATTTAGACAATGGCCTCAATGGAAAAGTCACTAAAACGTAGCTAAAATATGAGCCTTTGAAAATCAAAATCTACCCAAATACTGTGATAATGATCCAAAAAAAATGGAAAACGAAATAATCTTCTCTCCTGTTGCTAGGGAGTCGGGACAGTACAAGGACAGTATCTTGCATGTACTGTCCGGTTTGGTTACTTTGTTGAGTTGTTTTCAGTTAGCAGTTCATCCTTGTTGTAAGAGAGGTTTCAGTGAGCTGTAGCACTGTGAGTAGAGGCAGGGAGGCTCTATTAGGCACTAAATCCAAAAAGGAATATAATCTAACAACCAAAAACAATTAGTTTTAAAACAAGGCAGTTTTTACTGATGTTTACCTTCAGCAAATTACTTAACCGCTTTGCTTTGCTGTTTCCTTATTTGGAAAATGAGGGGGATTGGACTCTCTGAAGCCTTCTCCATTTCTTAATTTGTGGTCCTCTGAAGTTACTGCCCCTACACAAAACAGTGCTCAATCTCAGTTTTACTTTTGTGAAAAAAAACATTTGTACCTTTAAAACTCACGTTTTTATTTTTTAAGTTGCCTACAATAAACATATTCTTATGTCTTGGGTAAGGGGGATTTTTATCATGGGCTTTCAGAGAAATTTTTCTCAGAAGGATGAGGAAAGGGGCTTTAAAAACCAACAGTGGCAAATGTATTGCTGTTTCTAACACCAAACGGATGAAATAATTCAAAGTTGATTGATCAGTCTTCTTATTAAAACCATGTTTTTGACATCAAGTCAAAAGCTTATTTATCATACCTGACCCCCTAATTATAGTTTGTTGTTAGTTAAGAGCATCTAGTTAGCATGCATATGAATATATAGAGATATATACCGACTGTATATTTTGCATATATGTGCTAAACAGATGGATTATGATGAAGTGTTTAAAGGTACTGAATATTATAACTTGGTAGGAAACCAGGCTCTTATAATTTATTTAAATAGTTTATTTTGCCATTAAGGTTTTTTTTTTCATATAATGGAACTTAATCCACAAACATCTCCAAATTTGTAGAAATTATTGGCATAGTGAGGTCATTATAGTTCTTTGTTTCTGTCGTGTTTTTTGTCATCCAAAGCTGAGGTCATCTTGCTCATATCCAATATTGAAATAATAGCTATGAGGGTCATTAAATGAAAAGGAGAAGTTAGAGATGCAAATGTAAATCAGTGAACTGTGAAATCGATGATGTATTCATATCTACAATCCTGGAAATGATTCTGTTTCCCTCATTAATGCATATGGGATGTGATGTATCATTGAAGTGGAATTACTGATTTGCAATATTTTTGACAAACTTTTGCATATGTGATCTTCATATGTATAATGATTTACATTTTATAGAATTGTGGAACTTTAGAGCTAGAAATCTAGGTAAACAAGATGTCATTAAATATAATAAATGAAGCATAAGCTTTTATGTAGTGTTTTTTAAAAACATTTTGTATTTCTTTTTGCAATGGACTATTAAATTAAGAATGAAATTAATTAAAAATAGAAGATATCTCTTAAATTGACACCTGCCATGTTAACACAGAGCAGAGCATTGTCAGAACTCAAACTCAGGTATGGTGAATATCAGGCCAGTCCTCTAACTCTTCTCTTACTTTTCCCATACAGTATTCAGGCAGTATATTCTAAATATTTCATCAGATATCTTCACTAAACTAATAACCATGCCCCCTTCCCAAATATTCTCTATTTAATTCTAGTCCATTGGAAGATGAAGGTAGGTTCTATATATCTCCCTATGAATGAAAGATACACATTTTGTTTATACTTTGAGCAGCCAAGTAAGCTTTTGGTGATTTAATTTTGTGTTATAAGAATCTCTTAATAAAGCCAAATAATGCATCAAGAGATAGGAGAGGATTCTGGAAAGATGTCAGAGTAGGTCAGAAAACTTTTGGCTCTTCAGATTTCCTCCACAAAACATCACCTTAGAATGGCAGAAATAAACACAGGGATAATTGTCCTCCTAAGACAATTTGAGAAGACCTAAGGAAAGACCTAACCTCTAGGGACTGAGGTTCTACATGAATGAAGTGTAAACACCTGCAAGTCTACTCTGCAAAATCAACAAACAGCAAGCTCAGGAGAAAACTGGGTTGAGAGGCAGCCTCAACCTTAGAAACTTTCACTTTACTGACAGTATGGGGGCCTGGCAGCTGACTAGGAGAAGATTGAAAGACCTTCCACTCTTGAGGGATGCCAAGCACAGCTCTGCTGAACAGATGCATCCCAGGCTATGGAGGGAGAAGGAGCTATCACATACCTGGTGAGCGTAGTTCTTAGGGGCAAGGATCTGTTGACTATGGGTACTTGTAGGAGAGCAGAGTCCCTGGTTTCAGAGAGGACAGCTGTGGTTTGCAGCCCCCAGAGGTATGAGAGGGACCACAGGGAGCAAGAACATTTTCAGAACAGTGTGACTGGGGGCCATAGCAGTGGCTTAGGAGTGGAGAAGAGGACCCAAGGTTGAGCCCCAAGATGGACCTCTGAAAATAACATTAAGAAGGACCCAAGGCTTGGGACATCATTCCCCATGCCTTAGGTCTACAACTTAGTTACACTAATAGCTGTTAAAAACAAAATAAAAAAATAACTTAAAAACGAGTAAGCAAAGGAGAAAGAACGCAACTGTAAATAATTTCTATGGTGATGGAGAAGCTCTGGGTTTATATTCAGAGGAAAGTATGGAGCTAAAAAGCCACTCCTTTTTCAGTGAGAAATGTTAAATGGTCTCAAGGACAAAAAGACTTCTTGGAAGAACTTAAGAAGGACTTTAAAAAATCAAGTAAAAAATTAAAAGAAAAATAAGAGTAATCCAAAAAAATCAAGAAAATCATGATAAGAAAGTCAACCAGCTTGAAATAGAGAATCAGAAACTTAATGAAGAAAATAATTCCTTGAAAATTAGAATTGGGCACGGGGAAGCTAATGGTATTCTAAGATACCAAGAAATAAAACAAAATCAAAAGAATGAAAAAAATAGAAGAGAAAATGAAACATCTCATCAGAAAAACAACTGATCCAGAGAATAGATCAAGGAGAAATAAAAATAGACTGAAAATTGTGATTAAAGAAAGGAATCTTGATACAATATTACAAGAAGTTATCAAGGAAAATTGCCCTAAAGTTCTAGAACAAGAAACCAAAGTAGAAATAGAAAGAAATCCACCAATTACAACCTGAAAGAGATCCCAGGAGGAAAACTTAAAAGAATATCATAGCCAAGTTTCAAAGCTCCCAGGTTAAGGAGAAAATATTGGAAGCAACAAGGAAAAAAAACCATTTGAATACCATGGAGCTACAGTAAGGATTACGCAAGACCTAGCAGCTACCATGTTGGAAGACCATACTGTGTAGGGCAAGAGAGCTGGGGTTATGACCCACTTGCTCAGCAAAATTAAATATAATCCTGAATGGAAAAAAAATGGACTTTTAACGCACACAAAGACTTTCATGTTTTTGTTACAAAACCCCAGAAATTTAGGGAAAATTCGACATATGACATCTGGGAGAAATATAATGTCAACGTTAAAGACTAATTATTAGGGGCTTAGTAAGGTCAAATTGTTTACTTTGTATATGTGAAAATATCAGCAGCACTCATATGATTGTCATTATTATTTGGGTAGTTTGAGAGAAAGGCTTGGACCGAGCTGAGTGTGATGGGGTGATTCTAAAAAAAAACCAAACCTGTGTTGGGAGAGATAAAAAGATGTAATTATCTCCTACAGATGAGGCGTTAGAGTAAAAATTGATGTAGAAGAAGCTAATGGGGGAAGACTGGTAGGGTTGGAACTTTAACCCTCATCAGGAATGGGTTAAGGAGGGAACAACATATGTATTCAGAAGGGTATAAAAGTCTTCTAAATTCAGAAAGAAATAAGAGGGCAGGGGGAAATGGTGGGGGAAGAAAATAAGAGAGGAACTTGTAGAGAGGTGGATAGATTAAGGAACAGGAGAGTGAGATAGTGGATTAGAAGTAAAACAGAAGAATGCAGAGGGATAGAGTAAATAGGGTGAAAAGGATAGTGAGGAAAAATAAGAAGCTACAAGTAATTGTTGCTTAAAATGTGAATGGGATGAATTTGCCCATAAAATGGGAATGAATAGCGAATTAAAAATTTGAATTCAACGATATGTTCTTTTCAGGAAACCTAAAAATGAGAGATAACACGCAAGGGTAAAATAAAGGGCAGGAATAGAATTTATTATGTAAAAAAGGCAGGGATATTATGTCAAAAAAAAATCATGATCTCAGACAAAGTTAAACAAAATAGATTTAATCAGAAGTAAAAAACAGAAATTACATGTATCTGTAATATTATTCAGTACTGTTTTAGATCCTTTAAAATATCTAGACAATAAAAAAAAAATAGATGAGTGTGTACCTGAGAAAACAGGCACAGGAAGTATATGAACATAAACATGAAGCACTTTTATGCAAATAAACTCAGATTTCAGTAGTTGAAGTAATGTTTATTTTTCATGGGTCGGGAAAGCCAATATAATTTTTGAAATGACAATTTTACTTAACTAATCTATTTGCTCAATGTCCCAATTAAATTACTTAAAAAAAACCCACCTATTTTACCGAGTTAGAAAAATAATAACAAAGTTCATTTCAAAGAACAAAAGGTAAGGAAGTAAATTCAGCAGTATCAGACCATAAAGCATATTATAAGGTGAGAGCATTGTTGAAATACAAAAAGGATAATTTCTGTTATTTTAAATTACAATTTTCTTGTATAAATAAAACCTATACAGACAAGAACAAAAGAAATGCAGAAAATGGGGGAAAACTTTCTTACACAGTCACTCCAATAGGATGAGATTGGGATGTTGCTGTGGTAGTAAATGATGAGCTGGTTGACTTGGAAAAACATTGGAAAGACTTGGACTTATGAAGGAAGATGCTGTCCACTGTCAGAGACACAGATGATAGGAGGAAAACAAAAGAAAATCAATAAAGAAACAAAGCCGGGCAGTTTTGAAAACATTGTGCAGTATTTATTATATTGGTTTTCTTGAAATAGAAATTTATTGTTTCAGATTGAATCCTCTCATGATCTGCTGTATACTTGGCAATGTTTTTTCTTTTCTTTTCTCATTTTGTATTTATGTTGAAAATGAAAAAAAAAATTACCAAGAGATTAAAGAGGGTTGCATTAGTGAAATCTAACTGCTACCAAAGATTTAACTGGGCGGGTGGGGGCAGGGGCAGAAAATGTCAGTACATTCAAACATAAATGGAAAGGAGGAGTCTGGACAAATGACAAAGGTAAATTCTAGAGGTTTTATTAAAAAAGGGTGGAAAGAAAAAGACTTCACACCTGAATTATGCAAAAATTCCGCAAGTAATGAAATATGAAACAACTTCTTTTGGTTTACTTTTTTTTAAAGCTATGAAATAATTGAAAATTACTCTAATTTTGTAAATTATATCAGATTTTTCCAGTGCTTCTGAATTCATTTAAAGTTTAGCACAACTAATCAAATCAATAATAAATTAGCATCAAGAGTAAGGGTGACTAAGTGGATGAAGCAATATTTAAGTTCTTATCTTATTTTTCTTCATGGTTCTTCGTGACCCTGAACAAGTCAGTCGGCTTCTACCTTAATTTCTTTATCTCTTATAAAATCGACATTTGTCATGAGGAAATGAATTTTGATGGTTATCAAGTCAGAGTTGATACTTATACAGAGTTTTTGTAGCACCTTAGCAACACTGGAATGTGTATATATTGTGGGTGTCTCTCATAAACATGACGATTAGCATAATCAAGGAGCTCAGCACATAGATAACAAAAAGATTGTTGGTGACTTTTGTGGTCCCATATGCTTGGATGCACATTTTGACCCTTGTTTGGTCAAATTTAAATTTTAATAATTTCAGGACAGTTAAAGAACATTTATATGCTTTTAGGATCAGGCTGTGTTACCCGAGATTATAACTTGCCCTAATTGGGTAGAAATTCTAGTTTAGAAGGCTTCAGTTTAATATGTGAAAAAACATTCTAGCCATTAAAACTGTGCAAAAGGAATAGACTGTCCCCCTCCTTGTACCTCTAAGCTGTCATTTGTCCCTGGAAGTGGTCTAGAGGTTAGATAAGATGGTTGTTTCACTGAGATGTTAGTGCATCATTATGATGTTGTTACACATTTTTTTTTATCATCCATTCAACAGACATTTAATAAGAATCTCTCCTCTCCCTCTCCTCTTTCTCTTTCTGGCCTCCTTCTTCTGCTTCCCCTTCTTCTGCTTCCCTTCAGCCCTTCCCCTTCCCCTTCCTTTCCTCTTCATCTTCCCCTTCTCCTTCCCTGGTCCTTCCTCTTCCCTTTTCCTTTCCCTTTTTCCTTCCCTTTTCCTTCCCTTCCCTTCCCTTTCCTCTCCTCTCCTTTCCTTTCACTTTTTGCTGTTAAAAAAAATTTTATTAGCGCCAACAGCTGGAAGTTGACCTCATTGAGGTATTATGAAACCATCTTCTGTGTGTGTATACATACACACTTTAACGGACTCCCAGCCGGAGGTTCTTCTGCAAGAATTGCAACCTGTAAATAATGTGTAGTCATCTGGTAAGCTGATCACATTGACTTTTGACTTTTAATTCACAATAACACCAACCATTAATATAAGAAGTTTTGATGATAGTCCCTGAGCTCCACCTTTTTGAAAAGGTAGGGTATCTCTCTTCCTGTAGTGTAGCTATGGCAACTGACAAGGAACCTGGAAAGAAAGCTTTCACACATGCTGTGCTAATTAATCCAGCCCTCCAGTTTTCCTTCAGCTGTAGGATGTGGTTAAATAAATTTTGCATGAGTAAGCATGTTTTGATGCACAAACTGGATAGATATGTAGCAATATATCTTTACCAAAAATATTTGAGAAGTTGACAGTTTCCAAATTTATTCATGATTAGAGCAGGAAAGAAGGTGCAATTGAATTCTCAGACTTTTGGAGGCTTTGCTGTGGCATTCCTTGTATATACCTTCAAAAACTTTTGATTTTATTTCTCTCTGACATCAAGTTTAAATGTATTTTAAGGTAAAAATCTTTTGCTTCACAGCAGGCAGAACACTTTTGTTGGAAATGTGTGTTTTTCAGTTGTCTATATGAGATCAGGAAGAGATAATTTTACTCTAGGGATAATAAAGAGTACCTCTGAGAGGAAATGTATTTGATAACGTGCTGTGATTCTTGGCCATAGCCGGTGCATGAGGAAACCCTTGAGCAGACAGTGCACAAACACACAGCAAAGTTCTATAGTGAAAGGTCTGGTTTTCACTTTAGTTTAGAGGGTTTAGAGCTCAATCGTTTATTAAAAGTTTTTATTGATAATTTTCTGTTTCTTAAATTGTCGTTGTTTTCCCAATTCTCCATACCCCAGCCCCGGGAGTCATCCCCTATGACAGATAGTATTTTTTTTAGAAAAAGAAAACAGCAACAACAACAAATCAGCCCATCTGATCAATACGTTGAAAAGCCTGAAAACAAGAGCAGTGTTGAACATCCATGGACCTCCGTCTTCCCGGAAGGGGCAGATGGGGACATGTTTTCTCATTTCTCTTCATTTGAGCCAAGCTTGATCTTTATAACTTTGTTGCATTTACTTTGTTTTTTTCGTGGTG
>CM053581.1:545837465-545879226 GCA_028627135.1 Pseudochirops cupreus
AGAAAACTGCCTGTTCATATCCTTTGACCATTTATCAATCGGAATGACTTGTATTCTTATAAATTTTACTTAATTCCCTGTAAATTTTGGAAATGAGGCCTTTATCAAGACATTGGTTATAAATATTCTTTCCCAATTTCCTACTTCCCTCTTAATCTTGGTTACATTGGCTTTGTTTGTACAGAAACTTTTCAATTTAATGTACTAAGGTTATCCATTTTGCATTTTATAATGCTCTCCAATTCTTCTTTGGTTATAAAATCCTTCCTATTCCATAAATCTGACAAGTAAACTATTTCTTGCTTCCCCAGATTATTTACAGTATCAGCCTTTATACCTAGATCATGCACCCATTTAGACTTGACTTTGGTGTACGGCGTTAGATGATGGTCTATGCCCAGTTTCTGCCATACTATGTTCCAATTTTCCCAGCAGTTTTTGTCAAATAGTGAGTTCTTATCCCAGAAACTCAGATAAATTTATTTATTCTGAAAAATCCAAGGATGCAACTTTACATTATACAAATCAAAATCTGATGTTTTAGCTAAATCATTCAGGGAGATCACCGGGGGGCAGGGGAAGGGGGAGAATCCCAGATGCCCTAAATGACAAAAATAAAAATAGACAATGCATTTGTGATACTTCTAAGAGGATATTTACTCTTGGATACCAGTTCTTATAAATTTGAAGTGAATTCCTAGGACTTATTGTATTCCCTGAAAATGAAATTTTGTACAAGAAAGGAAAAATAATACAGGGACAATTTAAGGCAGTTTCATCCAATGCTAATAACGATAGCTATTTCTAAAGCGATCTATGTCTTACAAAATGATTTATAGACATTTTTCATTTGAACCCCAAATCAGCCCTGCCAATTTCATACTACATTGTTATACCCTTCCTCCTGATGAAGAAACTCGACCAAGAAACCCAACTGTGTTCACACAGCTAGCAATGGTTAGTAGACTGACGGGTACTTTGAACTTGAGGTAGTTTGAAATTTAATTCACTTAAGACCATAAGCTCCTTGAGAACCTGGATTGTCTCTCATTTTATTAATTGTATCCCCAGGACTTACTTAGCACGTTGTCTGGAATTTAATAACAATAATAAATATGTACTGCATTGGATTAGGGAGCTGGGAGTTACAACTTGTGAGGGTGAGTGGTAGAGAAAGTCCCTGGTAGGGGCACTATCCATGTTGTTGTTCTTGAGTCATTTTCAGGTCAGGCTCTTCATGACCCCAACTGAGGGTTTTCTTGGCAAAAATACTGGAGTGGTTTGCCATTTCCCTCTCCAGCTCATTTTCCAGATGAGCAAACTGAGGGTTAAGTGACTTGCCCAGGGTCACAGGGTCACTTGCCCAGCTAGTGAATGCTTGAGGCCAGATCTGAACTCAGGAAGATGAGTTTTCCTGACTCCAGACACAGTACTCCATCCACTGTGCCACCTAGCTGCCCATCCATTCATGACTGAAAATAATTTGCTCTCACAACAGTCTCTTCACGTCCTTTAAACACTCGTACATTAGAGATTGGGTTTTGGTCTTATATATATGTGTCTGTTAGTTCCTTACATATCTTAGATGTGAGACCTACATGGGACCCAAATATTTTTCCCATTAGATACATTCCTTTTTACTTGAATTACATAGATTTGGTTCAAATGCAAAGCCTTATCAATTTCATGAGTCATAAAATGGAGTTATAGGCATAAGCCCCATTTTACAGGTAAAGAAACCGAGGATGAGTGCCTTGTCTGGGATCAGCTAGTATAAGATCCAAACTGAGACCTTCAGGACCGTAAGTCCAACACTCTTTCTGATATAACACATCACCTTTGAAAAGAACCATCAGATCAAATACATTTACAGGGGACTGGGTGATAGATGACAGATTTTTTTCCTTCTGAAAATGGAGCAAAATCATCCATCACTGGGGATGTTCAGAGACTGGAAACAGCACTTTCAAAATATGTCTCCCCCAAAGGCCTCTTCTCTCATCTGTCCCTCATCCCTCTCCTGGTCTGTCTCCATTCTGTCTCCATCTCCCTACGCCCTGACTCTCTCATGTATGTTTTACTCTCTTTCCTGCCCTCTTTTTCTTTACAGGCAGAATGATATTCTAGTGATCTGGCTGCAGTGTGACTGTCAGCTCCTCACTGTGCTCCCCAGGAGCCTGAATAAGCATGGAGATGCACACAAACACACTCCGGCAGAGAAGGTTTCTGCACTGAGAGGAGGCAGTGTTGTCCTGAGCGAAGGCAGGAAGCAGCCAGGCAGAAAGAGGTGGCTTTGTTGTCGTGCCTTTAACCGTGGAAACCATCCCAGGAAATACCAGAGAAACGAAGGGCTGTGCGTGAAACTGAGCATTCGGGTTTCAACGGGAATTCCTGAATTCTTCATCAGAAACAAAACAAAATTGGGAATGGAAGATCAGGGGGAAGTGAAGCTTCTTTTCTCTCCATATAATGGGCCTGTGTGAATTGGAGGGTGCGGAAAGAAGCTAAAGGCAGCCCCCACTTAACTGGTGCTTAATAATCAATAAATACAGGGTGTCCACACTCAAAGCATCATGGGAGTATTCAATGTGAACTGTATCTTTCAGAAAGAATGATTCATCAGCTGACAACAACAATGCAAGTTGTTAATGCTGTTTCATTCCCTGGAGCTCTTGGTAATTTACGTGGCAGCCTCAAGGTCAGATAAAAACACATGTGAGAAATACATCAACACCTGAGTCCCACATGCACAATCACCTGCCACACAAACCTTACCTGTATTTTTATTAGGCTGGAAAACAGTGAGTCATTAAGCCACAATAATGGAGTAATGGCAGGCCTCTCAAACACCTATATACTGAAGCCTGATAATTATGATAGCCTCCAGCACATTTTAGAGGAAGGGAAAATTCGGCAAACTAAATTTTGTGACATAGCCCAGGCCCTCTGGTTCTAAAAAATAAACAAAAACATAAATAAATCTGAGTCACATTGATAAAAAAGTACGTGACTGGGTAGGAAAGCTGGGTGCAGAGAAGTACTACTTTAAGGATATTTCTCAAAATATGCACATTAGTGTAGATAGGAAAATTCAGAGGCCAAGCTCAGGCAATATGAATACAGATGTTATGCATACCAGCAGAAACAAGCAGAAGGGAAATGCTCTTCAACACTGACCTATTAAAAGCAAACGAGGTGTCATTCCCAAATCTCCATATGGTTTTGCTCTATAATAAGCAACTTCATAATTCTCCCCACACATGCATACATGTGCACACATACATATACTCAGCCTGCAAATGATGTGCTAACTGGTCCCAAATATAAAAAGCATATATCCAGAGTTTCTTGTTATGGGTATGGGAAAACTATCTTGTCACATGCAAAGAAATGACATGTGGGCAGAAACAGACACGTGGGGACCAAGAGATTAAACTGAGGCTGTCTCTGACTCTTTCAAAAATCAGTTGTTTAAAGCAGAAAGAGCTCTGGAATTGGAACCAGGGGACCTGGATTTGTATTCTGGCTGTGCACTTAATAATAATAATAATAATAATTCTACCACTTGGAGGGCCTTAAGCACGTTACGCTGTGCTGTAGCGGACAGAGAGAGGGGGCTCAGAACACGCCCACCATTAGGGAGGGACCAGAGTTGAGGTGGGGGTGGGGAGGGAGTCAAGAGTACTGGTGGAAGGAAGGAGAATCGGTCCTATGGCAGATCACAGGCGTCTTCTTGCTTAAAGGACAATCATTCGTACATAAGGAGTATAAACTAGGTACATACAAGTCAGTTGTGCCTCCAAGTAGGAGGCACTTAATGCTTATCTTAATATAATTTTAAAAACTCACCTAAGCATTTAATTTTTAAAAAAAAAAGATTTTGTTGCAATAAGTTTGTATAAAATTACTGTAATAGAACTCTTATTTATGGGGATTCCTTACACTGGCATGGATCCCATGCAAATAACTATATATAAAGATATATAAGAGATAGACTGGAGATCATGTCAGAGGAAAGAAACTAAGATTAAGGAAGACAGTGAAAGGCAGAAGGTAGGGCTTTAGCTGAAGATTTTATGGAAGCCAGAAAAGATAGGAGTGGAGATAAGAAGAGACAGAGTTCCAGACATGGCAGACACTCAGTGGAGATTCCTGTAGAGTTCTTCAACCATAATGGATAAAGCACTAGGCCTGAAGTCAGGAAAATTTTAGTTAAAATCTGGCCTCAGACACTTACTAGCTTTCTGCCCTTGGGCAGCACAATTTGCTTCAGTTTTTTCATCTGTAAAAATGAGTATAATAACAGCACCTTACTTCTCAGGGATGCTGAAAGGATCAGATAGCATTTGTAAAGCACTTAACATAGTATCTGGCACATAGCAGTAGCCTAAGGAATGCTTTTTCCCCTCTCCTTTCCTGAATGTCGGGAGATGGAGTGTCTTGTGTGAGGAACAAGGAAGTCAGTGTCACTGGATGAGAGTACATGGAGGGAAATACAGTGTAAGAAGGCTAGAGGGGTGGGAAGGGGCCAGGTGATGACCATAACCAGCATTTGAAGGATTATGCATTTGATCCTGGAGGCTGATGGGGGTTGAGGAGATAGTGGTGACAAGGTCAGAGGAGAGATTTGGAATGATGCATCTGGCAGCTGAGTGGGAGATGGGCTGGCATAGGGAGAGCCTTAAGGCACTTGAGACCAACCAGAAGGCCACTGCAAAAGTCCAGGCATGAAGGGAGGAGGGACTCCACCAGGGCAGTGGGAACCCCAAAGGACGTAAGTGTGTGTAGGAGTTGGCAACTAATTGGATACAGATACTGAGAGCAAGGAACTAAGGATGGCCCCAGCTTGTGAGCCTGGCTGACCGCAGCCAGGCTAGGCTAAGAGCCCATCACGTCTCTCTTTATTAGCCTCTGAGTAAGCTCACAATTTGGATTCATTAGTAATGGTGATGATACACTTTCACAAAGCATCACTGGGAGAATATGGGTGTAAAATTGATCAGTTTTTGTGACACAAAGCTCTCTGAGGTCACTCAGGGTTGTTTTTTTTTATATCTCCAATGCTCAGTCTGGTGCCTAGTACAAAGAAAGGTCTTAATAAAGGCTAATTGAAAGACTGTGAACTTGCAATTATAATTCAATCTATGGTCTTCCTCTTATCTAATTATAGGTCCAAATCATTGTCCCCAAACAGGACACAGTACACACTGATAAACAAGCTCAATGAATTACCCATCCAATTATATGATGCTATGATCTGGGCCATATCCATTCTTCATCCACTTAATTTTTCTTGTGGGGATTAGTAATACATTTCTTTTTGTGTGATTATGGATCCCACTGAGTTGACCCTTTAGTATTCTGGGCTTTGATGCAGTTAAGCATAATGTTGCCCGCAAACAGGAATGGCTAGAGTACCTCACTATCTAAACAGATGAACAGCTGGAATTCTTTTTCCATTTGAAGTACGAGTCTGACAACTCCACGACAGTGGAGAACATCTTTACTAAACATATGTTTCCCTGAATGATACCTCATTTGTAGTCAAAAGGTTTGTTGAACAAAGTTATCTCTGCGGCTGTATAAAGGAATGTGTACAATGATCTCAATGAACACAAAAGATTCTCTTTTAAGAAAATCTTAAAATCTGAATTTTAATTAACCAAATGAAATGTTCTATTGCAATTTACAAATGATAAACATAGAAAGATCATGGATTTTAATATATTTTAGTCAATTATGTGAAGATGTGGTCTTCTTAAGTAAATTATCTACTTAATATTTTTGCTTCTCCTGTCTTCATCAAGGATCCTGCTGATATGTGTGTAGACCATTATTAAAAATAATACATAAACATAAGGAAAGAGTCAAAAAGTGCCAGTAAGTGCCAATGTCTACCTAGTATACCACTTGTCTGTTTCTGCCTCTTCTCAGTCACGTTGCGATTCAACGAAATATTATTTCAAGCAAATCCTGTGAGTATGGCACTATTCTAGGAGCTGGGGAAGCAAAGATAAAAAGTAAACAGTGTCTGCCCTCAAAAAGCTGACATTCTACTAGAAAGACACTGAGTACCAAAGGAACCTAGGAAGGAAGGAAACAAAACAAGCATTTATTAAGCTCCTACGATGTATCAGGTGTGCTGAGTGCTTTACAAATACAATCTCATTTGATCCTTACAACAACCCTCTGAGGTAAGTGCTATTATTATTCTCATCTTACAGTTAAGGAAACTGAGGCAATGGGAGGCTAAGGGACTTGTCCAGGTTAAGGCTCCATTTGGACTAAGCCAGTTACCTTTGCCCTGTAACATCTAAGGAAACTGTTCTCAAACAACTGGAGGACAAAACGTATTAGTCCTCCCTGGAACCAGCTTCACGTCTACAAGAACCTGCTCTGCAGTCAGTGTGAAACCTTTTTGGCCTGCACATCCTCATAAAATCTGATCCTGTATTTAATTATGTCTTCACTTTAGTGGTAAACATTATAACACAATCTGCCATATGTCCATGCAATGTTCCATTAGCCCACATATTAACAGGTAAACCGCTGTCATCCCTATATTAAAAAAGTGCTAATCTTTTTATATAATTATATTAACCATTTTTCAGAATATCACAATATCATAGTATTTATGGGTACAAGGAATCTCAGGGATAATCTAGTCCAACCGTTTCACTTTTGTTGTTGTCGAATCATGTCTGACTCTTCAAGAATCCATTTGGGGTTTTCTTGGCAGAGATACTGGGGTGGTTTGCCGTTTCCTTCTCCAGCTCATTTTACGGATGAGGAAATTGGGGCAAACAGGGTTAAGTGACATGCCCAGGGTCACACAGCTAAGTAAGTGTCTGAGGCTGGATTTCAACTCAGAAAGATGAGTCTTCCTGCCTCCATGCCCAGGAATCTGTGCACTGTGGGGCCACCCTAGCAGCCTCTTTTTCATCTTAACAAATACGGCCACATAAAGGTTAAGTAACACAGTTAAGATCACAAAAGCTAGCTGGTTCCACATATAGGACTAGAGTTGGTCTCCTGACTCATGTGGTCTATGTGTCTGTATACAATAAACATATATATGATAGACTGTATATGATGGCCCCATATACTCTGTACTGTACCTGGATACCATAGTCATAAAATAGTTTCAAAACCATATGTTTTCAACCTAGCATCTCATTCTAACTCCCCATTTCTAAAATGCTTTGAATATTTAAAAGGTGCTTGTCCCACAACATTCCCTTGCAATAGGTGAAGTAAGTATCATCCCCATCTTACAGAAACTGAGCTTCATGGAGGGAAAGTGATTTGCCCAGGGCTATACAACGAATAGCTTAGTGAGAGAGTTAGTATTCAAACCTAGGTCTCCTGGCTCTGGATACAGCTTTTTTTTTTCTAACTATACCTTGTTGGCTCCACTTAACAAGACAAATCAATTATAAAGTCAGCAATATCTCCAAAACAAGTGGAGTCTTGGACTCAACACATTTTGCCAAAATAAATGAAATGCTTTCAGGTCAAGTTATTGGCAAATCCCTAAAATGCTATCAAAGCAGTCTGTTGTTTTCAGCATAGGGCATGTCTGTAAAAAAGTTATCAAACTCTGGTTGGCATCGAAATGCTGGCAACATTACAGTGCTTCTCCCAATCTCCTGAGATGAGTTTATTTATTTTCATATTTCTATTTCACCTTTCCTCTCTGTTCCTAGGGGATATGCTGACAGGATTACAGAGAAGATAAGTTAGCCATCAAAACTATCCATCAAACCCAGGAAGGAAAGGTGACAGCCCAGGGTAACAAAGATCACAGCCCCTCAAAGGACGGTTGCTTTCCACCCACTGAGGATTCGGGTGTGAAGGTCAGACTTTCATTTCCTTTCTGTTACCTTGCTGTTTATTAGAATGAGGATAAGCTAATTAGGATGCCTAACTACTAATGAAGTAAGGCAAGGTGTCAAGGAGAGGAGTGATGGAGGATGAGGGTGAAGAGGGTAGATTCTTCTGGGGGAAACAAAAGAAAACTGGCTTTCCCCCAGTGGGAAGCCTTAGGGTCAACATGCCCTACGACAAAGACTTCCTTCCTATGATACCACGTCCCTGATAAGCTATTCCCCTTCGCTGCATATCCTTGGCTGTGTTTCTTACTTTTCTGATAAATGTAAACCTTATTTTCAACTAGGGAAATTATTTTAATATTTGCCTTTTTTTGTTCTATAAACTCCTTTCAGAGACAATGAAGCCAACAGCCCGTTCTTAATCATGCCAAGCTTATCCCAGACTCATTTCCAGACCATTCCGTGGTTCGCATCTGCCAGCATTTTTATTACTTGTTGTCTTTCCGCTTCAGAATGATGGGACAAACATAATAGCCAATATTCATATAGTGCTTTGGGGTTTTGCAAAGCACTTTGCAAATGCTGAGCTCATAACAACTCTGGGGTGTAGGTGCTCTTATAGCCCCATTTTGTAGATAAGCAGTCAGAGGTTAAGTGGCTTGCCCAGAGTCACACAGCTAGTCAATGGATTGGATTTGGGTTAGATTTGAACACAGGACTTTCTGACTTCAGGTCCTGCTCCTCTCTTCACCATGCCAGCCTCATAAAATATCCTCTCAGGCTGCCTACCCCTATCTGTTCCTGTAAACACGTGGGCTGGTCACTTCCATTCTTCGGATTGCACTTTCTTCACCCATATAATGAGAGGGTCAAGCTACAGGATTACTCAAGTTACTTCAAGTTCTGCATTATGGGATCAGGGTCACTAGTAATTAAATTGACATCTGTTGTTCAGT
The DNA here is from genome assembly GCA_028627135.1 of Pseudochirops cupreus. Taxonomy (NCBI): domain Eukaryota; kingdom Metazoa; phylum Chordata; class Mammalia; order Diprotodontia; family Pseudocheiridae; genus Pseudochirops; species Pseudochirops cupreus. The sequence goes on from CM053581.1 coordinate 545,846,254, forward strand.
TGTTTTCACATATGTCTGACCCCATTTAGGGTTTCCTTGACAAAGATACTGGAGTGGTTTGCCATTTCCTTCTCCAGCTCATTTTACAAAGGAAGAAACTGAGGCAAACAGGGTGAAATGACTTGCCCAGGGCCACACAGCTAGTAAGTGTATGAGAAGAGTCTTCCTGACTTCAGGCCTGGCACTCTATGCACTATGGTGCCACCTAGCCACCCTAAGTTGACATTACTGGTTAAATGTGGCTTTTGTAGGAGGTCAAGAGATTAAAGTTATTAAGACCTAAATGATAAAACTGGCCTCTATTAGAATAATTAGCAGCTAAACCTCAGCTCAATTTACACTTGGTGGATTACTTACCAGGCTATGTAGCTGGACCAGGTTCCTTCCAAGCCTATTCTCTTCCCTTGTGTACCATTTAATTCATTTAGAGAGTCCAATCGCTTACCTTGTGAGCTACTGACTTTCTTGACTACCTTTAAAATGACATTTCAATTTGGAAACCACAGTTTTAGTATTTTGTTGGTTGGTTGGTTGGTTTAACATCATCTTCTGCTATTATAAAGCAGAAGCTGGTGTTTTCCTTCACTTTTCAAGGTGCAATAGTAAATCCCCCCGTGAATGAGTTAGAAGCAAAATATCTTGTAGTTGAGACAGCACCTTTTTTCAAAGGATTTCATTTAGTCTGCGATCATGTCAGTATGGCAAGGAGGCTAGAAACCAGGAAGGGCCCAAAACAAACAAAAAGATAAAAGGGACCTTTTCCACCTGGGATTCCCAATTATTTCAGGGGGTAGATATCATGAATCATCTGCATTGGGAACAGTGTAAGACTGGGTCTAAAGAGCTGGGGAAAAGCTTGATGGCACCAGACTGGTAGGGAGAGAAGGATACCTTGAGTCCTTAGTCAGGGGTAAGCAGTGAAGAGTCACTAACAGAGGAGATAAGCTTATCAGAAGCTTGGTAAAAGCACAGGCAGGATGCCCTTGGAATATGGCATGTCGACTCCCACACTTCCCAGTGGGAGAAAGCCACCCTTACAAACACCAAATAAATACCGGCTACTATTTTTTTTAGTATTATCTCATCACCTTCATTGATTGTCAAATTCCTTCAAAGTCTCTGTTTGGGTCATTTCACATTGTGCCAGCAGCCATCATACCAATTACTCATATTGGGATTAGTGCCATTCTACTGCTGGGAAAGTGAGGTTAAGTTACGCATCACAAAAACCTCCCGCCTAAAACGGAAATGACGGTTCTTAATTCACAGACCAGAATTCTTTCTATAATAGTTCTTGTCTCCCATCTAGCAACAGAATCTTCCCAAGTCAGAATATTTTCAAGGAGACTAAAACAAGACAGCATTTAGCAAAGCGCCCAACACACACTAGCTGTCTAAGAATGTTTGCTGACAGACAAGATCTAAACTGGTAGGAGACTTTTCTTATCGATATGTATACACTGGTTCTAGTCATTATTAAGATACAAGGTTCTTAGACTCCTCTTGCATCTTTACTTCTTCAGATGCGTTTTAAGACCTTTCTTGCTATGGCTTCAACAATGATCAACAATCAATCAATCAATATTTATTAAGAGCCTACTATGTGTCAGGCACTGTGCTCACATAGTATTCATCTTATTCTGATCCCAACCGAATATATTTTTCTATTTATTCTATCACTCTCAGTTCTTACTTTAACTCTCAAACAACTGAAATATTGTTCAATTTGTAGAAGTACCTGGGCCAAATAAAAAGTTAAATTTTTCCACGCCATGGTTCCAAAGGCAGAATTATGGGTCTTCAGCAGTGGCAACGTACTGACTGCAAAAGAACATAAATCCCACGTTTGCTGATAAAAGTTCAAGCCTTCATCCAAACACCATATTCTGCCAATTGGAAAAGTGGTGCTAGGACGTGAAAAATCCAACTTGGTGATATGTGTTTTCTCTTCAGATGCAGAAGGAAATCAATAGAAGGAGGTAACATAAAAACTGCCGTCCACATGGGCACAATAAGAACCTCGGTTCGAGTGCTTTGAAGGATTTGGTTATGTCGACAGATGAGAAATATGTAGTTGTCTTCTACTTGCAAAAAGCATCGTTCTTGAAGGAGGTGATGCCAATTCGGCCACCAAGCGTAAAGGGGATTAGTTCAAGTAGATCATGCTTCTCACTCAGCGGAAAGACTTCACTCAGGGGGGTGATCTGGCCCAGAAAACGACAACCGCTGTTCAAAAATTGGTAACGAATGATCCCCCAAGAAAAACGAACCCCACCATTTTCTCCATCTCATCCTGAAGACACGAATGTGGCCCCATAAAATAAATATATTCACTATTCTGTATGCTGTTTCACGTGTTTATAACCAAGGGAAATGCTTCCTTGCCTTGTAACGCTTCATACTTAATGAATATTTACTAAGAAACCAATGCTTCACTGGAAATGCAATCAGTGTCATGGGCTAGAGAGCTATAGAAATATTCTGAAGATATTCACAGAATCATAAGAACATGGGAACTGGGTTATAGAGACCTTTAAGTCTACCATGAGGAGCCTGATACCGTAAGCAATCTGGGAGAACAAGGGATAGTTTACCTGTCAGATCTGTGGAGAGCGGAGGACTTCATGATGAAACAAGAGTTAGAGAGCATTATAAAATGCAAAATGGATAATTTTGATTATATTAAATTGAAAAGCTTCTGTACAAACAAAGCCAATGTTACCAAGATTAAAAGGGAAGTGGAAAATTGGGAAAGAATTTTTACAACCACTGTCTCTGATAAAGGCCTCATTTCTAAAATATACAAAGAATTGAGTCAAATCTATAAGAATACAAGCCACTTCTCAATTGATAAATGGTCAAAGGATATGAACAGCCAATTTTCAGAAGATGAAATTAAAGATATCTATAAGCATATGAAAAAATGTTCCAAATCACTATTGATTAGAGAAATGCAAATCAAAACTAATCCAAGGTACCACATCTCACAGGACAGATTGGCTAAGCCTAAGATGACAAAACAGCAAAATGATAAATGCTGGAGAGGATGTGAAAACATTGGAACACTAATGCACTGTTGGTGGAGTTGTGAACTGATCCAACCATTCTGGAGAGCAATCTAGAACTATGCCCAAAGGGCTATAAATAAGTGCATACCCTTTGACCCAGTAATACCACTTCTAGGGTTATATCCCAAAGAGATCAGAGAAGTGGGAAGAGGACCCATATGTACAAAAATATTTATAGCAGCTCTTTTCATGGTGGCAAAAAATTGGAAAACAAGGGGATGCCCATCAATTGGGGAGTGGCTGAACAAGTTGTGGTACATGAATGTAATGGAATATTATTGTGCTATAAAGAAATGAGGAGCAGAAGGACTTCATAATAACCTGAAGAGACATTTATAAACTGATGCTGAGCGAAAAGAGCGGAACCAGGAGAACTTTGTACACAATCACAGACACAACGTATGTGCAACAACTAACTTCAGCAGACGGGGCTCCTCTCAGCAATACAAGGTCATAGGACAACTCCAAACAACTCATGATTGAAGGCGATGTCCACGTCCAGAGAAGGAGATGCAGAGTCTGAGTGCAGATTGAAACAAACCACTTGCTCTGTTTCTTTTTCTTGTTTTGTTTTGTTTCCTCTTTCCACTGATCGTTCCATCAGTTACAATCCTTCTTTACAACCTGACTAATGATTAATGGGAAGATACCTGTAGATTCTGTATCCGAGTGCATGCCACCATGATGGCGGGGGCGGGGGGGAGAAAACCTGAAACTCAGGGGACTGTGGAACTGAATGTTGTAAACTAAAAGTAAATAAACCCATTAAATTTTTAAAAAATTTAAAAAAAAACTAAAAATGAGAAACCTGAGACCTAGGGAAGTTAAGTGACTTGCCCAAGGATACAAAGGTAGTAAGGGATAGAGGCAGGATCAGAACCCAGGGTCATTTATCTGGAACCCAGTTCTCTTCAATCTGGGCAGTTAGGTGGCACAGCTGGTAAGAGTTTGGGCCTGGAGTCAGGAAGATTCCTCTTCATGAGTTCAAATCTGCACTCAGACATTTCTAGCTGTGGGATCCTGGGCAAGTCACTTAATCTGTCTGCCTCAGTTTCCTCATCCAAAAATGAGCTGGAGAAGTTAACAGCAAGCTACTCCAGCATCTCTGCCAAGAAACCCCCAAACCAAGTCACAAAGAGTCAAACACAAACTCAACAGCAACCAAATTTCTTCTCCCTCTTAACTGTTTCCTTCATGGATGCTGAAAATTACTTGAGCAAGGTGGTTGAGGCCAAAGCCAAGACATCTTACTATAGAAGGATCAGGAAAGAAATAACAGGCTGGTCACATCATGCGGTAATCCTCCAATATTTTCAAAATAATGATCATATAGTATTTGGCCTTTACTTAGTCCACTATGGTCTACGACGCCTTTAACTCTGGTACCATTTTTGATATTCACAACAGCCTTGGAAAATAAGCAGCCTGGACATTTCCATTTCCAAGATAAAGAAATGAAAGTATAGAAAAATAACTTGACCCGTCTCACCCACAGCCAGTTAATGGAAGGGCCAAAGTTTTAGCCCAGGTCCCCTGATGCCAGAGCAAGTGACTTTTCCATTATCGCACAGCTGCCTCCCTTAAAATAGCAAGGGAATGTTTTTGGTACTGGCAAGTGATTTCACAGTGGCGTCACGTTGTTCACATTGTCCTCTCAACTGCCAATGTTACCTGAGAACTCCTGGGCCTTTCCATCAGCCCTCCTACCTGCCCTTAAGAATTCTGAGCCTCTCCATCTTCCCTGAACCCCTGTTGTTGTTCCCTGCAATGAGAGTATGAGTTACTTCCCTTAAAAGGGGGAATGTCTCATGCTTTCTGTTGGCATCCCTAGTTCTCAGAACATTGCTTAGCCACAGTAATCACTTAACAAAATTTTCTTTTCTTCTTTCTTTCCTTCCTTCTTTCCTTCCTTCCTTCCTTCTTCCTTCCTCTTTTCCTTCCTTCTTTCCTTCCATCCTTCCTTTATTCCAATCAGAATGTGAACTCTTAAGGACAAGAAATGGTTCATCTTTATAAAATAATTAGAGTGGACTTTTATGTACTGCTTACTCTGTCCCTTTACCATTATCATCTCATTTCTCCCTCACAACCACCCCCGGAGATAGGTGCTATAATTATCACCCCTAATTTACAAATGAGGAAACCGGGGGCAAACAGGGCAAAATGGCTTGCCCAGGGTCACACAGCCAGTAAGCATCTGAGGCTAAATTTGAACTCATGTCTTCCTGACCCCAGGCCCAGTGCTCTACCCACTGCACCACCAAATACCGGTATCTACTATGGTGCCCTGCCTTTAGGAGAGGCCTGATAAATTCTTCCTGGATGGGACTAGCACTGAAGATTCCTGTCCAGGCTCTGTCCATTGCCCTCCATAGATTCATTTCAACTTTTGCCATTATAGAATCATAGGATTTTAAAGCTACAAGGGACCAAGAGGATTATCTTAGCCACTGATTCATTTTCAGATGATGAAAATGAGACCCAAGTAAATCATACAAATTACCTAAGTAATTTAGTCACAGACCCAGGACCAGAAGACACCAGATTTCTGGCCGCCTCAGTCCAGTACTCTTTCTGGTATGCCAAATGGCCATAGCAGTCACCACATTTAAATTACGGAGAAGAAAGACAGCACAGAAAAGCAAGGCATGTATGATAACAGCAGGACCACGGATGGCCACACAACACTCTACACTTAAACTAAAACCATATACAATGAAAAAATAAATCAAATGAGATGATTAAGATTTTACAAGAAAAAGGTCATAATTCTGCTTAAATGACAAAACCAGTATAAAAGTATCTACTTTGAAACTTAGCTTTTTTTTTTTAAAAAAAGGATCAAATAATAATAATACAGAATGGAATTAAAGGAAAAGGGGAACCAGAGTCAGGAGTTCAATTGCCAAGAAAACCGAGTTAATATAACACTGACAATGTTTAATCATTTACTTTTGTAAGTTGAAAAGATGAAAAGGCTTTGACTTTTCCAGGCCTGGGTCTTGAAGCTACGCTTTAAAAAAACAGTATTATGTTCATGATTCAGTCGAAATTGAAAACGGATCAAAGGGAATTCTATTTGGTCTGATTTTCTATGGATATTGGAAACGGCAGGAAAGTCAAAGATGGACACAGAAGGATACAGAACACCAAAGCCCTGGTCGCCGGTATTTGGTTATACTCAAGTGTGCCTGTCCGGGCCCGCTCAGAGTCATGGTCTGGCAGGCGAGTCTGAAGTAAAAGCAACAAAAATCCACGAGGAAAGACGCAGCTGAGGGCAAAGGTGGTGGCATTTCTCCCAGGGGGGCAGAGAGAGGGTCCCCCTCGGTAGGAAAGGACACAAGAACTGACATGTGTGCCAGAGGCCACGCTAAACACTTTTTACAATTATCTTCTCGTCCGGTCCTCACAGTAACCCTGAGAGGTGGACGTTACAATGATGCCCGTTTTGCAGACAGAGATCCTGAAGCAAACAAAGATCCCGCAGCTTGCCCAGGGTCCCATGGCTAGCAAGCATCTGAGGGCAGGATGTGGCTGAGGCCAGATCTGAACTCAGGCCTTCTTGATCTCAGGTCTAGCACTCCATCCACTGTGCTACTGCTACTTAAAACCACATAAAACTACTCAGACGAGAGCCAAGTGTGAAGTTCCCCTCAAAGCAGAAGAGGAAACTAAGATGTGTCTTTCAAGAACGTTTTCCCCTTCAAATTCATTTTATTTTTAATTTGTGGAATAAAACAAGCATCTCTGCACGTGAAACTGCACATCAATTATGTAAAACTTGCTATTCTTTCAGTTATCATGTAAATCTTTTTTTTCCCTTCCTTCCCCTACCCCAGAAATGGCTACCATTAGACACAAATCGGCGTAAATACGTAAAATATGCAAAGTAACATGCAAAATTATCCAACATATACTTCTCTTTTTCAGCTCTTTCTCTGGATGCAGGTTGTGTCTCTCTTAATATCACCTTTATTTTTAATTTGTGCATTTATAATAGCCAAAATGACTTAGTTGCTCAACTTCATTCTTAAAATAATATTGCTATTACTGCACGCAATGTTTTCTTGCTTCTGTTCACTTTGCTCTTCACCATTTTGCGCAAGTCTTATTCTTAATAAGGAAAAAAATTCCCTAACAAGGGAAGACTTGAGATAGGGTTAATAGTCACTGGGGACAACGACTACTAATGTCATGGGTAAATTCTCCACCGTCCTGTGATTAAGAGATGTCCATCCATGGAATGGGTTCCTAGTCCGCAGACACAGCGGTTTCCAAACCTTGTTGAACCTCCTTTTAATTTTAGAGGGGAAAATCCCACTCAAGGCCATGAACTCAATTTAAAAAGGATACTGGTCAGAAAAAAAGACTGTCTATACAGATCACTAGAATGGTAAAGGGTTTTATGGTTAGCTCTGGAGAAGACTCAAGCCATTGGGGCCCATAATGAATAGATACCAGCAGATAAAAAAGAGGTGAGCTACCCTCACTAACTTGTGAATCAGGGGGTCCTCAGCAGCTGAGAAGAAAGTGAAAATCCACAGGGAAAGTCTATGAAACAACTCAAAAAAAAGTCTTTTTTTTTTTTTTTTTAGGAAAAAGTCCCAAACTCACTGCTAATAGTCTTGGAAACTGGCTATTACCTAGCCTTGATTTGTTAGAGGAATCCCACATATCACAAAGTTTCAAGTCTAGAGAAAGGCAAAACTCTCTTTTGTTTCCTTTCTCTGCTGGCTTCGTATAAAGCATGAAACCAATCCCTATATGCAAGGAGCTTATATACTAGTGGGGGGATATTACAAGGACACATATAAGTATATAACATAAATATAAAGTGAATCCACAGAGACATATGCAAAGTAGTCAAAAACAGGGTAATTGGAAAGCATAAACAATTTGTGGGATCAGGTAAGACTTCATGAGCAAGATGGTGCTTGGGTGCTGTTTTTAAATTTTGTTTTGTTTTGTTTTCCTGGAGACTGGGTCTTTCCATCTCACCCGGACTGGCACAACAGACACTCAGATCCAACCCGGGTGCTGACTGACAGTGAAGTTTTGATCTCCTCTGCTTCTGATTTGGGCTGCTTTGGTTCTCCTTGACCCCTACCCTCCCACCCCAATTCTAGGAGCTATAGTGCCAGTGCAGACACATACTCAGTTCCCATTATCCTAAAGCTAAGAGCTCAGCATTCATCAGCTCCCCAGTAACAGAGATCATTAGAAGTGTATACAACCAAGCCCAGTGAGCACTTCTTAAAAGAAGAGAGGATATCTAGCTGTGACTTTGGAAAATCCAGGCTTATTGAGTTGGTTTAGAATGTCAAGCACATCAGAATATTTAAATTTCTCCCCTATGATCAGGTCACAGTAATTCAAAACAGTGTCAAACTCCTGTAGATAGCATGTTGACTTAAAAATCTTAAAATTATTACCTATAATGAACTGAACTCTTATTTTTGTTAAACATTTACCAATTACATTTTAATCTGATTCTGGCCCCACATGGAAGTTTTACCGAATTGAGTTTAATACCACTGATTTAAAAAACACAAACCCTCACAACATATAATTATGAATTTTGGTGGGACTCATTAAAAAACAATGACTATAAGCTGCTCAAACAGAGAAAACAGGAAAAAAAAAGTCATAACCAAAAACACTATACTTCTAGGCTTGCTAAGGCATGATTTGAGCTATATTATAATTCAATAAGAGCTGACAATCTAAGACCTGAAATTTCTTTTCTGCAACACACTGGAAACCAATTAAGCAGCTATGGAATAATGTGTGGCTCAGTGAGAAAAGCCATGAATTTAGAATCAGAGAAGCTGGATTCAAATCCTGACTTTTCACTTACTTATGACCTTGTAAAAATCATGACTTCTCAAGCCCTCAGTCTTCTCAGCAGTTAAGTGAAATGTCTGAAGGAAATGATCTTGGGAAGTGTTGGTTCAAATAGGGAATCCAGTGATGGGGGGAGAGGAGGTACCGACGAGGGATGTACAATATACTTGGGGAAAGAAGTCACAGATATCAAACAAGAGAAAAGGACAGGATAGAATCAAATGCATAGTAAAGATAATGAATGATGGTAGGATAGAGAATTAAGGGAAAGTTTGATGGAAATGGGACTTGAGCTAGGCCTTGATAGATGGTTAGAATCTGGATAAATGTCAGAAAGGGAAGAAGAACCACTGAGGAGATGCATCAGTAAAGGTACCAGAGAAGCGGAGCCGGCCCAGAGAAGATGAAAGCAATAAAGAGGCTGGCCTGAATAGAAAAGAGTTTGTGCAAAAGAGAAGGGGGAGAGGAGCTGAGGTAGGAAAGAGAGCCCTGACTGCTAGGCCAGCAATTTGAGATGAGTAACTGAACAAGAAATAGGCCAAGAGTTAAGATGAATGATTATAATAACCAAAGGTAATTTCTTAATGACATAAATGAACTTCATTTCTAGAACATATTCACATTTAATCTAACGATACTCACGGTGTTTTTATTTTTTAACTTTTATTTAGTTATTTTTTTTAGTGCATGGTCTTTTCATAAAGACAGGAAAATAATGGACTCATCTTTTGATCCTAAGCCAAGACACATTTGATTTCTGCAGAGGTTTATTTTAGTCATTTTGGCAATATTTCTAGAGAGGGCCTGAGAACTAGCAAAGCCTATCATAAAAAACAGACCTTAACATTTTGATACTAGGAATGGTGACAAGGAGTCCAGAGAAAAGTATGTTGACTCTTGACTATATTGCTTCAGTTTCCTTGGAATTAGGGTTGAAAGAAGTATCATATCTGAAAAGAAGACAATTCTGAATTGATTGAGGAGGCAAAATTTCCAAAGAAGGGTTGGGACAACCTGTTAAACGTAAACTTTTTGTGGTGGGCATTGCTTAAGGAAAAGTAATGCACATATTGCAAAAAAGGTGGGGAGAAAAATTCAGAGTATGATTTTTTTAAAGAAAGAGAGACATTATAATTAAGTAGCCTTCTGCAAGACTCAGAGAACCACATGCTATGAGGATTGTTTTCTACAATATTTTAAAGTTATGGTATACTTAATAGAGAGCTGGTCTGATAGCCAGGTAAAAAATTGGGTTCAAGTATTATTCTGATACATACTATGTACCTCCTGGGCAAATCACTTAATATTTCAGTCCTCTAATTAAGTCACTATGACTATAAGGTGCAAAGAAGGTGTTGATCTGCATCAGAGGATGGAGTTTCCTTATCCGGGACTTCTTTATACCAATGAAAGTATCCCCTAATACCTTGATAATGAACAAAGTGTCACCAGCTTTGAGAAAACAGATGGTATGAGAAAATTTTAAAACTCCCAGAACTATGAATTAAAACAAAATTAGGTGACCTACTTTTCACCCAATCTTCCAATTTTGAATACTTGACTCAAAAGTCTTACAAGAAAAAAATAACATAGGGACATAGTCTTGAATACTATCTTACATGTGTGGCAAAAACTTTAGTCTTAAATACACGTTAGCTCAAATTCAATATGGAAGTTGTAACAAATGCATCCACCCACCAAGATTCTTCTGTCTCCAAGCTCCCTTCTTCTCAAAATAGATGAAAGACTGAGAAGGGCAAAAAGTATGAGGAGTCTGCAGAAAAATCTTACGCTTTTTGAAATAGATTCAAGTGTTTTGCTATTGGTGACTTACCAGCTCAAGAAATTGTGATTTTATCCAGATTAGAAGCTATCTTTGCAGAACTACAAGAATTCTCATTGTCAGAGTGACATTTTGGACAGGGGAGGAAAAAACTAAGGGAAAATAAGCCCAAATGATCATATTTTGAATATTTCCAGGATGTCCTATTTTGATTCTTGGCTCATCTTTGGGACTAAAAGAATTCCAACAGATCCTTACATAGAACTTACTTGATTTTGGCTAAAAATGAACCAAATCTCCCTCTCTACCCAAAGCAGAGCAGTAAGAAATGTGAAGTTTAAATTCTTATTTAGCTGAGAGACAAAGTCTCAAGACATCATAACTCTGAGTAGAACCCAATGATGAAAGACAGGACCCAGGAGACACTGTGAGTTTTGTGAGATGGCCAGAAACTTCTCACTGATATTAAGGCCCCCAAAGTTCTGGAAGTTGATTAGTTACCTGAATAATAACCACACAACTAGGTATTTTTTTCCTACAACTTTACTCAAGTGGTATGAAGGGAAGTAAAAACTGTAATTCCAGGAATGTTTTTCCAATTATTTCTCTAACTAAAAATAAACCAGTTGTAGAAAGCAATGGAACAGGAAGTTGACATTTTAATATTCTTCTTCTATGGCAGTTTTAGGCTCGCTGTCTGCATTCCTCAAAGCTAAACAGAAGGGTGCCAGAGAAACAGCTACACCATCCTCAGTTAAAACCAGAGACAGAGTAATTAAGCATTCTCTATTCTTCTTTGTTTCGGTTTTTACTATGGCATAGCTAAGCAGTCATCAGAATCTGCTTTTTCAAGCCTTCATTTGCAACATGCAATCTTTACATTCTAGGGAGTACTCAAAACTTTCAATAATTAATTCCCTACTTTTTTTTTAAGCACTTCATTAAGAAAAGAAAAGCATAATCACTCTCTGTAGTTCAGGGCAGTGAGGCATGCCATTATGTGTTATCTGTTACTGAGGAAGAAACTGGATTGTAGCTGTGGCAAGAGTTGGCGAAGGAATAATACAGAGTTAAAGAAGAGGAAAATAATGATAATCACAAAAACGATCACTGACATTTACATAAGGCTTTGGTGTTTGCGATATGTTGTGCACATGTCCCCAGTTCGGCCACTTCTTTCTTCTGTAATATTGGATATTTTTCAAGCCTCAGTTTCCTCATCTGTCAAATGAAAATTAGACTAGATAGCTTCTAACGTTCCTTCCAGTTCTAAATGTATCATCTAAAATCTTATTCACTACCTGTGAGGTAGGTCAAGTGAAGGGAGCCCCTCTTTACAAATGGGGGAACCGGGGGAGAAAGCTGTCAGCTCCCAGAATCACAGAGCTTAGCCAATAAGTCAGAGGCAAAAAGCCACTGCAATCCTTCCTCACTCTTCTTCTTTGTAAACTGAAATGTTGTTGTTTGTTACTAATTGTTCAGTTCATAATGAAAAGAAAAAAAGAACTTTTTTTAAAAAAAGAAAGGCATTTTTTTCCTCTGTTCCTCAGTTTCCTCACATGTAAAAGGAAGAGGCTGATCAAATGTCTTTTCCAGCTCTAAAATTCTAAGAGGGAATTGCCTGACTGTGTTATGCAGAAATAAAATATGTACGGAAACATGCACACACATATTTTAATTGCCTTTTCATTAAAAAACAATCTGCTCACACTTCAGAACTTCATTTAAATGAGAAGGGAGCTAAGAAGGTTGTAAACACTTAATATGGATTTGTTGAAATCAAGTTTCTTCCAGTTAAAAATAACTTGCATATGTGTCCTGCTTTACAGTTTACAAAACACACTCACATCTATTATTTTATTTGATCTTGTGAGACAAACAGGGTGCTTATCCCCATTCTTAAGAAGAAGAAACGAGATTGGAGAAATTAAGCAATTTGCCCAAAGCCCCAGAGCTGATCAGGCACTAAGGTGAGACTCAGACCCAGCCAGATCTCTTCCCATTAGTCAGGTGTTCCTTCCACGACATAACTACTACTTGAAGTACAGAAAAACATTTAGGACATTCATTAACTGGGATCCAATCTACAATTCTGTGAAAAAGAATTACTTGTTTGCTTGAGTACTAGCCAATGACTTGAATGCAGGGTCAGAACTGGATAATTCCACTAGGTCTTGACTGCTATCATGTAGATATAATAATTCAAACAATCTAATGAAACTCAAACACTCTATTTACAGTTCACCATCGATAATCGTAATAAAGGCAGGGTAGCTCAGGCAAACCAAACACAATTATCTTTGGCTATAAACATATGAGCAGAAGTCTGGGTAATAAATTTGATAACTGTTATGCTCTTCTGTGGTCAATAATAGCTTATGGCTTAGAGATGACTAATAGTTGGATAAATATATATAAGAAAAAAAGAAATTCTGTCAATTTAAAAGGCTAGCAACTGAAAAAAATGATCATAAAAGTATAAGAGAATGGAGGGAAATTAATATTTCTGTTCAGTAATTCTAAAAAAATGTCTATAGAGAATTTACTGTATTAAGTAAGGTACAACAAGAGTTTAGGGGAGCTCAAAGATTATCACATACAGTTAGTAACCCTCAAAGAAGGTGTAACAGCATCCACAATGCTGTGTTTTTGTGTTTTACAGCATGCAATACAATACTTTGAGTCTAAGGAATCTGAAGCCAAGAGAAGTTCAGGAAAAAAGAGGAGTTGTACAGAAAGAAAGAAACGAACATACTGAAAGCGAAAACTAAGAAATGAGAAATTCTTTCAACAAGTATTTACTAAGCCCCTATTACGTGCAAACACCATCAGGCCCTGAGGATATATAGGTAAAATAGAACAAAACAAGATCACTGATCGCAAAGTATTGATGAACAAAAATGAGGGAGGAGGAATTGTATATTTCCCTCTCTCCCCCAATTAGTAAATAAAAGATATTCGGAGGAAGGAAAGAAGACTGGCCGCTGGGGAGAGGTAGGGTTAGTCAGGAAAGGCCTCACTCTGGAAAGAAACTATGTACCCTAAAAAGCAGAGAGTGAATGGTCCAGACTGGGAAGAGAATCTATACAAACACAAAAATGCTCTTCAAATAAACAAACAAAAGTCCACCTCAGAATTTAGAGCAAACAGAAGCCAGCCAAATGCAGCTATTAGCTTTTAAGATGCCCTTGGTGCAGAAGAAGAGGGCGCTTGCATTTTGAGTCCTGTTTTCCTTTCTATCACCCGTCCACCACCAGCTGGATAAGGATTACCCTCACCCACCCCACCCCCAACTCCCGATCTGAGTCTCTTCCTTGTAGCCAAACTAATGGGAGTGGACTGAAAATTGACAACGGCAGGCCGTTCTCTTCACCCCACTGGGACTGAGACTCGGTTCACTCCCTCATGCAGGAGACAGGCATCATGAGTGACAGCTGTGGCTTGTCCTGTCTCTAGCCCTTCCCCGTGGATCTGACCCAGAAGCGCTCAGCCTCCACCATCTAGCATCAGAGTGCTTAAGGATGCCCAGGTTGGCCCTCCTGAAACAGCAGCTGCCTCACATTGGAAAGGAATGGGGATCAACAAATAATTGAGGTTCAGCAGACACTGGCCAGTGAGAGTGCGTGGAAAGACTGCAACAAAAGTTTGCAGGCATTTGCTAGTTTTGAAGATTTCTCATTCTAGTCAATTAAAAGGAGACTGGATGCAGGCTTCCATTCATTTGGAGAGGACAAAGAAACCCACACGTTTATTTTGTGGGTGTTAGCAGTGGGGATGGATTTGTCTGACTGCCAATTACTGGTAACAGTTATCTAATTGTATAAAATTGATAAAACGTGCCTGGCATAATGAGTGGGTATGTACATTATTTAAAATACAAACATGATGAAGAAGATCTTACATGCTTTGGGATGAAGAAAACTCAGTCAGGCTGTAATTTAATGACAATGTTAATTCTTTCACTAAGGCCATAGTTAATGCTCTCCTAGCTTTCAGGGAGGTACACTAGAGAGAATTTGAAAGCCCCAGGGAACAGAACAGAGTGCTTAGTTATAGGAAACAGGCTTTCAGTTCAGTTCAGTCTGTCCCAGGTAGAGTGAATTATGGATTGCAGAAGAAAATGAGTACAAATTAAAACTAGTCAGGTAGAAAGCAGAACTCTATTAAAAAGTTAGCTAGCAAACTTATGCTAGAATGAGCTTGTATCAAATTAAATGAGGGGTGTTTCTAAAGACTGTGGCCCTAAGAAATTCCAGGGACAGGATTGTAGGCTAGATGGCTAGCCTTCTTTTCTCTCTTCTCACAACTGGAGTCCAGTTTATTTGGCTGGAAAAATACACAAAGGCACAAAGGAAAGAGTCCAAGACTTAGAGTCAGGAAGATATGAGTTTGAACTCTTCCTTAGAAAATCAATTAACTTCTCTCAGGCTCAAGGCCCCCATTGTTTAAAAAAAAAAAAAGATGATAGCAGCACTTACTCTCAAGGCTGTTTTGAGGATCAAATAAGATAATACATGTAAATTATTTTATAAACTTCTGAGTGTTATATAAAAGCTAACTTTTATTAAATGGGACAGACCTAAAAAAAACCTCATGGCTTATTATTATCTTGTATAATTTTAGAGAGATAAATAGATAGATAAATCAGTAGACTGGTAGACTGGCTGGTAGACAGGTCAATAGAAACATGGATGGATGGATGGATGGATGGATGATAGATCAATAGATTGATAGAAAGGTGGATAGTTAGATAAATAGGTGAAAAGATAAGTTGATACAGTTTAGATAGATGACAGACAGACAGATAGATATAGATAGGTAGACAGACAAGATAGATGGACAGACAGATAAAACCTTAAGCATTTATTACATGCGGAGCACTGTGCTTAATGCTGGGGCTATGAATAAAAGGAAACAAGATGGTGCCTCCTCTCAAGGAGCTGACATTTTAGTAGGAGAAGATAAAACATAAAAGGGAGACAGAAACTGTAAGGGAGGGGGGAAAAGGAATGACAAAGGTAGGACTTAGAGGGAGGAAGCACAGAGTCTCCCACCTCACCTAGCTGACAAGCATAGCTGGGCTGAGCCCCCGGTCACTCCATTCAGGCAGCGCCAGGTCCTGTCTCCATTGGTCAGCACCCACCCACAACGCTTACACCAATTTTCAGCCAAGCTAGGTGGAAGGGCCTCCTTTGGACAGCTTGTTATCCTTTACCACTTCCAGGGTGGGAACAAAGGATGGGCATGAAAGCCCTCATTAACTCCTCCAGCTGTCATGCTATGGCCACCCATGGTATCGTCTGCCTCCTTGCTGAGCTGTGCTTTTGGAACCTTGCAGATTCTAAAGAAAAAAGCCATTTTGGTCCCCAAAATATAATTTGCTTACAAGGAGTCAGGTCCCACAGACTCGGCCCTTCTTTCGCATGGCATCAATTAGAGATACTAAATCTACACTTGGTCCCCAGAAATAGCACAGCTGCCATACCTTGGTGGGTGGGAATGGGAAACCTTAAAACAGTCTGCAAAAACAAGTAATTTTATCCAAGTCTATCCAAATTCTGTTCTAAAGCAGCTTCTGTCTAACCCACCAGCTCTTTAAGGCTAAAGTTCAAGCCACCATTCTTTTACAAAGTATTCTTAGGATACTCCACATCACCATGACCTCTCTTGCATTTCTGAATTCTTCTTCCTGTGACAGACATCAAGAATAGGGAAGTGACTGCTGGGCTTCCAGTTCCCAGAGGCCTGGGTTCAAATCACAGTCCTTAGATTGGGAGTTCCTCCAGAGCAAAGACCATCTTTTGTTTTTCTTTCTAACCCCGGGGGTTACCATGGTGCCTGGAACATAAAAAGAACTTAATAAATGTTTATTAACTGCCCAACTAAAATCCTACCTCCAACACTGGCTAGCTGTGTGATCATGATTGAAGTTACTTGGTCTCTGTGGGCCTTTGTTTCCTCACCTGTGAAATGGGCGATATATAAGTAATATGTAATAATAATGGAATGTAATAAAAATCAGCCTAGCATTTACATGGTAGCTGAGAAGACAAAATGAGAAAGTGAACGAATGCACAGTACTTTCCAAAATGCTTAATGCCAGCCAGCATTAGCAGTCTGGAAAATAATCAGAAACACATAGTTTAACACTTAATTGTTTTATAATTGTGTCTTATAAGGTAAATTGAGTCTCCCCAACTAGACTCCAGGTTGACAGGAACACTCAGTATTTAAAACCAGGCTCCACTTTTAAATACAGTATGGTAAACGGTGCTTAGAAATCATTTCAAAGAAAGAAAGGTTCTTGGAAAGATGGAAGATATATTAGATAGCTTGTTCAGGGCCTGTGTTAAAGCCTGGCTGCTTATACCCTGCTGACAAAGGAGCCTATTCGGTCTGTGGCGTCAGTGTTTCTGCATTCTTTGCATCCCCAAATGACTGGCGGGACCTTCTGGTAGGGCCTTCAGCTATGGGCAGGTGGATGGTGAGGGAAGCCTATCTGCCATCATTCTCATGTCCCCTGATATTGGCTCGCTGGGGTGCCAATCAGCATTAGGTCAGCCAACTACACTATTCAGGTGGGATGGGGGAAGGGCACATCTTGTGCAAAGGCATAGTGGTGGGAGATGGTATATCCTCTATAAGGAGTGGCAAGAGGGCCAGTTTAGCAGAACACAAAGTATGTGCCTGGGAGGAATGTGTAATAAAGCTGGAATGGTCTGCAGAGACCAGGGTGAAAAGGGATTTAAATGCCATACACAGGGATTTACTGGTATGGTATCCAAGTTCAGAACAGAGACTATGGCTAGGTATGTGAATCTGGGAGTCTTTGGTACGGAGGGAATAACTAAACCCATATTAAAATTGAGGAGACTGATAAAAGGGAAAGCAAATAGAGAAAAGCAAGAGAGAAAATCATTGCTACCTGACGATTTCACCAGCCAGGGAAAATGGTGGAGAGCCGCAGCAGGGTCTCTTCCTCTCACACTTTGGTGCAAGACCCATAACTGTTTCTGGAGTCTCAGTAGTACAAAATTCTTGCCCCCATGTAGGGTGTTATGGATCATAAAGTTCCCAAATGCTGACCTGACTTAACCAACTACACTTGATGCTGGTGCCCTTCCTCTAAAAACATATTCAATTTATCTTGTAAACATCTTGTTTACATGTTGTCTGAACATGGTTGTTTATGTTTTGTCTCCGCCATTGGACTGGGAACTCCTTCAGAGGAGGGACTGTTTTTTTGGGGGAAGAGTGTCTCTGTGTCCCCAGTATTTAGTATAGTGCTTGGCCCATTAGAATGTAAGCTCCTTAAGGACAGGAACTATTTTTTTCTTTCTGCTTGAAGAGGCATCACGAGCCCTTAGCATGGTACCCAACAGATAGTAAGTGCTTCACGCATCCTTCCTGACTTCATAAGACTAAATGTTTATTGACTTAAACCAGATTATACTTAAAAGTAACAATTTTACTACGTTTTATT
This sequence comes from Pseudochirops cupreus, assembly GCA_028627135.1. Lineage (NCBI taxonomy): Eukaryota > Metazoa > Chordata > Mammalia > Diprotodontia > Pseudocheiridae > Pseudochirops > Pseudochirops cupreus. The sequence continues at coordinate 545,864,432 of CM053581.1, forward strand.
GAAAATGTCATTGTACACTTCACACATCTTACAAATATGCACATTTGATCGTTATATTATGCTAAAAGTGATATCACAAACCCATTCAGAGTCGAACGAAAACCTGATCCTGCTCATTTTTCAAATTACATTTTAAAAATAAGGAAATCAATTTCCACAGCTTCCTTTTGACAACCATTAAGAGATTAAAAAAAAAAAAGATGGAAGAAAAAGCTTTTAGAAAAGAAAAAAAAAGCTAAGGAGCTGATGATTATTTACTCAGAGGAAAAGAACTGAATAATAACAGCAATAATGGGAAGCATAATTAATATATGATTATGACCCTCATTTCCAAAGAAAATATTCTTCTACAGAAAGAATGGGATATGAGAAATGCTTTTAGCTCTGCTATCGTTACAACTGTGGTTCTCTCGCAAAGAAGTGACCCCGAGTACCACTGAATTCCAACATGTGCAGAAGAGTTATTTGAGGCTAGAATCACAGAGTAAATAGGCTTGCTGAAACCTACTCAACCATCTGTAATTCGGGACCAGAAGTCAATTGCACAGATTGCTTAGTCTTTTGGATCAGTAGTGGACAGCAGAATTACTGTACCCTGACTCCTCTTCCAAAATCTTCTGAAGTATTAAGACAATGAGACTTCCTAAGATGTCTACTCTGATTCTTGCAGGGGTGGGGGAAGGTGAGGAGGGCAAGTAGGCTTTTTTGTTGAGTCATTTCAGCTGAGTCTGACTCTTTGTGACCCCATTTAGGGTTTTCTTGCGAGGGATACTGGAGTGGTTTGCCATTTCCTTCTCCAGCTTGTTTCCCAGATGAGGAAACTGAGGCAGACAGGATAAAGTGACTTGAATCCAGATTTGAACTCTGGAAGATGAGTCTTCATGCCTCCAGGCCTTGTGCTTTATCCACCTCATCAATTAGCTGCCTATGGAAACTGCAGATTTCCATTACATGTCCTATCTTATAGAACTGTTGTGTGAAAACACCATATATGAATAACTTATTACTGATCTGTTGACTATACATTAAAGGGCTATACAGAAACCTCACAGCAATATAACATGAATGGTTTCCTCAACAAAGGCTATGGCAGACACTAAATCACAACACATAAAATGAAATGTATTTTATTTTAATAGGAAAGAAATGATTCCTTGTGAGAGTTATTTCTGATTCCGCTATTTAACATCAGACTTTGGCATTTTAGGTCAAGTATCTAAAGCATTACCCAATTACAAGGATAAAAATAAGAAAGTGTTATTGTGTGATACTAACTTTAACACCATCGTTTAAATAAGCTATCGATTCCCCACAAAATGGTAAGCAGATAAAAGAACAGATACTGAGACTGATTATCACCATTTCCTAAGAAATTTTCCAAAAGGCACCAAAAAATACTCATGAAATCACATCAGTCAGAAAACTTTCCATTTATTTGTTAAAAATGGAAGTATGACAACTAAAAAATGCTGCCTTATAATATAAATCCAGGCTGGCAAAAATTATGAACAGTAGGGCTTTATAAACCTGCAAGAAGCACTGAAGAAAAAGAAAAATAAATTATACAAGTTCTATTGAGAGACTGGTTTAAGCCAAATCATCCCAAGGAGATTTAAAGATGAGACTGAAAGACAAAGAATAGATGAAAAATGGAAAAACATCTTTAAAAAAAAAAACACTTCTTTTCTGCTTGAGTGACAATGCAGTCGCCACATTCAGCCTTGAATAGTCCCCAAAATACTGCCAGAACAGTAGAAATGACATTAAATGAGGCAAAGATGAGAAGGACAAGTGGAAGAGACACAGGCTGGAGGTGAAAGAATTTTCAATGTTGATGGATCAATTTTCAAGATAACTGAAATGTGAAATGATACAAAAGGCTTGGAAAAATAATGGACCCCACGAGTACCAAAGTGTTTTGTTTTTTTAATTCAATAAATGTTACCTCATGTACCTGCTTTTCTATTGCTATAAAATCTTCAGGTAAATAAGCTACACATGCACGGATGACATCATTGATAAAACCATGAGGAGGAACAGGCAGGTCAGTCGCTTAAACTTTCTTAGGTGCCTACTATGTGCCAGGTCCTGTGATAGATGCTGGGGACACAAAGAAAGGCAAAAGATATTCCCTCCAATCAAGGAGCTCACAGTCTAACAGGGAGACACCATGCAAACGACTAGGTAGAAACAATATATAATCAAGAGGGAAGGCATTAGAATTAAGGGAGCTTGGGAAAGACGTTCCTGTAGAGGGTGGGATTGTAGCAGGGATTTGAAGGTATCCGGGAGAGGCCGAGATGAGGAGGGACACAGGTTTTCCTAAATGATATTCTCTATCAAGTCGCATATTTGTAGTCACATTGAAAGGTTCATTGAATAGAAGATGCCACAGAACTTAACCGTTTGCTGAGTATAAAAAGTTTTTGTTTTGGTCTATAAAAATGCCACCTTATGGACTTTTTCAAACAAGAAGTCTCTTCTGTATGTCAAAGTCATATGCGATTTCTTGGAAGATTTAATGACGTAGGTAACTTTGATAATCATTTGCTTTTTTAAGGACATCAGGTATAAAACAGGCAAACAAATGATCACCAAATGTGTTTGCCACTTTCACAGAGGACGCCCTGTTTAGAGTTCAAAAGAAAAAAAGGCCAAATTCCCCAGATGCTCCTATTTTGGATGACACTGGATGGACCGTATCAAGTCCAAGAATACTGCGGAGCCCCTAAGATTAATAATCAATAAAATTATTTTTACCTGGCTACCCACATGGGCAAAATCAAGCCTCTCATGATTATTTTTTTCTAGGTTACAATATGCAGGCTGGGTGGACAACCCAAAGGACTTGTCTTCTGAGGTGTGTGTGTATATCCATTTATCTACAGATATATCTATTTCTAGATAGTAGATAGATAGATAGACAGATGGATAGATAGAGAGATAGATATCTTGGAAAGACACTATGGAGGGACAAGGGATGACCTGGGCCCAGAACTGGAGAAGGATGGGATGAATTGCTTTTTGGAAATTGTGTAGGGCTTTTATTAAACTGAAACTTCTTCCAGAAACAAAGTCCTTTTAACATCTGTAGTCATCTAATGATATGTTAAAGCAATATCAAATCACAAAAAAAGGAAAACGATAAATGTTGGAAAGGATACGGGAAAATTGGGACAACAATACATTGCAGGTGGAGTTGTGAACTAATCCAACCACTCTAGAGAGCAGTTTGGAACTATGCCCAAAAGACAACCAAACTGTGCATACCCTTTGATCCAGCAATACCACTACTCGGTCTGGTTCCTAAAGAGACCATAAAAAAGGGGGAAAGGACCTACATGTAAAAATATTTATGGTAGTCCTTTATGTGGTGGCAAAATACTGGACATTGAGGGGATGCTCATCAATTGGGGAATGGTCAATCAAGCTATGGTATATGAATATAATGGAATACTATTGTGCAATAAGAAATGATGAACAGGCAGATGTCAGAAAAACCCTGGAAAGACTTGTACAAACTGATGCAAAGTGAAATGAGCAGAACCAGGAAAACATTGTACAAAGTATCAGAAACACTGTGTGATGATCAACTACACATGACTCAGCTCTTCTCAGCAACACGAGGATCCACGACAAATACAAAGAGCACGCTGAGGAAAATGCTGTTAAAAATTAAACGTATGAGCCACAGAATAGCACGATACTCAAAATTGAAGCTGTAGGTCACCTAAAGAGTACTGACAAGCTAGATGTGCTTTGGCTGTAATCTATTACCAATGAAGATTTATATATGGGAATGTAAAGAGAGTCAGCAGAGAGATACGTAAGTGGAGAACCTGACTCAATAATACAGAAAGAATGAGGGATACTGACAGCCTCCATGATTCAAGGACACCACTGTCTACACAATGAGAAGAAATCTAAAAAAAATGACCAGGACACGGGGCCAACTCTTTGTGGTTGTGGAGGATTTAAGGAGGGATATAGGCATGATTTGCAAAAGAAGAAAAAGTTCAACGAGTTACCGTTCATACCACTGGATGGAGTACCTATCACAATAAGATCATAGGGTTCTGGAAATGTCAAAGGTATTTTTACTTAGTTATTATTTTATCAAAATTACATCTTGCATATGAGTAAACAAAATTTAATATATAATTTAATGTTTTATTTTGCATTTTGGGAAGATCAAGGCTATGCTACCTATCACTCAATGAGTTTCTGAATTAAGCATTTGTAATAAAAACAAATACCTATGTAGAGAAGAGTATTGAGCAATTATAACTAGAGGCTGAAATAATGCAAAAAAAGTCTCACAATTAAATTTATTGTTCCTTTTCCTACTATACCTTGGTAAGCCACTTACATTGATGCTCATTGTCCCAATTACTAAGAAGAAAGTTCCATAAAATTTCACTGGACTTTTCTAAGCCAGAAATCCACTGAAGCCTGACTGAATTTATATTATGAATCAAATCAAAACCTGTAAATTACTAACTTGAATAGAATAAGCAGTTTGTAATTCTACCAAAGGTGGGAGGTGTTAGGTAATGTGTCCTTCATTTTTTTTAATCATGCTAATTATTCTCTGCTTGGGGGGAAAGAACCCAACAACAACAACCTAGATTCATTCAATAATGAATTTCACTTGCTTCAAACTGACAATTATTTTTATTGATCTTCAATACAATCAAGCTTGATTTGAATGCCATCTTAATGTTAAATTTTAATGTCTGTTAATGTGTTGAATCTTATCAGACTAATGCAAGGGCTAATGGGGTAGTTAGAAGGAAAATTTCAGCTCATTAAATTCATTAGCCTGCTTTTTAAGCCAAAAAAGAAGCCATCTTTCACTTGATTGATAAAAAGAACCTCTCTTTTCCCGAAAAGTCAAGCCTACCAAAGACCCCACAAATACCAACCCCTCACACCAATGCCCCCTCCCATACACAAAGTTATAAAGTATTGCAGCCTATTTTGAGAAGATTACTTAGACCAGGAAATCGTTTTGTCATTAAGTAACACAGAGCATCACCTTTCTCAAGGTTCTGGACTGGGCAATGATTTGTGAGACTACCAGCAGGATGTGTTCCCAAGAACCAGAGAACATTTATTAAGCACCTGTCATTTGTAAAGAACCTCTGATGAGAGGCTGATGGAGAAACAAATGGGATAGAGCAAGATCCCTGCCTTCAGGGAGCTCGTACCACTCTCGGAACTAATCATTTAGATACAGAGGCAAAATTACTGCACACAAAAAACAAGGAACAAGAGAAGACAGCACAGAATTACATGTTATCCCAAAGGTTACAGAAAATGAACACCAACAGAGGTGACTAGGTGGCACCACAGCGCGCAGAGTGCTGGGCCTGGATTCTGGAAGACTTGAGTTCAAATCTCATCTCAGAGACTATCTGCGTGACTTTGGGCAAGTTTGCCTCTGTTTCCCCAACGTAAAATGGAGATAATAACATCACCTACCTCACAGGACTGATGTGAGGATCAAATGAAATAACATTTGTAAAAAGTGCCGAGCAGAGAACAAAAGAAAACCCAGAAGGAAGCAGAGAAAAGCTGCGCAGCTCTGAAAACAACCTCTAGGATTTATTACATAGGTTTTCTTGAAATGGAAACTTGTTGTTTTATCTCGAATCCTCTCATGTTCTGTTGTGTACATGGAAAAGTTCTTTCTATTTTCTCATTTTGTATCTAAGTTTAAAACAAATTTTTATAAATTATTTTTAAAAACAAACAAAAAAAATCCAAACAAAAACAGGGCTTTGGGAAGAGAAATGGCTCCATGGATAAGAATGCCAGGCCTGGAGTCAGGAAGATGAGTTCAAATCCAGCCTCAGACACCACTGGCTGTGGGACATTGGGCAAGTCACTTTACCCTGTTTACCTCAGTTTCCTCATCTGAAAAATGAGCTAGAGGAGAAAATGGCAAATTTCTAGTATCTCTGCCAAGAAAACCCCAGGCAGGGTCACAAAGGCTCAAACACAACAGAAAAACAAGTAAATCACAGCAAATTTGCTTAACAAGGTACTTTTTCTGCTGTTAAAAATATCCTTCTGAAAAGGCTTTACCAACTAACAAAGGGCTCGATGGCACAGAGACAGTGAAGAACCCCTTGATTTATAGAGAATTCTGGTTTTATTTTAATGACTTTCCCTACCTGCAGGTAAAGTCAGAAGACCTTTCTAATTTCTTTGTCTACAAGTACTCTCTGGACATTACTAGTCATATGACCTGGAGAAAGTCACTTAACCTCTATATCCCTGTAACCTCATTTGTAAGATAAGGATACAACCTATACTACCTACTATAGTATTGTTGTGAGGTAGGTCTGTTTGGAAACCGTAAATGTCATAGAAATGAGTTATTATTATGATCGTTGAATTAAAGCTAAAATTATAAATGAGTTTTAATGATTCCTAACCAGATGTTATCGGACAGGGAATTTTATTCATTCAATTGTCTATACATTCAATTAACAAATATTTAATTCCATGAGTAAGCCATCTGCAAATGGGCAGATTTCTACAAATATAAGGATCTCCCACTGATCCTAGTTCATCTGCCCCTAGTCCAATCCAGATTACGGTTCATTTTTAAGTTTCTTCCCTTCTTCTGGCTATGGTTCAAGATCTATCTCCTATTTCAGGCTATGATTAAGACCCGTGATCTCTCTGCCCAATATTCAGTAATAAATATTTCTTAAAGAAAACAGAGAAAGAATCAGCCTCTCCATCGTCTCTCATTCTTCCTTAGCACCATGCTCATTAGCACCGAGCACAGTGTCTCACTCCTAGTACACATTTAATAAATGCTTGCTGAACAACTGATTAATTGATTACTCCCTCTGACCTCTGAGTTTCTAAGTAGACAAGGTCTTTGTCACTGTGACTTTAGAATTACAGAAGGACATTAACCAGCAACCTCATCAAAAAACCTGGCCAACAACGAAAGCTAATTCTGATTTCTGCTGTTGTTTAAAATTAATTGAGGCCAAAAAGCATACTCACCACAGTACTACCAGTCAGTCCCTATTGCCTGGTGGGTGTACAGCATATCATTCCCGACACACTACATTAGAGAACTAAACCAGGAAATCAGTTTTTTTTTAAGGGTTATGCAAAATGCCACATCCTATACATTTAAAAATGGACACTCTCACTGTCAAAAGAGACCATAGGAATGAGAGGGAAAAAAAGAGGCGTAAAAGATCAAACTAACTTCTCTTAGCGCCATAAGAAAAAGTTGGATGTCAAATTTACCCCCAAAAAACTCTCTAGTGAGGCCTGCATCAGATTAAAATGCAATTGGGAAATGTTTAACAAAGTAAATGAAAATACACTACCCATAGATAATGCTGACTTGTGAATTTTGAAGTCAATATGGGCCCCTCCCCCTTTCTATTTGAGTTTGATACTATTGCTCTAAATGATTGACTTCAATGCTTTCTAAGGGTAATTTTTAGAGATAAATTTTAATTTTAAAAGTCAGAATTTTATCAAGATACAGATTAGTAAATAATCAAAGATCAAATTAATACTGGAAACAGTTTAAGATAATAGGCGGTCAAGACAAGAATTTAAACCCTCCTTACAAATAAAGGAGCCGCCTGAATATATTTGTCTTTGAGGGCAAAGTATTTTAAAACACACCAAACAGTAGATTACAACAAAATAGAGCGTAGTGAACTGTGAATAGAGCAGTCCGGCACAGCCGAGAAGTTGTGGCACGGAGGGAAACTCAGAACAAGTCTTTTACTATTCACTTACTTATATGCACCTTGAAGGTACCATAACTACGAAGCAGTCAAAGATAAGCATTATAAGGTCAGGTTCCATAGCATGTATGACTGAACGGCCATTTTAATTAGTTTATTTTAGTTTGCAACATTCACTTCCATAAGACTTTGAGTTTCAAATTTTTCTCCCCTTCATTCTCTCCTCCCTCACCAAGAGAACATGCAATGTGATACAGGCTCTACTAATGCATTCATATTAAACATAATGAATGGATGTTTTAAAATCAGTTATCAATTGCCTATTTATTATATGTCAGGGCAGCTAGGTGGTGCACTGGGCTTGGAGTGAGGAACACTCATCTTTGTGAATTTAAATATGGTCTCAAACACTTACTAGCTGTGTGACCCCGGGCAAGTCACTTAACCCTGTTTTCCTCAGTTTCCTCATCTGTAAAATGAGCTGGAGAAGGAAATGACAAACTACTCCCGTATCTTTGCCAAGAAAACCTCAAATGGGGCCACAAAGAGTCAGAGAGGACTGAAATGACTGAACAACGACTATGTGTCAGGTACTGTGAATACAAGTGTAAACGGTGAGAAAGTTCCAGCGTAACCTTAAGGAGTTTCTATCTGACAACACACAGAGGAGACGCTTAGTAACTATCACTCACCTGCTTGTGACCAGGGAAGGAGTTCTGGTGTGGGGAGTCCCAGGGATGGTGAGAGGAGCCACAGGAGAGTGGCTTGTCACACCCATTTCAGCAGCAATGGCTATACTGACGATTATTCCCAGAACAAGAGGCGAAAAGTGGGGTTGGGGTGGTGCACGTGGTGACTGGCCAAATGGCAATAAGCCTGACTAGACCCTGGTTTCCTTTACCAGATCTGAAGCATGCTTTGGGGCTGGCGAGACAGGACAGGTTAGGTGGGTGATGAGCATAGATCAGACGCAGGGAGAAGTTTCAAAGTTTTGGACTAACTGGGGGTTGAGGGGACGTGTGGGGGGGAGGGGTGGACACATCACAGTGTTAAAGAGACCTGGATTTAAAGTTACAGAAAATCTGTGCTCAAATCTTGGTTCCTCTACTTTGTGATACTGAATAGATCACAAACATTTTGATTTGCCTCACCTGTAAAATAAGAGGGATGGATCTGTTGGACTCTGAGCTCCTTACCAGTTCTAAATGTAGGATCTCATACTCCTAACTTCAAACTAAAATTCTGGAAGCAGGAAGTACCCAAGTTTGCTTCAATAATGGTCAGCTGCATTGTCTAGTTCACACTAACCAGAATTGTACAGTCTGACACAAAACTCCAGGACTGTGGCAGTCACAGATCATGGTGCTTACGGTAGGATGTAAATCTGGGTCTTCCTGGCTCCCGCGTCTCATGACTCTATCCACCCCTTGCTGTCCAGTCCCACCGCTACCCCCTCAGCTCAAATCCTTACCTAACTGAGTCACTCAAGGAGGATCTGAACAGATCTGAACAGCCTTCTCTGGTTACAGTGATTCTACACAACAATGCTGGGAGCTCCACAGTCCTACTCGTGTCCCTACACTGCTCCAAAGTGTTTCACTGTTGTTGTTGTGGAGTTATTTGTTTAGTTGCATCTGACTCTTTGTGATCCCATTTGGGATTTTCTTGGCAAAGATACTGGAGCGGTTTGCCATTTCCTTCTCCAGGTCATCTGACATATGAGAAGACTAAAGCAAACAGGGTAAAGGGACTGGCCCAGTGTGACACAGCTATGAATATGAGAAGCCATATTTGAACTCAGATCTTCCTGACATTCATCAAGGCCGGACATTCCATCCACCCAGTTGCCCCTCCACCGGCAAATTTTTATTACTTATCAATTGCCAATAAAAAAAGTCCAAAATCTTCCATTGGGCATCTAAAACCCTTGTTTTTTTCCCCCAAGTAACCCCTGTGTTCTCCTCCCCTCTATTCCTTTCTTTATATTGTCTCCTCCATTCTTCTCTCCTTCCTTGACCTCAATTGGTTGAAATTCCTCAGCTCCAATGGAAGTCTGCTATGAAGACTGGTCACAGTCTCCTGGCAAGAATTCTCCTCTTGTAATGGCAAGCAAAGAAGCAGTTAACACCTTGTTTCAGCTATTTAATTAACTCAGAACTACTTAGCACCTTGTTTCAAGTTCATGATTGTTTCAAGTATTAAGATCCAGAACTTCTGATTCCCACAGTGGGAGGAAGTTGCTGATGTATCAGGAAGGGGTGGAACAGAGAGGAGCTAATACCATGTATAAGGAAAAGCCCAAGCTAGATCACCAGAATTGCCAAGAGAGAGATAGAACTTCTAGGACCCTGAGAACTTCTGATAACTATGAAGTGAGAACAGAACTTGTGGTGGCAGAATGGAGAACTAAGAACTGAACTGAGAACTGAGAAGAGAATTGAGGAGAAATGAGAAGAGAATTGAGGAGAACTGAGAAATAAGAAGAGAGGATAACTAGGAGGAAGCATGGCTGTGGTGCTGGTACTTTGTTTCTCTGTTGTGATGTTACTTTGTCAGAATAATCTGCTGATAGAGGATGTTGCTGTTGTTACAGAAGCCCTGGGACCTTACTGCTGGTTCAGAAGCCCTGAAAGAGGATTTTCTTGTTGTATGTTTACAAAAATCCTGGAGGTGGGTCTTAATGATGTTTTCAGAGGTCCTGGGACTATACTGATGATTTGTGTTGATTTCTCAAACTGTGTTGTTGGGTCTATGTTGATTTCACAGACAAAAAGTGAATTGATGATGGTACCGGCAATGTGTATTAATGTTACTGTGGCACTGTTAAGCTTTGTCTTCCCAGGAACAGAAATTGTGAAGGACTGGAGGTGGACTAGACACTGTGAACTTCAATATGGAATAGGAACTGCACAAGGAGCTGGACAAGGAACTGAGAGCTGTCTGCCTTTGAACTCAGGTAACAGTTGGGTAGATTAGGCAGGAGCTGGGACCATGGAAGCTGAGAGCCTGCCCTGAGTCAAGATGAAAAGACCTACCCTTGGGTATTTAATGCAAACTGGGAAGATCATGATTTACTGTGGCCTAGGGGTGGGGAACTTTGACCTTTACATTTAGATGACTGAGTTAAAGACTTCTGCAATTATCCTATTGCAGATGATTGCACACCACCATGGGGGGGGGGGGGAGAAGAGAGGGGAGAAAATCTGAAATTCAAGGGACGGGGGAACTGAATCTTGTAAACTAAAAGTAAATAAAAAATTTTAAAAAAGACTTCTGCAATTAAGAAGAAAGAAGACTTTTTGATTGAAGAGATTAAGACAATGTGACCTGGGGGTGGAGAACTTTGACTTCTGATTGAGTTACTAAAAGACTGTACTTTGTTTAAAACTATGTGACCACTTTGGTGAAAACTATGTGGCCATTTTAGTGATAAGTTATGTCATAACATTTTGAATGCTGTACTTTGATTTCTGTAAATGTTTTGCTTTAATTTTCCTGCTGAATAGAGAGTTCACTATATTATGTAATCAGAACCTTGAAGCTGTTCACAGCAGCAGTCCTCTGGAAAGCTGTGCGTGCTTGGCTTTATACCTCTCTACACTCTTGGTTCCTCCTGAAGCACTTATATCTTGTCTAAAGTGATCATAACAGTTGTCATTCACATTAAGATATGCATATTCTCATCATAGCCTTAAAATCCCTAGGAGATACTAATATTCTTATTTAACAGAGATGTGGAATCTATTCAGCTATCAACAAGCATTTGGTGTGGATAGCTTTTTTCTTTAATTTCTGAGGCATGATACCTTCCTGGTCTTCCTCCTTGATCTGTGTTTATTAATGCCCACTGTCTGGGCATTGCTGACCAAGGGGGTACAAAGAAAAACAAAAGTGTGGCAATATGCTCAGAGTTTTCAGGAACCTTTATGATTTAACATTCTGCAACTCATAAGTAAGAGAGGCAAGATTTAAATACAAGTCTTTCCTCATTCCAAATCCAGTCAGGGCTCTTTCCATTATACCATGTGGCCTCTACTTATCTGTTGATATGTCTTATCTCACCTCTCAGATCATTCATTCCCTAGAGGCAGTGATTATGTCCCATTCATTGCTCCATTTTTCTACAGTGCCCAGTGCCATGTATACTGCTTACACATCTATTTTTTTTTTGCTGAATGAATAAATGAAAACATTTTTGAGACATTCCAATAAGCTAAATATGTATGTAATGCTGATGAAAGATGAGTCTCCAAAAAGGCATAAATTCCTTTCTCCAAATAAACAGATTCTCTATTTAGTTTCATATCAAATCAAATCAACAAATATTTAGTTAGAGATAAGCGGAAAATAATTATTTTCTTTTTCACAACATTCATTAAACACCAAATGGAGATAGATTTTCCAGCCTGTTAAAGGCACTGACAGCTGTATACACTGTCAGATATGGTCACTGTATCTGTTGTTTTTTCTTAGCTATTTTTCTTTGGTACAAAGGAGGGCTCATTTGGGGATAAAGGGGAAAGGAGAAGGCACACAGGTGGGTTCATAAGTGGAAATGATTGAGATATAAAAAAAGGGTATTAATAAAAGATATTATAAAAAATAAAAGCCATGGGCCACTGGCACTAATGTGATGAATGAAGGAAAAATTATTGTTAAATCATGTCAGTTGCTAAATAAAGCAACAAGCATTTAATAATGGCACTGTTCCCAGTACTGAAAATACAAAAACAAAAATTAAATGTGCAAAGGACATATTAAAATTATGTCCACAACTATAGGATCCACTTTATTATCCATTTGATGAAGCTTTAGTGCTCTATCAAATTTGGGACCTTAATAGTGAGTAGCATATACTCAACATATTAGTAAGGGTAAGGAAATCCCCAAGTGAAGCCATAAAATAATCCCATAAATGTACGCAGCCTTCATTTCACAAATAACTCACAATGCAATAGACACTAGAGGTATTAGGTGTTGTGGGACATAGAGTAGAAAAATACAGTTGATGACTTCAAAGAGTTCACAAACTAGGAAGAAAGTCTTTCTTATATGTATATCCTTATACATTTAGAAGTGACCCAGTGTACCTTGAAGACAGGCTCTTAATTGATAAAGATTAGGCTAGAGTACTAGAAATGCCATCAGTGATAACATCATTCTTCAGTACCAGCGTGGAGATGCACAGCATTTTCCTCATCTATCCTTTTGAAGAAAATATATGATCTATAATCTAAGAGTATTTGGGGGCAAATGAATCTACGACCTGAGCCGCTCCAAATTTTCTCTAAACAACAGACTGGGCACCTTGATCATCTAAACACCCTTGAAAATGAAAATGCCAGCAGCTAGACTGTGGTAGGCTGTGGTGCGGCGCTACTTTGTCTTAAGATAAACGACCCTGCTAAAGTCTGCTGCCAACATTTCCATTATACTTAATAAGCACGGCCCACTCCTTATGAGAACACTCATCTACCGTCGCTGTTTACGGATCACTCAATTCCTCGCTCTCTTCCTCTGAATTCTTCCCTTTGAAGGATTTCTCGTTTTGCCTAAACGGGTAGTCCATCTCTGTGGGAGAGAGAGTTTCATTTCCTTTCCCTCCTAACTCTGCAATCTGACTTCTCCTATCATCTTACAACTGAAATGGATCCATGATCACTCAGTGACCTCTCTGTACTGCACACATTTCTCCATTCTCATTGTCTTTTAATTTGTTTAATACTGTGGATCACTCTTTTCTTTATTTTCTAAAACATGACACCTTCCTGGTCTTCCTCCTTGAACTGTGTTTATTAAATACTGTTATTCAGTCATGACCCTTCACGACCCCATTTGGGGTTTTCTTGGCAAAAATGCTGAAGTAGTTTGCCATTTCCTTCTCCAGCTCATCTTCCAGATGAGGAAATTGAGGTAAATAGGGTGAAGTGACTTTCCCAGGGTCATACAGCTAATAAGTATTTAAACCAGATTCAAACTTAGGAATATGAGTCTTCCTGACTTCAGGCCTAGGACTCCATCCACCCCACCACCTAGCTGCCCTTACTAAATTCTATTCCTTGATAATTCTTTTCTTCTTTTCCTTCTTGTCCAATTCAACAAACACTTATTAAGTGCCTACAGTATACAGAGTTATCAAGTTAGATACTGGTAGTGATATAATATTTACATAATCAATCAATTATTCAAGTATTTACTGGGCTAGGCTGAGGAGATAAAAAGTCCTGTCCTCAAAGGGATTACATTTTATTGAGATAACATTAAGATAAATAAATGCTGGAGAGGGACAGAGCCAAGATGGCCTGAGTAAAAACAGGAACTTGCTTGAGTTTCCACACCAACCACCTCCATTACTTCCAAGAAAATTAATCTAAACAAATTTTAGAGCTACAGAACCCACAAAGTGACAGAAAGAAACAAATCTCCTGCTTAAGGCAGCCTGGCAGGCCAACAGGAAGGGTCTATCACACCAGGCTGAGAGCTGAGTGCAGTCCCATGTGAGCCATGATCAAAAAAAGAGCCTAGAAATCATCCTTCAAGAAATCCTCAAGGAAAATTGCCCTGATATTCTAGAACCTGAGGGCAAAACAGAAATTGAAAGAATTCACTAATTGCCTCTTGAAAAAGATCTGAAAAAGAAAACTCCTAGGAATATTATAGCCAAATTCCAGCGTTCCTAGGTCAAGGAGAAAATATTACAATCAGCCAGGAAGAGACAATTTGAGGATTGTGGAAACACAATCAGGATAACGCAAGACCTAGCACCTTCTACATTAAGGGATTGAAGGACTTGGAATATGATAATCTGGAGGCCAAAGGAGCTAGGATTAAAACTAAGAATCACTTATCCAGCAAAACTGAGTATAATACTTCAGAGGAAAATATGGTCATTCAATGAAATAGAGAACTTTCAAGCATTACTGATAAAAAACAACCCAAAGCTGAACAGAAAATTTGACTTTCAAATACAAGAAGCAAGAGAAGCATGAGAAGGTAAACTGGAAAAAGAAATCATAAGGAACTTATTAAAGTTGAACTATTTAAATTCCTACATGGAAA
>CM053581.1:545879726-545906063 GCA_028627135.1 Pseudochirops cupreus
GTATATGTTTGTGTAGGAGGATGTATGTGTGTATAAATATATATATGTGACTTTGTATATATGTGTGTACATGTATACATAGAGGATACAGGATCAGCTGAATAGGAAGAGATGATATCTAAAAAATAAAATTGAGGTGAGAGAGGAATAAATTGGGAAAAGGATAAAAGGAGAGATATAATAGGGTAAATTGTCTCATATAAAAGAGGTGAGAGAAAACTGTTACAATGGAGAGGAAGAGCAGGAAGGTGAAAGGGAATGGGTCAACCTTACTCTCATTGAATTTGGCTTAAGGAGGGAATAACATAGACACTCAATTGGGTATCTTACCCTACAATAAAGTAGGGGAGAAGTAGATAAGAGGGCGGATGATAGAAGGGAGGGCATATTTGGAGAGAGGGTAGTTAGAAGCACACACTTTGAAAAGGGACAGGGTCAAAGGAGAAAACAGAATAAGTTAGGGGGTGGGATAGGATGTAGGGAAATATGGTTAGTCTTTCACAATGTAACCACCTCCTATGGAAAAGTTTTGTGTATCTACATATGTACAACCTTTATTGAATTGCTTGTCTTCCCAGTGGTGGTGGGTGAGGAGGGAACAAGGGAAATCAAAGTTTTAAAAACAAATGTTAAAAGAAAATTTTTTTTACATGCAACTGGGAAATAAGATATACAGGCACTGGGGGATAGAAATCCATCTTGCCCTACTAGAAATTTAGGGGAAGGATGGAGGAGGATATAAGAGAGAAAAGATTGGGGGAAGGGGCTATCTTGGGGTGGGAGGAAGGGGAAAGATGGAGAAGAAAATTTGCAACTCAAAATCTTGTGGAAATGAATGTTGATAACTAGAAAGAAAGAAAGAAATAGAATTTAAAAAAACTAAATAAATACTGGATAGGTGAGGTGAGGCAGAGTAAGGAGTGAAGGATTGCAAACTTGGGAGATAAGAAGGATGGTAGTGTCCTTCAGGGAAGAAACTGGGAGGTTGGTAGGGGAAGGGGGAATTACATGTACAAGCATTGATATGTCTTAGAAATGGCTAATAAATGAAGTGGAGGCTTGGTTCTGAGCAAGGTAAGGCAAGCACTCACTGACTGGAGCCTAAGACTTCCAGGGAAGAGTCTAGATTCCAGTGGGAAGGGCATGGGAAAGATGTCTGAAGTCCAAAGGGGTAGGGTTGGAATTGGTTTTCCCCCCCAGTGGCTCTTTTTGGATCTCCACTTAAGTGTCAACCTCTTAAATAAATTCTTTCCTAATCCCTATGGTTGCTAGTATCTCTCCCCCCAATGCCTTACAAAATTACTTTATTCGTTATTCTTACCGAATTCCTTGTGCATATATGTATTGTTTCTCTCCAACAGAATTTATAAGTTCCTTGAGGTCAAGGACTATGTTTCTTTGTCTTATATCCCGGGTAGTAGATGATTAACAAATACTTGTAGAATTGAATTAAATTTGATTGGTAGGTTGACAAAGCAACCCATTCATGTGAATGGACGGTAGCTCAAGAGATCAAGCCAACCCCCAGTGTATACAAATGGTCCATGGATACACATGGTAATCTGGTCTGGAATGATACCTCTGGAATGAACAAGGAGCTCAGAAAGGAAATTGGATCCAGTGCGATTATTCATATCCAAGGAGCAGAAAGAACAATTTTCAAAAATAATCTGTTCTAAACTTGTAAAAATAGCCACAATGATGCAGAGGAAGATTATATAAATTGTGCTAAGGAAATTAATACAGGTTAGCACACAACTATTATGAGATTATGGCATAAGATTGAGAATTTTATGCAGGTGAATACTAGGGTGAATCAGACATGGAGAGAAAGGAAAACCTGAATCATTCAAAACATCCACTGTCTATTTCCTCAATCTTGTTTGAGCATAAGCCAATAATCATTACATGCATGGAATTAGCTGTCTCCACACATTAAGACTGCTGTAGAAAGAGTAACTTTCATCTTAGTCCCACCTGCTCCTCCATAGTGGTTTGGCTCACTGCTGTTCAAATAATTTTTTGAATAAATAATATTTTTCCCCCAATAGTCCTTATTTTTTTGTCTCTCAACATACCTAACTCAAAATCAGAGTGATACTGCCCATTTTATTAGCAAATATCCTGTGGTTCATCAAAAAAAAAAAAAAGGAAACAAAAGGACTTGAGATTTTTTGAAAATGGTGAGAATTATTTCTGCATGACCTCAAAAATATTTTTCCCCAGAATTTAGCAGTTCGTTAAAGATGAATATCAACTGCTCTGTATTACTTCTTTCCTAAGCATGAAAATAATTTGCAAGAAAAAGGAATCTTATTAGTATTTCACTCATTTATTATTTAACCAATGTGTGAAACAATGCTTTGTCATAAGTTATACTCATGACACTACGTCATAAAATCTCTGAAAATGGTATTGCTGAAGGCAGATTAGACAAAGCACATCTCATGGAGTACATTTATCAATGACACCAGAGGCAGAATGAGGCATGTGCACACCCCAGGCAAGGTTTATAAAACTTGCAGTGTGCCGCCCACCCATTAGAAAATTGGACCCTCAACTTGTCACTATCCATCAGAACCATCAATGAAAACATGCAACCTATCACAGAATAAATACTTACACGGTGTAGACTGTGGAATTTTCAGGCATTGTGAATGTGTGCAGTATTAAATAACATCCTTCATGAGTTTCCCCCAAGTTGCACCTATAGGGGCTGTCTGCTTTGCCAAGCCCAAACTCAGCTCTCTTTGACCCTTACTCTGTTCCATGGAATTATTTCATTGCAGATGTTATCAATGGGATAGTTTCCCTCTTGTTTTTCCTCCCCTCAAACCCAGTCACTAAAATAAAATAAATGAGGAGGGTGGGGGGCAGGAAGAATCTTGCAAAGAAAAAAATGCTTTTGGGATCTGATTCCTATTTCTTTTCAGCTTTTTAAAAATTCTCAGTGTGTGATAGCTAATTGTATTAGTTACTGGGGATAGGGGTGTGGGATTAACCTGATTAATTTTGTGCTCCAAAGTTATTAACTACCTTTCTGTATGTGATTCACAGAGGAAATGAATGAATGTAATCCTCCTGTTAAAATACAAAAAGAACAAGAATAATTCCCCTGTTTTACTATTTCAAAATTGATTATCTGTTTAATGATGCTTATACCAGAATGGAACTCGTAACTGCTACTTCAGTAAAGGTGGGTTTTTTTTGTTTTTTTTTTGTTTTTTGCTGTTTCTAGGATAAGTCCTATTTTAAGAGGACAAATTAAGTTTTAAAATGTATTCTAGGTTAGAATATGACATAAAAGCATCTATATCCCCTGGTAAATGCTATCATTTCAACCATACTGAATAGACAACATTTCCTCTTCAAAGCAATCTACCAAATCTAGTATATTCAAAAGGTTCAGGATAATCTATAGAAGAGACTTCACACTTGTCTTGTTTTCAGAGCTGAAATATTTCAAACTGAACTGCTGATTTCCAAAATAAGTTAATAGATTATGGTATTTTGATATCTTGTTTCTTAAAGATTACACATAAGGTCACCTAATTTTAATGGAATAATTCTTAGGGGGAGAGAAAATTCTAATAATCTTCAAAAAAGATTCTTCATCCTTAAAAGGCATTCCCCATATAGTATGAAGCAGCCAAAGCAATTGTAGGAGCTATTAACGTCCATCACAATAATTACCTGCACATTAAAGGTCTCTGCTCTCTAATAAGAGACAATAGTCTCCTGTAGCAATAATTTCATGCACTCTGTGGGGAATTTGCAATTATTTATTTCTTTGATTTATTAAAAGACTACACATTTCCCAAAAGTCTCTGGATGCTCATAAAAAGTATTAAAATGTACCATAAGATTAAGTAATAGAAGCAAAACCCCTTAGAAGCAACCTAGTATGATCATACCTATTGGGAAATTAGTCAATCACATAAATAATAAATATTTTAGGTCTTCACTTTGCCATACTCTGTCAAACAATTCAATAGTCTATGCTTTTATTCATTCTACATATTGTTTTTCAGCAACACAGCCCAAGGAAATAGGGATTTTCCTCCTAATTCATTTTCTTTTAAAAAAAGAAAACAATACTTCGAAATAATTTTGCAATTCCTTCTACATGATTTATATCTTTTTTTTAAACCCTAGTTTTTAAAAAAAAAAGTAACAAGGTAAAATTGTTTGAACTATTGCTGGGATCCTAAAGAAAAAGTAACCAATCTCAATGAATAATAAAGCAATTTTAATGAAAGGGAAGGCACAGACTGGGAGATAAGGAAAAAAAATAAAAATTGGGGGAAACACTTTCAAAGAACATTTTAAACCCAGACATAATTTAATGTTTATTTTTGAAGTCCACTTTTACTGAATCTAAAAGTTCTTAAGATAGACTTCAATATAAAACTCTAAGTGAAGGCTATTAATACTCCTATCACAATTATAAAAATATGCGTATGTTGTATCTTACTAAAAATGTTCTTTCCAGCTTTTTTTTTTTTCCAGCTGTCACTTCATAGTTATAACTCAACAACTCCTAATACAGAGAGAATATTAAAAGATGGCTTGGGAGGCTACTGGAAAATAGCCTTTAACAAGGAAGACATCCATTCCCCTTTGGAATTGGATAATGTTCAACTGATCTTGATTGTGCAGCTCAGGGAGTACCCTTCGTGGAAAAGCCCAAATTAAGCACTCTTTTTAAGTTTACACTGACCCTTTCCTGTTAAAACTAACTGGACTAGGTATCATCCATTCATTCACCGATTAACAAGCATTATGAAAGCCTACTCTGTGTACAAGAACTAGGAACATTCAAAAAACATTCCCTGCCCTCGGAGAGCTTATATTTCACAGAGGAAAATTATGTAATTTGATATAATCAATGAGATCAGATATTAGAGGACCAGAGTTTCAGAGCTATAAGGCCATTAGAGAGCATCAAATCTAACCCCCTCATTTTAGAGATGAGGAAACCAAAGTCCACAGAGATTAAGTCACACAAGTATTCAATGGCAGAGGTGAGATTCAGGCCCAGCTCTTCTGACTCCAAAACCAATGTTATTTTTCTCTGTATCTGACCTAACCTGGACATTAAAGTAAATACAAAATATATCTGGGTGAGGTAGTACTAGCATATGGAAGGATCAGGAGGGATTTCATGTAGGGCTGAGATATGGAGGAATGCAGAGATGCTAAGAGGTGATGGAGAGAACATTGTCATGAAGCAGAAAGTCTGGGCAAAAGCACGGAGGTGAGAATGTCACATGCAGCTAGCTAGTAAACCAGTTTGGCTGAAACCAAGTAGGGAGTCACATGCAGCATGTCAGGAAAGGCAGACCCGACACAGAATGGTAAGGGGCTTCAACAAGTTAGGTATCTGATACTCAAAGTTTCATTCTGGATGTATTTATAACCATCACAAAGGAAGCAACAACAACTCTGCTGGCCAGAGCCGTGAGCAAATGACCAGATGGATTTGGCAGAGTTTCACCTCCCTTAATTCTCAGAGATGATGATGAGCATTGAAATGGTAGCAAACACAGAGGAAGGAGGAAGCCAGGAAATAAAGTCTGGTTAATTACAGCCGCTGGGCTAATTATAATATATTGAAGATTACCACATGGTAAGGGGAAAAAAAATCTCAAAGGAAGCAAAATATGCCAAAAATAAGCTGGATTTTTAAAAATTTCTATTGATATACTGACCCTAGTTTCCTTAAATTTTAAAAATAATTACTAAAGTTCACAGTAGTAATGTATTCCCCTCATACTTAAATTTAAAATACTTAGGGGATTTTTTTTTTAAAGGCTACTGGAAAAAGAGGAAACCATCCTGATGAATGCAGTTTTAGGAAAATGAATTCTAATAGAGCCCATATTTAAATCTCAAAGTACAAATGAACAATATAGGGATTGCACAATTGTCTTTGGTTATGGAAGGGAATCAGTGATTTCCAGAAGACCAATGACTCTTTCTCCATCCTCTGAAAGCAGAATTTCTGAAAACTAATTTCAATCAAGACATTAAAGGCCTAGACTCAGGTGCAGTAAGAGCAGAGGAGCTTTCATATACCTACACACCTACCTTGGGGAGAGCAAGAATCATCTCCACCTGCTGGGTCCAATAGGAGGAAGGGGAAAATGGGTCTTCTACAGGCTTTTGTCAACCCCTTCTTAATTCAGGTGCCTTTCTTCTTTTAATCGGTTCCAGTTTACTCAATATAACTTATTTGTACATTTTATTTTTTGCTTGTTGTCTCATCCATTAGATTGCAAGGTCCTTGAGGACAGGGACTGTCCTTTGCTTTTATTTTTAGCACAGTATCTAGCACATAGTAGGTGCATAATAAATATTTATTAACTGCCTGACCATTTCATAGACATATAATACCAGATACATATAGAGAGATGATAATGATGGTAATATAATGACATTAATAGAAAGCTATGACCACAAAGAGCACTGAAACCCACATCACCTGGCCCACTTCAGATACTTCTTGGCCAAACCCAAAAGTAAATTATGGAAAAGTGGTTCAGATGGTACTCTTTTTTCCCAACAGGTGAGATTCTATTTTAACACAGAGCAGTGTTTCACCCAGCTCAGTAGAACAGGGCTGGTTCCACATTTTGCCTTATAGCCCACAATAATACAATTTTGCCAAGAGGCACAGAACAAACTCCACTGTCATTTTTAATTCATTTGTTGTTCTTTACAATTTTGCAAATAAATAAGAGCTTGGATAACAATTCTACATTCATTTAACATTTCAATTCTAAGTCTAGGACGCCATCCTTTTGGCAATGGCTTTTATAGACAGCATTTGGGCTACGATTTTAATACTAAACTTTTTACCCTTGTCTGTGTTACCAGTATTTGGCATGACAAATAATTTTTTTTTCAAATGGTATTCTATCAATCACTGTATCCATCTGTCAGCAAAGTGAAAAATAAAAAATTAGAAGCCCATTTTCTTGAAACAATATTTAGAGAACTTACCAGAAATATTCGTTCAAGTTGGTCCTGAATGTCTTTCATTCCTGGAAAAGCAGCAACTCCTTGAATCATTTCAACAAAGATGCAGCCAACTCCCCTACAAAGGGAAATGTACATAAATATACAAACGTCAGGAAATCCTATTTACAATGTAAAGTCAGGAAACAGACTCTAAAGTCCCAATACTGTCTGAAATTATTTTTTAAAAATTATTGCATGCTTGATCTAAGTTATTCCATTTATTTTTCACAGTGTTATAAATTGAGCATATCAGAATACACACACACACACACACAATGGGTGCACTGAGTTCAGATGAACCAAGATGATATAAGAATTTCCAGAAACTCTTATCTACTTAAACCGGCAGAGGTAATCAAAAAGTGTTATCCCTAATGGAGAGTTCTCGTGACAGCATGTCTTCACAGGGCTTTTGAGAGTATATTACTGTAGTTTCCAAAATTATGCTCAAAGCACTTATTCAAAAGTGATTTAAATTACAAGAAAAAAGAACGAAACAAAAACTGATTAGGTATATGAGCATTTACTTTCAGAGAGCAGGCCAATGGCTCAATCCAGAAGGGGAGGAAACACTGTCTTACGGTCATTTCTCCTCAGCTTTCTATCTTCCATTAATCTTATTGCCATGTTCTCCCTTGATGCGTTTATATTAAGTTGTCTGACCAGCTAAAGTAGCTCATTGAAAAAGAATTCACCCACTTAGGCACTGTAGTTACAATATATAATCTTATTCCAGTAAATGCTTGCTCCATCTCTGTTGCTTCTGATGAGAATCTGAGTAATTATACCATTATTGCCCATTTATCCTAAATTTCTTAAGCACGAGAACTGATTATACCAGTTCACTATAAAGCTGTCGCTGCCGTTCATGACCTCATTTTATGAAAACTATTTCACGATGGATTTAGATCTCAAATAAACTGCTCCTATCACTGTGTCTTACAGGACAGAGTAGATATTTCCTTAATAAACAAACAAATCAACAAGATCCTTTCTGAATGCAAATTTCCTAAAGTTAATAAAAGCTCAGAAGCTGACAAATGGCCCTTCACTAAGTAGTATTCAGAACCCATTCCCTCAGCCAGGGGGTTCTAGTTCTAGGGCCTTTCTAAGTCAAAATTCACTCTAAATTATAAAGGATGAATTCCAACCAAGGCATTTACTTTTAATAGTCAACCAGAGGAGACACAACTCCCAAAAAGGCACTTAATTAAATAACCAATGCAATGAAAGTAACACCGGAACATCATCCAAAACACATTTGAAGCTCCCTCTCTAACAAACATCTGTATGGGCCCTAGCTGCAGAGAAATCTGCTATACTGCCCTTGACCCACTGGTGAGTGCTCAGGTTAGCAAAACATTTCTCCACAGAGAAGCTGAATGCTTTTCACAATCAGGCCTCTTAGCTAATGACTTTGAAGCTCATCTTCTCATCCAAGACATATCAGAAGTTAACAGAATCAGAGATTAAGCTCAAGCTGGCTCGGGATTTTCTCTGCACTCTTGGCCCCATTAAACTATTTTGGCTCATGACTCTTCTGTTGATGCTCTGTCCTCTACTGGGTCACAGCAATATCTCAATCTAACTGAAAGGGGGGAAAACTGACTCTAGGTTATTTTTAGACTTTCTTTGGGGGAAGAACAGAGACATAGATTACAAATAATTGAGCTGAAAGTGGAAGATCACAGATGTGTTTACTTATTCATAATTCTTTAGGGCAGATAGTGTTTTACATTTAGACAAAAAAGGTTTTTCACAGGACTATTTTGCACTATTATGTCCTGATTCATAAAAAAATGAAGAAAAACATCTGAAGCTAAAAAAAGTTCACTTTAGTTCAAAGGTCATATCATACTACCTCCCACCTTCAACCAATCAACTATGTCCA
The DNA here is from genome assembly GCA_028627135.1 of Pseudochirops cupreus. NCBI lineage: Eukaryota > Metazoa > Chordata > Mammalia > Diprotodontia > Pseudocheiridae > Pseudochirops > Pseudochirops cupreus. The sequence goes on from CM053581.1 coordinate 545,888,641, forward strand.
GAAATCTACTTCCCCCAAACAAAGAAAAGCTGGGTGAACCAGTGGAGCAGAATTGCTTTTTTTTTTTTAGCCTCCCCCCATCATGCCTCTCTGTTCTCTGAAAACGGAAATGGTATGCTAGCTTATATTTCTGAAAAATTATTTTTGTAGAAATTTTCAAATATCCAATATGATAACTGGGTGAGTGACTAGATCATTTGAATATTCCATTCACAAGGAACCATGAAACAGATACCAATACAAAAAGGCCCTCATTCCTTTCTACTTCCAGAGTGATGAAATGATACAGAACGCGCAAGAGGTTTTCCAGACTCACAAAATTATTAGACCATTTATGCACCTCAATTTACTGGAATCACTCTTAATATATGATCTTTGTGCAAGAGCACTCTAGGAAATAGAGCTTATCTATGTTGCATGAAGTAGTGCTATGGACAGAACTCAATTTAGAGTCAAGAAGACATGAATTCAAATCTTTGTTCAAACATTTATGGGCTATGTGACACTTAACCTCTCTGTGTATCAGTTTCCTTATCTGTAAAATAAAGATAATAAACATGCTTATTAGCTCATAGGGATGCCCTGAGGATAAAAAGAGACAATGTTTTGTAAGGTACTTTGCAACTCTGTTGTACTTTTTATAAATGCTATGTCTTATCATCACTATCAGCATCATTATTACTGACATCACAAAAGACATAAATACATAATAGGCAAACTAAAGAATGGCTCAAAGATTCTCGTTAGAGAGATGAGTTGGTGGAATCATTTTTTTATCATGTGCCCAAAGGCAAGAAGAAGCACAACTTCATGGAGTATTAGGTCACGTGATTTTGTAATATTTCACAATCAAACGAACAAGCAGGAAGATAACCATAGCTGGTGTGTCACCATATCACACGGAAGACAAAGATAGGATGCATGAAAAAAAACTCTTCATATGGTCACCCAAACTAAGTCAACAGATACAATCATAGTGAGAAGGTGAACTGAAGACAAGGACAACCAAAGATAATTCTGAAAAATATATCAGGGTGAAGAAGGGACAGAAGGCAATCATCTGTACATAATCACTTAGGCCTTGGACAAGGAAAGTACCAACCACGTCACACACGAAAATGAAACTAAGACTTACACTAATCATCACAATAATAATAATAATAAACAGTAACAACACATACGTTCCTACTATGTGCCAGGCACAATACTAAACACTTTAAAATATTTGGTTTAGTCCAACATAAGATCTTTTACAAATATGTGAAGGATCTGTGATTCCCATCAATGTGGGAAATATATCCCAATAACAGAGACAACAAAAGCTTATGGCATTTGGCAAATCTCTGGGAGTTGAATGAAACACAGTGATGTCAATAAGAGACTTGTTCAGGGTCACAGAGCAATAGAAGTTGTCACAGGCACCGGAACCTGGATGGTTTTTCCCTCTAATCCCAGCACCGTGTACTTTGTGCATCATGCCTCAGGAAAAAAGTCGGACAACAAAAATAATAGTGGCTAAAATGGCAGGGCGGGGGGGAGGTTCCCTTTTCTTTTCTTCTTTTTAAAGTCCTGAGCTGCTTCTATGTACTCAGATCATCAACTCGTTGGGGCAAGGGTCAACATCAACTTTTTTAAAAAGAATAAAAAATATACTTTATACAATTACAGAAACTCAGGCAATTTTTTTTCAACAAACTAATGTTCCAGTGGGCCAAGTACTTCATAACCTTAAAGTTCTATAGAAATGTGAGATGTGTGTGTGTGTGTATATGTATATATATATATATATATATATATATGAGACTTATATGAACTGATGAAAAAAGAACCAGAAGAACACTGCACAGAGTAACAGCAAGGTTGCACAACGATCAGCAACGATCAATGACTTAGCTATTCCCGGGAATACAATGATTCAAGACAATTCCAAAAGACTCAGGATGAAAAAATGCTATCCACCTCCAGAAAAAGAAATGATGAAATATGATGGAAGATTGAAGCGTATTTTTAAAAAAATTTATTTTTCTTTTTAGTCTGTGTTCTCTTTTGCAACATGGCTAAAATGGAAATATGTTTTTCAAGAACATACGCGTATAATCTATATCAAAGTATTTATTTTCTCAAGGAGGGAAGAGATGAGTGAAATTGGAACCCGGAAATTATAAAAAATGAATGTTAAAAATTGTTTTTACATGTTAGTGGAAAAAAATAAGATAAAAGCATTCTTTAAAAAAAAGAGAACACAAGAGGATTTCTGAATGACTGAAGAACACTTTTACCACTAACATCACCACCAACAAAATGACCGCGTAAATACATCGGCCCCTAGGACTCAGGTCTTCTCTCTTTCGCATCTTTGCGCAGGCTTTTGGGGACTGTGTAGGTACACTTTGGAGAGCAGCTTTAACGAAAACACGAAAGGGAGCAAGTTGGTTTTTGAAAAACTTTGTATCAGACCACATGTTCTCAGTCCCGGAGTTGACAGAAAGGCAGAAAGAATACAAGATTCTGTCAAAAAATAAAGATTAACACACTAATGTTGCACTCTGCATTTGTGGCATCAAGTCCATCAGAAACAATTTTATTTAATTCCAATATTAATCTAATATTAAAACATTTAAAGCTTTCAAGAAGGCTGTCCAAACTGACATCCTGCCCCCAAGATAAGAACACATAAAAATGCAACTGGGGTTAACGTTCGAGAAGAATCAGTAACTAAGGCGCCAGCTCTCGCCTCCCGGATTCGCCTCCCGGATTAAACAGCCGCAGCGCCCCCCTCTAAGGCTACTCGTCACTCTTCATGGGTGGGGGGGACAGCCGTGTGAAAGAAGAGGTAAACCCGATTGTGAGACTGAGTATCGCCCTTCCCTACTCCCCAAAGAAGAAGCCCTCTTGTTTTCAAATTAATGCCCACCTTCACAAGGGGCTTTCCCCAGGAGTTTAGAGAGCCTGAGAGAAAAGCACGTATTTCTTAATATGTGCAGTTTTAGTGAGAAAAAAAGGAGCGTTTAAATGTGCTTCCACAAGTCAGAGGGGTGACGGGGGAGGACGCAGGAGAGAGCAGACTGCGGGAGGGGGATACAGTGGGATCGCTGTTTTGGGGTGGTGGGTAGGGGAAAGACGGGGAGAAAATTTGTAACTCAAAATCTCGTGGCATTAAATGATGTAAAGTAAGAATAAACAAGAGTTTAGAATAAAAATAAATAAACGTGCTTCCACAACTATTTTGGCTTATTTTTTCTTTGTTCATTTTAAATCTTTTTTGACCACGAGAAAGGGAAGTGGGTTTAAACACCCGCTTCCAAGGGTCCTCCACGTATAAATTAAATCGCCCAAGACTCTAGGACAGACGGCGGTTGTGAAGAGGGTTTTGTTTAATGATCGGCTTAGAAACAACATGAGATGAAATATAAAACAGGCAAGCGTATGCTCCCCTCCACTGCTTGCCAGTGAGTCTGGGGGAGGACGCCTCGAAGAGGCCATGGAAAAGGGATGCCTTATCAAGATGAGCTGTTCCATGCGTTATTACTGGAAGATCCCATCCTAAATACATGAAACACGAGCCCGCTAGCAAGTCTCAGAAGTGACGCCCAAATCCATTGGAAAGGAATCATTTTAAAATCCGCTGTGGGGGGAAAGGGTCTCACAAAAACAGAAGGCAGGCCACAGGACAGTGCAGGCCGTATTTTGTCACCCTCAGGCTAGATTATGGTATGCGGTTGGATGGCAAATACCTTGACTGAATGGAGAAGTGTAGCTAGGCATCTATGTGAAACCTTGGGTGGACTTGGGAGTCAGAAAGACCTCAGTTCAAATCCTTCCTCAGACACCTCCCAGGTATGTAAGCCTGGGAAAGCCACTTAACCTCTCTTAGTCTGAGTTTCCTTCTCTGTGAAATAGATACAATATTAGCAGCTACTTCAGAAGGTTGTTAAGAAGTTTAACATGGGTGGCGGCTAGGTCCCACAGTGAATAGAGCACAGGTCCTGGAGTCAGGAGGACCTGAGTTCAAATCCAGCCTCGGACACTTAACACAAAACTAGCCGTGTAACCTTGGACAAGTTACTTAACCCCAAATGCCCCTCCAAAGAAAAAGAAGTTTAAAATGCAATAACATGAAAAATGCTTTGCAAACCTTGAAGTGAGATATAAATGTTACCTATTTACATATATGCACATATTATATTTGCAATGTATTGCACCTGTATTACACATACACATGTATTTCTACGTTTATAAATATGTAAAAACCAATCTCACCAATGAACTGGTTGAGTATAGAACTGAATGAGAGGGAGAAATCAAGCTGGATCTTATTTAAAAAACTGTGTTACCTTCCCAATGAATCAAATATGGTGCCTCAGAAGCCTATGCTTTTAACATAGTATTCTTCCCACGCTATTTTATTATATATCTGTGATTCATGGAACACTTCAATCATCAAATAATCGAAATGTTCATCACAAGAAAGATAACGGAGAGTTTGCCAGGAATGCGTAACAGATCATTAAAAGAAAGGAATCACAACACTGAAAAGGTCTTAAAGCGTGTTATCAAAGAAATACATCCACGAAAATAGGGAGATAAAGGGTCTGACCACAGAGCAGAAATGACCGACAGCCCATGTGCTCTACTGGAGTCTTTATGAGTAAGAAGAAGAAAGCAATCTTTCAAACCACCGGACTGACGACCTGTGAACAAACATTTAGGAGCACACAGATGTGTCACACAGTTCAGCAAGCAAGAATGGGTTGAGATCTGCATCCCTGGAGGTAATGTCCACATTGACGGGCTGAGGAATTAATTTCACTATTTGTACACAAATCTTGTTATGCTATGAGACTGTTCATGGATGTACAGGCAAACGAACTCGCAATGAAAGATACGCACTAGGTCTAAGTAGGCTGTAGCAGTCAATCAACAAGAAATCAGATATGGCAAAATGGAGATAAAAAAAATTCTTGTCATGATCAAATTAGAGGAATAAGAAACTATTTTTCGGATCCACTGGCAAGTGTTCATGCCAAAAAAAGGGCAAAAATCATAAAAAAATTTAAAATGGGACAATTTTTATCCTATCAACTTAAGTTGTATTTGCACAAATAAATGCAATGTAACTAAGACAAAAAGAGAGTCTCATTTCCAAAGAATCTGGGAATCAAAGTTTTAAAAACAAATGTTAAATTTTTTTAAATTGTTTTTTACATGCAACTGGGAAATAAGATATACAGGCCCTGGGGTACAGAAATCCATCTTGCCCTACTAGAAAGTTAGAGGGGGGATGTGGGAGCTTATAAGGGAGAGTAGATTGGGGGAAGGGGTATTCAATAGGCTCACTATCTTGGGGTAGCAGATAGGGAAAAGATGGGGAGAAAATTTGTAACTCAAAATCTTGTGGAAATAAATGTTGAGAACTAAAAATAAATTTTTAAAAAGTCTCACTTCCAAGATACAAAAGATTAAAATTTGTAAGAATAAGTGCCATTCTCCAAATGATGAATGGTCTAAAGATATGGATAGGCATTTCTCAAGGAAAGAAATGCAAGCGCTGAATTTTTTTAAAAATCCTTAAATCACCTCTTTGTTTATGTTTCTCCTTCCTCTGGGGTCCTACTCCCTCCATTTTGGCCACCCTTTCCAAACTCCCTCTTCCTCTCTCAACTCCTCATCCTTTCCATGCCAAATTTATAAACGACGAAAGAAAATCAAAATCACTAAGCAAAAAAATATGTATGCGAAAAAACCTCCTACTTTGGCCATGTCTGAAAATTTATGACTTGTTCTTCAAGCTGAGGTCAACACCTCATTGTCAGGACATGGGCAGCATGTTCTAACACAGGCTTACTGAATTATGGCTGATCACCAAATTGATCATTGTTCTCCAGTTCTTTCTTAGCTTTTAAAATTTACAACATAGTTGACTTGCTCCAAGTTGTGCTCATTTTACTCTATATTAGTCAATCTGTCTTCACAGGTTTCTCTGAAACTTTCCCTTTCATGTCACTCAATAAGATTCTATTATTATATTCATATATCATAACCATTCTCCAACTGATGCATATACTCCTTAGTTCCTAGTTCTTTGACTTTGTACATTTGTACTCTATTTTGCAGAAATAGCTCCTTTTTTTCTTTCTCTGATCTCTTCGAGGGGTAACTTTTAAAGTGTCATTCCAAACTGCTTTATAAAACAGCTGGTCAGCCCATAGGTTCATCCAGCATTCCTTTGTTTTTCCTATACTCCCTCCAACAACTGATTCCTGCCAATCTCAAGCAAAAAATGGAATTTCAGACGTCTTTTAAAATATTCTTTTTTTTCTCAGTTACATGTAAAAACAACATCTTTCCATATTAGTCATTTTGGGGGGGGCTCAAAAGAAAAAGAAAGGAAAAAGGAAGAGAGGGAAGGAGAGGGAAGGAAGGAGAGAGAGGGGGAGAGGAGGGAGAGAAAGAGGGGGGAGGGAGGGAGACAAAGGAGGGGAGGGAGAGAAACAGAGACAGAGACAGAGACAGAGAGAAAATACGTAGGTCTGTATTCAGATGCCATCAGTTCTTTCTCTAGAGATGGACAGCATTTTTCATCATGAATCCCATGGGATTGTCTTGGATCATTCATCCATTCATTGTATTGCTGAGAATAGCTAAGTCATTCATTTATTCATCATATGATCTTACTGTGTACAACGCTCTCCTAATTTGGTACACTTCACTCTGAATCAGTTCATGTTAAGTCTTTCCAGGCTTTTCTTATAGCACAATAGTATTCTATTACAATCATATACCACAACTTATTCAGCCATTCCCCAATTGATGGGCACCTCCTCAATTTCTAATTCTTTCCGATCACAAAAAGAGCTGCTATAAATACTCTTGTATAAATAAGTCCTTTCCTCTTTTTTCAATTTCTTTGGAATACAAACAAAATAGCGTATTGCTGAATCAAAGGGTATGCACAGTTTTATAACCCTGGGGGCATAGTTCCAAATTGCTCTCCAGAGAGTTTGGATTAGTTCACATCTCTACCAACAATGCATTAGTGTCCCAATTTTCCCACATGCCTTCCAATATTTATCATTTTCCTTTTGTCATATCTGATAGGTGTGCGATGGTACCTCAGAGTTGTTTTAATTTGTATTTCTCTAATCAATAAAAACATTTTATATGATTACAGATAGCTTTGAGTTCTTCATAAAACTGCAAGTTCATGTCCTTCCACTATTTATCAACTGATTGAGTTCTCTATATATTTGAGAAATGAAAAGCCTTCATCACAGAAAATTCCTGCTTTCATTCTAATTTTGGTTGCATTGGTTTTATTTGTCCAAAACCTTTTTAGTTTAATGTAATCAAAATTATTCATTTAAAATTACATAATGTTCTCTGTCTCTTATTTGGTCCTAAAATCTTCCCTTATCCATAGATCTGACAGGTAAACTATTCCATGTCCCCCTATTTTGCTTACGGTATCACCATTTATGTCTAAATCATGTACCCATTCTGACTTTATCTTAGCATACATTGTGATATGCTGGTCTAAATCTAGTTTCTGTCACACTGTTTTCCAGTTGTCCCAGAAGTTTTTCTCAAAAAATAAGCTTTTGCCTTAAAAGCTTGGATCTTTGGGTCTATCAAACACTCAATTACTATGGTCATTTACTACAGTGTATAGTGTGCCTAATCTATTCCACTGATCCACCATCTATTTCTTAACCAATACTAGATTATTTTGATGATTACTGCTAAATAATACAGTTTGAGATCTGGTATGGCTAAGTCACCTTTCTTCACTTTTTTTTTCAGTGAGTCCCTTGATACTCTTGGCCTTTTGTTCTTTCAGATGAATCATTATTTCTTCTAGCTCTATAAAATAATTTTTGATAATATGATTGATATGGCACTGAATAAGCAGACTAACTTAGGTAGCACTGTCATTTTTATTACACTGGCTCAGCCTACCCATGAGCAATTGATATTTTTCCAGTTGTTTAAAGCTGACTTTATTTGTGTGAAAAGTATTCTACAATTGTGCTCATATAGTTCCTGGGTTTGTCTTTGCAGGTAGATTTGCAAGTATTTTATATTGCTTATAGCTATTTTAAGTAGAATTTCTCCATCACTTCCTCCTGGACTTTCATGGTAAGATACAGAAATGCTAATGATTTATGTGGGTTTATTTTATACCCTGCAACTTAGCTAAAGTTCTTAATCATTTCATCTAGTTATTTTAGTTGATTCTCTAAGATTTTCTAAGTATAACATCACATCATCCGCAAAGAGTGATAGTTTTGTTTCCTCACTGACTAGTCTAATTCCTTCAATTTCTTTTTCTTCTCTTATTGCTATAGTTAGCATTCCTAGTACAATACTGAATAATAGTGGTGATAATGGGCATCCTTGCTTCACCTCTTATCTTACTGGGAAGGGTTTAGCTTATCCCCATTACAGATAATGTTGCTGATGGTTTTAGATAAATAATACTTATTTTAAGGAAAGCTCCATTTATTCCCATGTTCTCTAGTGTTTTTAATAGGAATTGGTTATGTATTTTGTCAAAGACTTTTTCTGCATCTGTTGAGATAATAATATGATTTCTGTTGTCTTTGTCATTGATAAGGTCAATTATGCTGATAGTTTTCCTAATAGTGAACCAGCCCTGCATTCCTAGTATAAATCCCACCTGGTCATTGTGTACAATCCTTGTGATGTATTGTCGTAATCTCCTTGCTAGTATTTTATTTCAAATGTTTTGCATCACTACTCATTAGAGAAAATGCTCTATAGTTTTCTTTCTTGGTTTATGCTCTTCCTGGTTTAGGTATTAGCACCATATTTGTGTCATAAAAGGAATTTGGTAGGACTTCTACTTTTTCCAAAGAATTTATGTAGTATTGGGATAAATTGTTCTTTAAATGTTTGAGAGGATTCACTTGTGAACTCATCTGGCCCTGGCTATTTTTCTTAGGTGGTTCATTGCTGGCTTGTTCAATTTCTTTTTCTAAGATGGAATTATTTAAGTATTCTATGTCCTCTTCTGACAATCTGGACAATTCGTATTTTTGCAGATATTCATCCATTTCACTTAGATTGTCAGATTTACTGGCATATAATTGGGCAAGGATGTTTCTGATGATTGCTTTAATTTCCTCTTCACTGGTGGTGAATTCACCCCCTTTCATTTTTGATAGTGGTAATTTGATTTTCTTCTTTCCTTTTTTTTTTAAATCAAATTTGCCAATGGTTTATCTATTAAAGAACTGTTTTAATGTATATTTCTCTAGTTAGCTGGAGAAGGACATGGCAAACCACTACAGCATTTTCTAAGAAAACTCCAAATAGAGTCATGGAGGGTTGGATACAGCTGAACAACACTAGTAAATTTCTCTATTTAGTGATGTGGCATATTCTTTTTTCATATGCTTTGACATGATTACTTTTAAGGTTCATCAGAGTTCTGAAGTTTTATACACCTCTATGTTTACAGGATGAATTATATACAATACAGAGAAATCCGCCCAATCAGAGACAGACATCATAGAATGAGATACAGAGTACTAGAAAAGAATTTAGAAGTAATCTGTTTCGTTCCTTTCAAACAGGAAACGAAAGCCAAGACAGGTAAACTGACTCGTGCGAGATCACACAGGTTAGAAAGGGCAGGATAAGAATTTGAAATGGAATCCTCTGACTCAGTGTTTGGTGCTCTTCAGCACACTTGCTTGTACAAATGGTCAGGTAGGCTCCAGACACTTTGGCGACACATTTTACCAAAGGGCTAAAAGGTGAGTAAACCTCAGGTAGCTTCTTACTGAGCTAAGCAGAATAACAAAACCCTGTCCAAGTGCGAGCTAGTCTGGTAAGTGGTGTAGTGGGTAGAGTGCTGGCCTTGGGAGTCAGAAAGACCTGATTTCAAATTGTACCTTGAGATATTTATCTACTGTATGCCTCTGACCTCCAAATCTCAATTTCAGAACCTGTAAAATAGAGGAGTAGGAGTGGGAGAATGGAAAGGCCTTTTTCAGTGCTAAAATCAAAGGTCTGATGAAAACAGTTATGAGTTCCTGTTTTCCCCCTTTCGTACTGTTCCTAGGACCAATGAGAATGAGACCTTCTACAGGATTCAGTCATTCTGCTTTGAAAAACTCTTCCTATTTCATTTAGTTCAATGTTTTTGTTTTCTTCAGTAAACAGAAAGCTTTCTACATACACGGCATATCCTTACAAAAAAACCTTCAGAGGAATAACATAATTTTCTTTTCAGTGTCAAATAAGCCCTTAATTGAATAGATAGGGTGCCATATAGGTAAAGTTCAGTAAGAGTCACCCTATTTGGTAACTGCATTTAGTTAAGGCTCATTGAAATGCATGACTACTCATGAAAACAAATAGGCTTTGGTCCACAAGGCAAAGCATACACTTGTATCATTTCACCAAAAGAAGTGTTTATATTTGTAAATCTGGACAAAAAGCTATGCTATTTCCCTCTGTTGTCTGGTTTCAGAGATCAAAAATAATTATAATAAAACCAGTAAGAAAAATTCAGGACCCAGAACAGTAGTGTTTTTTCCCCATGTGGGTATTCAGTGTATTTGAAAAGTAAGAGATTAAAAAATTATATTCCCCATGCCCTTGGTGGCTACTGACAGAACTGGACTGATTAAACTGTCACTCATCATTTACTCTGGTTAGTGCTTCATTAGGCACAGATAGGCACAATATATCTTAGTCAAATTCTTATACACAGAATTTAGCTCTTGAGAAAAGAAAAAAAGAGGTTTTAGACAGAAGCCATTTACTCAGCTAGAAAATAAAACAACTGAATTTTGTGGGGAAGAGGATTTGGCTACTGTTTTGGAGGAGAAAGATGTGAAATAATAATAGACTGAACTTTTAGCAGATACGCAAAAAAAAAGTAACCTAAAATTTTATATTGGACAACAAAGAAAAAGTGTGCATGTGCATGTGTGTGTGTGTTTCATACAGAGAAACAATACAGCTCAGGGCACTTTGGTCTCAGACTCTAATCGCTGATGAGGCATAAGACATTGACCATTTTATTTAGCCTCCATTTGTCCATTTCCACTTTTGTAATCATGGATGCCATGGTAAAGAATAAATATCTGATTTTCACTATCTACTCAGCTCACAAGGTTATAAAGCAGAGGTTCCAAAACTTATTTGGCCTACTGCTCCCTTTAAAAAAAAATTACTCAGTGGCTCCCCTGGAAGTCTACTTTCTTTAACCCTTTAATGTTTTTTAAAACTGCATCATTTAAAAAATATAATTTAGAGGCGGCTAGGTGGCACAGTGAATAGAGTACCAGCCCTGGAGTCAGGAGGACCTGAATTCAAATCTGGCCTCAGACACTTGATACACTTACTAGCGGTGTGATCTTAAGCAAGTCACTTAACCGCAACTGCCCTCCAAAAAGCAAAAAAATAAAAAATGAAAATCATAATTTAAAAAGATACATCTTAAGTTGAATAATTTACTGTACACTTGTGGGTTTTTTCTGCACTGAAATTTTGATGACGCAATATTGCATCATGTAACCATATAGTATTGTATTATAAACCAATAATGACACGCACATATTCCCGCCAATGCATGCTGGGTTTCCCAACAATGGACAACGTGCTTGTGTGCCAATGCTCGCTTGTTCAGGCCTGTCAGCAGACTCGACCACTGAAAGGTTTTAACTTGCATTTTGTGTGTTTATTTGGAAAATGTAAGGATGACAACTTTAACCGTTACGTAACAGATTAAATGTGTATGAGCAAATTTTTCAAAAAAAAAAAAGAACAAGTATCTGAGAAATACTAGGATTAGAAGAGTCTTTAATGCTTATGTCTGAATGCTAACAGATATATACTCAAATACACAAATGGATTTGTGGTGTCATAGATTTGAATATTCTCTCCAATGATGAAAATTGTACCTCATTCATACGCTTTCCTTTTGTACCACTCTGGCCATTCTTATCTCCTAAGTTCATCACAGGCAGTTCCCTAAACAGAGGTCTATATACACGCCATCATCATCATTATGATAGTTATTAACATTATTCTCAATATTCAAATGCATCTATAATCACTGACTTCACTGTTCTGCAGCAATGCAGACTGCAAGCCATGCCCAGCATATATATATATATATATATATATATATATATGTAAAATATATACATATATCAAAATATAGTAGGGATACACACATGAATATGAGTGTACATATTGTGTATGCTTATACAGATATACATATATTGATGATGATAATAAAAATAATTACGTTATTTATATCAAGCTTTAAGGTTTACAAAGCACTTTATATATGTAATATCATGTTATCCTCACAACAGTCAACCCTTTGAGCAGATGCTATTATTATTGCCACGATACAGATCAAGGAACTAAGAACAAGAGAGCTTAAGTGAACTGCCCAGGATCTGTAAGCATTTGAACTCAGGTCTTCCTGACTCCAGATACACCATTTTATTCATTTGACTGCCTGCCATTATAATAGTAGGCGTGTAACAAATATCGCCAGGGATGCAGATCAAACTGAGGCTGTTACTCAGAAAAGTACAGTTTGGGCAAAGGAAAAGTAAAATCATGAGAAACTATAATCTCTACTGATAGTCAGAGATGCTACCATTTCAGCAGCAGAGAAAAGGAAAGATTTGGAATCCTGAAACAAAGAGAGCAGTGAAGGGTCTAGAAGAAGTGACCCGTATGGGGAAGGGCTTGTCAAACCACAATGAAAACCTACAGAAGATGAGAGGGAATGTCAGACCAGCTGTAGGTTTATTTTTTAAATGTGAATAGAATATTAAATGATGATGATTCAAGAGAAAGACAATTGTAAAAAAATAAAATGCTACTATGCTACATCTTGAGAAAACATCATTAGCTGTCATATGAAATGGGACAGCAAAGGAGAAAGGGGAAAAGTCTCATCAGATGAGTTATTTAATACAAGACCACTTAAGAAAAATTTCCCTTGAAGGTTATGAGCTTTCTGAAAAAAAATCTTGAGCGTTTGTGTAAATGGAATTGATTCTCCTACTTCTCCTACCTCCCCCTTCTCAGTCACCTTTACTAGTTCTGCAACCATGTCTCACCCACCAACAAAGGGTTTCAACTAATGGTCTTTGCCAGTCCCTCCTTTCTTTTCTTACAGTAATTTCTCTCTTGGTTATCTCATCAGATTCCCTGGACTCAAGTGTTATCTCCGTGCTTATAACAGTATGCAGCCATCTCTCTCCTGAGTTCTAGTCCAGCATCACAAAATATGTTTGCCATCACCACCTGGATTTCCTGTAGCGCCTGAAACACCACACGTTGAAAATGAGGTCATTAAACTCCTTCCTTGCCCAAATCCATTTTTTTATCAATCAACACTTCCCTATTTGGAGGATAGTAGAACTGAATTTTTGCTTTAAAATCATCTTTGATTTTTTCCTTGTTTCTCAAGATCTCCTCCACCCAATTAGTTGAAAGGTCTTGTCAATTCCATTTCAAAAACATCTTTCATCAACTGCCTTCTCTCCACTCACATGGCCACCACAATGATTTGCGCCTTCATCACCTACCAAAACTATTATGTGAGTCTCCTAATAAGTCTTGCCTGATCCTCTTAGTTGTTATTTCTCTCTCCTAGTTCCTCAAATATGTGTTTCAAAATTGTACCTACCCGTAGAATGTAAACTCAAAAAAGGTAAGGAATGTTTCATTCTGTCTTTGTATATGCAGGACGTAGGAAAGTTCCTTGCAACTTCATTAAGTACTTGACCTAAAATGGAATATTACTTGAATTTTCTGGAAACTAATAAAGTCTAGCAGAAAGAGGTCTGAGCTGATAAACTGATGACTATCTAGTCCAAACTCAATAAACTGGAAACACAAAGAAAATCATCAACATCTAGGTGCTTCACTTTTCCCATCTTTAAAGAAGATAATTGTACATCCCTTCATAGTGTTGATATGACCCTGAGAAAATATTTTCTGGACAAAATCCTTCTGAGGATAAAATACACAGATACAAAAATGTTATACTAAGGAAGTCCTCATAAACTTCTCCTTCATCCAGTCTTTTACACCTTATACCTTCCCATATACTCTGAGATCCAACGGCACTGCTCTCCTTGTTGTACCTTGAATAAAACACACCATTTTCCAGCTCTGGGCATTTCCGATGGCTGTCCTCCATGCCTGAAATGCTCTCTGTAATGGCTTCCCTGGCTCTGTTCAAGTTGTGGATAAAAATCCCACCATCTATTGGAAACCTTTCCCATGTCCCCTTCATAGTGGTGCCTTCCCTCTGCTGATCACTTCCCATTTGTCCTGTGTATAGCTTTCTTGTACATAGTTTTTTACATGTTGTCTCCCTTGCTAGATTAGACTGTGTTTTGTTTTTCTTTGTATTCTTAGCACTTAAACCAGTATATGGCACAGAGTACAGGAGGTTAATAAATTATTGACCAACTGTAGCATATAGACCCTATGATCTATTTATGTTCATATACATGTATATATATATATTAACATATATATGAACATATATATATATTTATGTATGCATTATTTATTTGTTCAGAGATTTTAGATTTATTTCTATCTGACTAAGGTTGCCTTGCATTCTTATAATACAAAACTTATGATGAAAGAAGTAGAAGTTAAAGGATAAGCAAGCTAAGCTAGGAAATGGAAACAAAATGGCCGACTGTATCAGCAAGCACCCCAGCACACCCAGGGTGGCTGCTAACACAGGTTCTTAGATCTGCTTTTCTAAAGGAAAGCAACTCAAAATGGGTTAACAATCTTACTTTAATCAAACATATCATTTACCTAGTTCAGGGGGAAAAGTCAGCACCCTGAACTTCAGAGAATGCGAACACAAGTTACAAACAGAAAAACATCAGCAGACGGCTTCCAGCACCTGACCATTACATCAGTTACCTAGTCAGTTACCAGAGAGGGAAGCACCAACATCTGGGTTTTTCACAGCCGGGGGGCTTGACGGCTGCCCAGAGTCTCATCTGGCCAAATCACACAACTCCCCTCAAAGTGAGCCCCAAAGCAAAACCTCACATCAGGGTGCATATATAGCCTTCTCCTGGCTTGGAGAATGAGACAGCCCTCTAGACCCACTGCCCAATCACAAAGCTACAAGGCACGTGCATTCCTGGAAAACAAGCCTGGCGCCACAGGCTCCACATGACCACATTGAGCCTATTAGGGAACAGAGTACACTTTCAAATATCAGAAGGTCCTCAGAGTCACGTAACCACTTTAGCAAAGGGCCTAGGGGCAGGGAAGATCTTCAGATTCCCATAACATCGACCTCTACCCTATTATCCTGTTACTAAAAGTTGACATCCTGGGCATACTTTCTGAAGTTCCTATGCACTTAGAGAAAGAAATAAAAACCACCAGAACCAAATTCTGCCTCCACTACTCTTAAGAATACAAGAGGTAGGGCAGAGCCAAAATGGCAGAACAGAAGCAGGAAAACTCCGTGAGCTCCCCCCATAACCACATAAAATACCCATAAAATATGACTCTAAACAAATTTTAGAGCTACAGAACCCACAAAGTGACAGAGAAACAACTCTCCAGCTGAAGGTGGCCCAGTGGGCAGGCAGGAAGAGTCGATCACAGCATGCTGGAAGCCGAGCCCAGCCCTGCTTGAGTCCATAGTTTTAGCTCCAGGGTGGCCCTGATCAGAAACAGCAGGAGCTGACTTTGGGAATGTGGATCACCAGCAGATGTGGAGGTTTCAAGAAATATCAACCCATAAATGCCAAAGACAAAGTAAAATGTCAGTGAAGAACTCTTCTGGGACTGAGGGGGATGGAGTGCAGTCCAGCCTCTGCCCCCAGAGTGAGAGGCAGAGGACGCGTGGCAGCCGTGCAGCCACCTCCATGTGACTGCTTCAGAGCTTCTGGCCCGCAGATCATAGGGAGACCAAGTGGCCATTCAGAGGGTAATTGCTCTTGCCTTAACCTTCCTGGATCTGGATTGTGGTCTTGGGTGGTGGTCCTGAGGTGTGTAATCAGTAAGCAAGAGCTAGTAGGGGCAGCAGACAGAGCACTCAACTAATAGCTCTGGCAGCTGCAAAAACCCCAGTGATTTGGGACAAAGCTCTCCTCTCTGGAAGCAGAATTCTACTGTGGCAAAGAGCTCAGTGGTCAAGTAATTGAGTGGCAACATGAGCAGGCAAAGGAAGCAAAGCAAGCACAACAATAAAACCTTAGATTCCTTTTTGGGGGACAAAAAGGATCAAAGCATGGAATGAGAGGAAGATAACACAGTGAGAACTCCTGCACCAAAAGCTTGCAAGAAAAATATAAACTGGGTACAGGCCGTAGAGGAGCTCAAGAAGGACTTTGAAAATCAAGTAAGAGAGGTGGAGGAAAAATTGGGAAGAGAAATGAAAATGATGCAAGAAAATCATAAAAAGAGAATCAACAACCTGACTGAATAAAATGACACCTTAAAAAATAGATTAACTCAATTGGCAAAAGAAACCCAAAAAGCCAATGAGCAGAAGAATGCCTTAAAAAGCCAAATTTGACAGATGGAAAAGGAATTTCAAAAATTCACTGAAGAGAATAATTCCTTTAGAATTACATTGGAGGAAATGGAAGCTAATGACTTTATGAGAAATCAAGATACTATAAAACAGATCCAAACAAATGAAAAAATAAAAGGCAATGTGAAATATTTCACTGGAAAAACCATTCAATTGGAAAACAGATCCAGGGGAGATAATTCAAAAATTATTGGGCTATGTGAAAGCCATGATCAAAAAAGGAACCTAGAAGTCATCCTTCAAGAAATTCTCAAGGAAAATTGCCCTGATATTTTAGAAATTGGGCAAAATAGAAATTGAAAGAATTCACTGATCACCTCTTGAAAAAATCCCAAAAAGAAAACTCCTAGGAATATTATAGCCAGGTTCCAGAGTTCCCAGATCAAGGAGGAAATATTGCAAGCAGTCAAGAAGAAACAATTTGAATACTCCGGAAATACAATCAGGATAACACAAGATCTAGCAGCTTCTACATTAAGGGATCAAAGGGCTTACAATATGATATTCCAAAGGTCAAAGGAACTAGGACTAAAACCAAGAATCACCTATCCTGCCAAACTGGGTATAATATTTCAGGGGAAAATATGGTCATTCAATGAAATACAGGACTTTCAAGCATTCTTGATAAAAAAACAGGAGCTGAACAGAAAATTTGACTTTCAAATATAAGAAGCAAGAGAAGCATGAGAAGGTAAACAGGGAAAAGAAATCATAAGGAACCTATGAAGTTGAACTATTTACATGCCTAAATGGAAAAATGATCATTGTAACTTATGAAACTTCTCAGTATGAGGAAAGTTGAAGGGAATATAAATGTACATATATAAATGTA
>CM053581.1:545906563-546011271 GCA_028627135.1 Pseudochirops cupreus
AGTTAATAATAATAATAATAATTGTATATATATGTATATATATATATATATGTATATATATACATATATATTTTTAACATTTGATTATAGAACTTTAAATTCCATATTCTTTCTCTTCCTCCCTTGTCATCCACCGCCACTGAAAGGACAAGCAATTAAATACAGGCTGTACATGTGTAATTACGCAGAACCTCTCCACAGTGGGCATATTGTGAGAGACTGATTATATGTCCCTCCTTCCTATCCTGCCGCACCTTTGTTCTATTCTGTACCCTGTCCCTGTCCCTGTCCCTTTACAGAAGTGTGTACTTCCATCAACCATCCCCCCGACCCTGCCCTCCCTTCCGCCATCCCACTCCTCATCTCCATCCCCCCTACTCTCCTGTATGGCAAGATGCCCAGTTTAGAGTTTATTTCATTCCTTCCCAAAGCCAACTTCAATGAGAATAAGGTTGACCCTTTCCCTTTTGCCTTCCTGTTCTTCCCCTCCATTGTAACAATTATCCTTTGCCTCTTCTATGAGATGATTAACCCCATTCTGTGTCTCCCTGTCTCCTCTCATTCTAATCCTCTCCCACCTCAGGATTTCACCTTTTAAAGTATTGTCCTTTCCTATTCAATTGATCTCATGCCCGCTATGTATTCATATATACACTTACTCAGATATGTGTTTATATACATATATAAACCCTCCTATATAGATATATGTGTATGTATATGTATATACACATTTGTATTCCCTTCACCTATCCTCATATTGAGAAAAGTTTCATCAGTTACAATTGTCACTTTTCCATGTTGGCATGAAAGGTTCTGTTTTCTGTAAATGAAATAGAATTGCAGTAGCTCAAAAGAAATATGAGCTGCAAATTTAGAGATATCTGCACACCAGATGTCCACATGGACTATTTGTGCCCTACCTGTGGTAGACCTTCTGAGCTCACATTGGTCTGATCAGCCACAGTAGAACACATGGTACTTGATGCCAACACAGTGTTGTCATTTTCGTCCTCTTTGAACACAAAGGACAACAGCCAACCCTGGGCAAGTCACTTAACTCTTTTTGCCTCAATTTCCTCATCTACAAAATGAACTGGAGAAGAAAATGGCAAAACACTCCACTATATTTTACAAGAAAACCCCTAATGGGGCCATAAAGAGTTGGGCACAACTGAACAACTGCAAAATGAGGCAGTTGCATTAGACTGACTTCTTTTTCTTTTAATGAGTAAACATCCATTAAGCCAGTGGTTCTCAGCCTTCCTAATGCCTTTAATACTATACATGTGGGCGTGTCTGGAGACTGATAGAGGAATCCTGTTTAAGACCATTGGAAATATGTGTTTTCCGATGGTCTTAGGCGACCCCTGTGAAAGGGTCGTTCGACTCTCAGAGGGGTCATGGCCCACAGGTTGAGAATCCCTGCATTAAGCCTTTACTGCAGAGTAATGGTTTAAACATTGGGGAAGATAACAGAGCTTTAATAAATCAGAGCTTCTGACCTCAAAGAACTAAAGAATGTTTGGGAGACAGTATTGAGTGACTCAGACTTCCAGCCTGGGGCAGTTTTGTGGAAAGATATCCCTTACAACACTGTGTACTGTCAGATATTTGGAGAAAGTCTTGACTCTTGGTGGTTAAGGGAATGCTGTCAGAGAGGCTGCCATAAGGGAGGTACTGGAGTTGGTTCCAGACCAAAAGAAACTTCTAGGAGGCAGTCAGGAGGGACTTCAGATGTAATCCTCTGAATGACAGACAGGTATAGGAGCTGGCCCCATTATGTTCTTTGACCTCCTGAGTTTGCAGTTCTCGGGACTCTTGAGAGGAACTCCCTTGGGTGAGGTCATTCTCTCTGTTCTAGTCTTATCTGAGATCTTATCTCATTCCCTGATAAAGGTCTTATTCAATCTGGTGTATTCTCTGGTGTAATAAGGTATAGGATTTTTCTTCTTTCTGTTGGGTGTTCTTCTTGGACAAATGGATTGACTTACTGTTCATTATTTTTTGAGGCCTTGTGTATAACTAGTCTTTATTGAAGAAGAGATGAGCTGCTGAAGGTAGCCTAAGTTCCTTTTGAAGAGCAATCAGAGAAGTGGATTTTGTTTGACCTATCCTACTCCTGTAGACCAGAAATGTAAGGGGTTCCAGATAGATATAATTCTAGCCTGATTACCCTGTTGGAAGCTAAAGAAGAACTATCCATCATTAGAAGTCCTAGACTTTGACTGCTCCTCCTCCTGGCTAGTGACCTGGTGAGGCAGGTATGGCCTTCCTCCTATACTCTGTGAAAGCAGGCTAGATCATAAATATTCATGCCACCCATAAGCTGTATTCACATATTTAGACATCAACCCTACCCCCCACGTGTTTTTTTAAAATAGTATTTTATTTTTTCTAATTACATGTAAAGACAAATTTTAACATTCATTTTATTTTATTTTATCTTTTGCTTTTTTGGAGGGGGGAAGGCAGGGCAATTGGGGTTAAGTGACTTGCCCAAGGTCACATGGCTGTTAAGTGTTAAATGGCTGAGACCGGATTTGAACTCAGGTCCTCCTGACTCCAGGGCCAGTGCTCTATTCACTGTGCCACCTAGCCGCCCCCAACATTTATTTTAAACGATTTCTGAATTCTGTATTTTCTCCATCCTTTTCCTTCTCCCCTCCACACAAAGGTAAGCAATTTTGTACAGGTTATATATGTGCAGTCATATAAAACATCTTTCTGCATTAGTCATGTTCACACATACAAGAGAAAACTACAATACACAATATTACAGGATAAACACAGTAGAGAGGTACAGAACTCTGAGTGACGTCCAAAGGAGAAAGTCATTGCTGCTTGAGGACAGCTCCATGGTGGATGGGGTGGGGGGGGAGAGGGTGACATTTAACTTGGATTTAACCTTGAGTGATTTTGTTAACCTGTCAGGGCCTCTGTTCTCCCATCTGCAAAGCCAGTTGGTTAGATTACATGGACTTTAATGCCCTCTGCTGTGATGATTGTTAGAGCTTCAGAGAAATTCATAAATAAAATAAGTCAGGTATTTTAAATGTTCTTTCACTTCATGGTTAGCTTTTTGTATGTTGAGTTCTTCCTTATCCTCAGTTCCCTTGACTAATACAACATAGTAATAAATATTAAATCTTTGCCTAAAAAAGATACAGGAGTCTTAACCTTGTTAGGAAATACTGAGTTCCTTGTCCCACCCTGCCAAAAAATTATTATTAGGAATTTTACAAAGTCTTTCAAAATTTTAGAATTTCTCATGTGTTTGTTTCTATGTTTACTTTTCCCTTCATAAAAGGGGAAAGGGTTTCCTTATAAAATGCCTAATTATTTTAAAACAGAAAATTTCTATTTTCCTATAATAAAAAAGCACATGAATATAAACCCAGTTGAGAGGTGTATACTATACCCTACTACCAGCTACTTGGTAAAATTCAGCTTTCAGAATCATTTTCCTGAGAGTGAAGGCCCACCTCACACTGGGTCTCAGATTCCTCTTGACTTGGTCTTCTTCTTCCCCAGCCAATCCACCCCTCCTACCTAGCTTTAAAGGCTATTCCTTAGGAATTTTCTAGTGAATAAAGGTATATGACCTGGAAATGTAGAATTTAGGATTAGCAGGCTTTTCTCTATCGCCATATTTTGTTACAGTAAAGTTATTTTTCCTCTTCTCTTGAGGGTGCTCTTCATCTCCCGCTGAGATACGGGCATCCGCGCAGCCATCCCAGCAGAAAGGAAGAAGGTGAATGTGCCCCTGAAGGTTTAAATTAATTGCATTTCTCCGCCATGCTCCAAGTGAGCCAGTGCTTTTGGAGAACACAATTTTAAACTTCTAACTTAGCCATAATTGGAAAGGGAATGTCATTATTAAAATTCTAAGTGTTATAGTATACCTACTCCAGGAGAGCAGTAGAAAAACATTCTTATGCTAATATGAGAGCAACAGGATGAAAACTCTTCTTGGGCAGGTATCCGTTTAATGAAAAACATTTATTATTGATGCTGTGACATCATTTCACCTAAGAACATGTCTAGTTCTCAAAAAAATTAAATAAAATAAAAAGCAAACATGGTTAAGTGTGTACTCTATATATCCAAATCAAGCAGGATAGGAGATATTCTACAAATATTTGAAGTAATAATAATAATAATAATGATAATTGGCATCAGTATAGCACTTTGAGTCTTGCAAAGTGCTGTCTGTACATATATCTCATTTGATCCTCACAACAACCCTTTGAAATAGGTTTATTATTACCCCTTTTCCCCTCCCCCCCTGTTTTACAGATGAGAAAATTGAGGCTTCAGGAGATTAAGTGATTTGCCCCAGACATCTAATAAGTATCTGAGGAAGGATTTTAACTCAGGTCTTCCTCAGTCCAGGCCTAGCACTCTGTCCACTGTACCAGCTACCTGCACAGTCATGTTCTTAGTATTTGAGAGTGTACACCATGGTAGGCACAAACAACCCAATTTCCCAGGTTCTTGCTCTTTGGAAAGTTAATGACAGCTCTTTGAGTCTTGATTAAGGAAAGGAAAAAGTGTGTGTCTGTGTGTGTGTGTGTGTATGTGTGTACATATATATATATACATATATATATTTCCCATCTGTTTAATCTATTTCTCTGCTGAAGCCTGCTCTTTCTCTTTCTGGGACTATGGCTCTCCTTCTTCCAGTTTCTCCCACCTTCCATTTAAGGAATGATCTCTATACCCTTATCTTTCTCTAGAAATTCTACTCTTCGAAGCCCAGGTCAAATATACTTCCTCTGTGGAGCCTTTCCAGATCCTCTGAGTCAAAAATGACCTTTCCATCTTGAGAGACTCCTACAGGGCTTTGTTCATACTTGATAGCAGCCTAATTAATAAATGGTCAAAGGAAACAAACACAGAATTCTCAAAAAAAGTGACAGATTGTTGACATGCATTTGTACAATTGCTCTAAGTCATTAATAATAAGATTACAAATCATAAGAACTCTGAGATTTCACCTCATTCCTAGCAAATTGGCAAATAAGATAAGAAGTGGGAATGGTCAGTGATGGAGGGAATGTGGAAAGACAGGCACACTGTTTGGTGTACTGTTGGTGGAGCTCAGAAGTGGTCCAACCACTTTAGAAAGTAAGAAAGACCTCTTTAGGGGTCTTTAAGCAGAGGCTGGGTGACCACTTATCAGTGATGTCATAGTGGAAATTCCTTTCAAATAGGGGATGAAATTCTTTTCAAATAGAAGGTCCCTGACAGCTATCAAATTCAGTGATTTTGTGAATTCAATCATGATGGTTAATTCTTCTCCTTGAATAGTTTTATATTTAATTTTAACTTCTCTTGTAAGCTTAATTCATAGGATCATAGAGAGAACTTAGAAGTCATCCACACCAGCTCCCTCAGTTTACAAGTGAGGAAACTGAGGCTCATATAGGTTAAATGGCCTTTTCAAGATCACACAGGTTATAAGGAACAGAGCTAGGGTTTGGACCTAGATCCTTCCATTCCCAACCCAGCACACTTTCCATTTCTTCAGGCTTCTCTAGTCTAAAACTGCCTCATTAGCTATTGATTCTCGAAAGAACAAAAGTCTTTTGCAGTTAGTAGACTGCCAAGTTTGAGAGCTTTCTTAGAACTGATTCTGATGTATGACAAATGGTTGTTAGAAATAAGGAACCAAGTTACTTTGTAAGTGCTAAATGATATTAACTTGTGTTATCTTTAATGAAATTCTTGTTACTTGGGAAATCATTACAAATTACAGAGGTTGCTTTGTGAAGAGTACTAAGTTTTTTTAAAAAATGAATCAACTTTGTTGTACAGGGACATGATATAATTAATTTTTTCTAATGTTTCCTCCTGTTTGATAGCAGTTAGTTTTAGAGTATGACAGTGGAGAGCTTTGAAAAGTTAATTTTCACTTTCCTATGCCTATTATCCTTTTCAATTATCCATTAAAAGTAGAAAACACCTTTAATGTTAGCCCAAAACGTAAACTAAGTTGTCCAACAGCTTCCTCAATTAGAGCTTACCTCATCTCATGCATTCCAGTGATCAGGAAATAGCATTCAGTTTGCCAAACACCACTATCCATTTCTTTGTCAATCTAGTAATCACTAATTTTCATAAAGATCCCAAAGATAATTCTACCAGATTTGTTAAGTTCTTAAACTTGTGCTGGGCACTGTACATTCTTCCTCAAGGGGCTCAACATTCTGCAACTTGAGTACAGACAAGGGAATACAAAGGAAGTTCTGTTGAGGGGAACCCTCAAAACAGGTAGGATTAGGAATAGATTCCTTTAGATGTCTGAACTAAATCTTGAAGGGAGCTAAGGGATTCCATTCTAAACTGGTTCGTCTTTTCCCTTGAGTCATCAAAGGTGAAATAAAGCTCCCTTCTCAAAGTGTGACCCACAGAATCCTGAGGGTCCCTGAGATATCCTTGAGATCAGAACTGTTTTCATAATGATACTAAGATATTATTGGTTCATTAAAATACTTTTCCCCTTTCCGTATACATACGTATTTGTATGTCTGAATTTTCTTTACATACTTCAACCAAAGCAACATATCATGACAAACTAAATGCAGAAACATATGAGAATCCAGCTGTTTTCTGTAAAGCCAAACATTAAAGAGTTTTGAAAAAAATATGTAAAATAATGATACTCTTCTCACAATTTTTTTTTGTTTTGGAAAATATAGTTATTTTTCATTAAAATGTTATTTATGTTAATATAATGGCTTTATTGTTACTGTTAATGAACTAATAAATTTTAAAAGCTTATAAATTTTGATTTTTTGATATGGCAAATATAGCCACAGGAAAAAAAAAACTTTGAGGAATCTTCAATAATTTTTAATAGTGTAAAGAGATCTGGAGATGAAAAACTTTGAGAACTTTTATATAATTTTTATGATTTTTTTTAATGTGACCTGTGATTGTTTTGGTGAGAGAAACTCCCAATGAGGAAACACCCCTGACCAACAGAGATGGGTAACCCTTCTACAAGTCTTAAAGATTTACCTGGAGCAAGGAGGAGTTAAGTGGCCACAATGAGAATCCATGAGAACCATAAGTAGTATATATTAGAAGTGGATTTAAATAGAAGACTACCTTACATTCCAAAGCCAGGTCTCAACTCACAACATCACAGTTACCTCTAATATTTTTTATAAGTACATTAAATTCCAACTTTGGATAATACCTCTTTTGTCTATGGTCTATAACTCCCATCCATACTGGATAAAAGAATTGACTCTTTAAGTACTGATCATAATTCATAAACCTCATTCAGCCTCATGGTAGGTATATTTTGGGTGTGCTTTGCTTGGCACAATTTAATACAAAGCAGCGTAAATAAAATGGTCACCATCATCAGCATAGACAATCAGTATGATGGTTGGATGTATGGATAGATGGGCATTTGTTAGATACCTTTGTTATGCTAGTAGTTAAGGATTCAGAGACAAAAGTAAGAGCTCTCTACCAGCAGGGAATATTCTAATAGGGGAGACAATACACATAGGTGAGCGGTGGCCAAGGAAGGGAGTTCTTGTCTGGAGAGTTACAGGAATGAAGGGTGTAATGGTAATGAAATTTGAAGATCCCTTTGTATTGGAAAACTAAGAGGTACTTAGCACCTAGTTTCAAATTAAGCCTCTGTTAAAGAAACAGAAGGCATGAACCCCTGTTGCTGACATAACAGGAAGGGGCTGAACAGGGAGGAGCTATACCGTATTTAAGGAAGAGCACAAGCTGGAAAGTCAGAACTTCTTGGAATGAGCACCTGAAGGCTGGGCTACTGGACTGGTAATTCCGTGGAGAAAATGATTTCGATTTTGAGAATGGAAGAAAGTGATTTTGGTTTTGAGAATGAAGCTGCTGGAGACTTCTGAGGGCCAGCTGGAGCTGCTGAGGATTTCTGAGGGCCAGCTGGAGCTGCCAGAGAGGTGTCAGTACTTTGTCCGTCTGTGGCTCTGTTAAGTTTTCTCTTCCTAGGAACAGAAGCTGTGAAGGACTTGAGGTGGACTGGACACTGTGAGCTCCAATGTGGAGCAGGAACTGCATGAAGAGCTGAACAAGGAACTGGGAGCTGTCTGCCTTTGAACTCAGGTGGCAGTTGATTAGATTTGGGTGGGAACTGGGACCATGGAAGAGGACCCATGGAAGCTCAAAGCCTGTCCTAAGTTAAGATGTAAAGACCTCGCTGTGGGTACTGAGTAGTGACTGAAATTGTAATTTACTAGTAATCTGGGGGTGGATGGCTTGTATATTTCCTACTACCCCTTAAGAGGGTACTGAGTAGTGACTGATGATTGAATAGTGACTGATGACTGAAAAGTGACTAATTTGTAACTTTGTGTGCCCCATGGGTGGAGGACTTTGACCTTTTGTACTTTATGATTGAATGGTTGAGGTACTAAGTGATTGACTGACTAAATGATTGTACTTTGTTCGAAATTATGTGACCACTTTGGTGAAACCTATGTGATCTTTTTAGTGATAAGTTGTTGTGAATGCTGTATTTTGATATTCTCTGATAGGTTATAACATTCTGAATGCTGTATCTTGATTTTCTGTGAATGTTTTGCTCTGATTTGTTATTGAATAAATAGAGCATTCACTATACTATGTAATCAGAGCCTTGAAGCTATTTACAACAGCAGTCTTTTGGAAATCTGCTCATGCTTGGCTTTACAGTGAGTTAGGCTTTATTGCAATTCATTATTATGACCTCAGAAGAGATAGTAGCCTTGATTTGATTACTCTTCCCAGAGCAAGATGTGGGTTGAGTGAACAGGGAAGAGGTGTGGATGATCAGATATCCCATGACACCGAATGGGGATAGATGTAAAATATTGACGGAAAACAGCTAGATGCCCTTTTGCCATCGTTAATTTTTTTTATTTTTTTATTTTATGTTTTTAAATTCTCTTCCTCCCTACGCTCTCCCTCCCTCCATTGAGGAGACAAGAAATGTTGATGTTTGGTCTCCCATTCTCAGGAAAGAAACACCAAAGAAAGCTGAAAAAGCAGTTAGGGTTTTGGGTTCCAGGCTCAGGCTCACCTAGGCACATGTGTTCTTCACCTGCCATGTATTCTCAGCCATCGTGTGAGGCCAGTCCCTTCCCCTGCCTCTCAAAAGAGAGCCTCAAATAATCTTGACACAAGAATTCTGAAGGCTGGTCTGTTGCTTTTTAAAGGTCCACTGAGTCACTAGCTTTTCCTGTTCTATAGCCAATAAAAGGAATATTTAATCATCTCAAAGCACCAGTTCCTTCAGCACTGAGCTACAAAGGCCTGGAGTTTGCCTTGGCAGCTCAACACACACTCTCTGGGATGGCCTTTATAGTCCCATTCCCACACATGTTTCATGGGGTGCAACAGTCATTACATACAATATTCATAAATTTGTCTTGAGGGATATATGAATGTAGCATAGGATGGGGAAAGAGTCCAGCATTTTTCTGGAGCCCAGAGAAAGGCAGCCTTCCTGGAGGAAGGAAGGAATCTAGTTTACATGTATACACATATATACACACAGCGTGCACACGCACACGCACACACACACACACACAAATTGGATTTTTTCCCCTGTGCTTTTATTCCCTTCATGTTATTTGTCTAGGTGAAAAATGATGAATCTGAAAGCTTAGCTTATAGAATAATTTAACCTAGACTGGAAAAAATAATGCTCTCAATTAAAGAACCTTTTATTATTCTTTTCTTTTTCTTTTTCTCTTTAAGGTCTCAGTTGGAAATGAGAGAAGAACACCTGGTATAAATGTTGCCTCCATCATCATTCATTAAACCAAGTGCTTTTAAAATCATTTTTTCTTGAACAGGTCTGTGTCATTTAGCTTTGCAATAAAGGTAATTTGGTATTTTCCTTTTTTTTTTTCTTTTCAGAACGCTTTACCCTGTACAGCTCTAAAAACCTTAGACAAGCATGGAATAAGTAAGTGTTTAAAATGATTGTTCCTTGTTCTTTGATTTTTATTGAATCTTTTTCTCTTGGTTAAATTTCTGGGCCAGAGCTAACATTGCATACTTTGTCATTTCTTTTGTTATATGATACCAATTTCTTCCTGGAATACACATCCCAAATTTGTCAATACTCCATGTTCTGAATGTTTACTGGCTTCCAAAAAAGGCTTTCACAGAAGGGGAAGCATCATCACTAGAATATAATTTAGAATATTACTGACCAGCCTAAATATTTTGGTGCACTGGATGAATGATATAATATTTGATAGCCAACACAATCTCACAGCTTATCACAAAGATCTCTCTCTACCCACGCAATTTGAACCATACGCAATCATTTGTCTCTCTCTTTAATGCCTGTATTTTGCTGTGGAATTTTAATGTTATAAGTTTGGAAATTGATTACACCAAGAAGTATCAACCTAGAAAAAGTTATTCAGAAATCTTTTTAAATTAAACAAAAAATTAAGTCACTCTGCTGGGAAATCTAATATAGAATTAAATGGAGATTAAGAAATTCTTATTAAATTGCTGGCATTCTCTTTTAAATAAATTTTTTAAAGAATCACATTTCAAGAAAAATCAGGAAACCCAGTGGATTTGATTAAAGAAATTATAATGCATTTCAAAGCACAGTCAGTGGGGAAAGTCTCCTATGTATGGTGGTTTATTTTTATGATAAATCTGATCATTTGGGCACTATCACCTGGAAGATGAAATGCAAGAAAAAAAACCTAAGTTTCTATAAATAGTTTATCTCACCTGTAGTATTGGTGAGTATAGTGCTGTGGGATTTTTTTTAAAGGGAATTCTTGTGGAGTTATTTTAATTATTCAAAAGACAGAGTTTTATCATCACATGCCTGGATGTGTTGGTGAAATTTAAAAAATTATTCTATCTGAACTCATGTTTAGAAAAAAAAATTCCTCATTACACTTAGACTCCTTTTTTCTTGTTTATTTTATACTCATGTTTTAGTATGATGTAGAACAAATAGATCAAGTAGTTCCCTTTTTTATTTTTTAAAAAAGGTCATGTGCATTCCTTTATGAATATTGGCTAAAGAAGGAATATTATGAAGTTTTAGTCATCCCATGCAGTGATCCCCAGTTCTGAGAATGGTTTTTGCTGATGTATTTTTAACCTCCTGACCCATTTTTGAAGTAATGCTGAGATCTACCAGTTATGAAAAATGACTGGTTATTGTAAAGAGGAAGAAGTCTAGAGATATTCACAGAGAGGAAGGTGAAGCCAAACTCATGGGTGGAGCCTCATTCTCAGCTTTAATAGTCCCTAGCCCATTCTGCAGGCATTCTGGGTGTATATTGGCCCTCCAGGGACATGTCTTTTGAACGGATTGATTAGCCAAAATTCAGGGGCCCCATCCCTAATGTGACCATGGTTAAGGGAGAGCACCTGGGGAGAGGAACAGGAGACTGTGTCCATTAAGTTTTTTGGTTCTCCTTTTAATTTTGCCTACATCTCTGGATTACCTCCCGGCCACTTCAGCTGACATCAGAAAGGCATACTCAGGCAAATTTTCTCTGTCCTTTGGAAGGAAGGAGATTTAAAACAGACCCCCATTGTTGCTTTTGTTGGTTTGTTTTATTCTGCCCTATTCTGTGGCGTGTTCACAAGAAGTATGTGACAGGGCCAACCATCTGATGTCTCTGGCTCTCTGCTCCTTATCTTAAACACAAAAGGGTGGAAGGCAGTCTCTGATGTCCCTCCAGCTCTGGATTCTTTGACAGTTTATAAAGCAATTCATTTCATTAACAAAAAACAAACAGGAAATGAAGATATGCTGCTTATAAATGGTTGTCATTATTAGGTCCTTTGATTTCATTTGCATGAGAACTCCCTCCTCAGGCACAGATTGCAACCCATCTGTAATTTATCATTTAGATAGATGACTGAAGTCAAGTGACTTGTCCACGGTCAAGTGGCTGCTAAGCACTGGATGTGAGATTTGAACCTAGATCTTCCTAACTCCATATTAAACATTCTATCCAGTATGCCACCCTGCGTCATGTTTCTATAAAATGGCGGATGGCGGAGTTCTTAATTTTGTATGGCCCTGCCTCACTCAAATCCATTTCACTTGCAAGTCAAGACATCACCATCCTGAGGTCATTGGTCATCTTGGAGAGCAAAGGACAGCAACAACAACAACAATTTGGCTTTAGAATTAGAAGACCTAGATTCTAATCCTGCTCCAAATCAAACCTTGGCCAAGTCACTTAACCTCATTGGGCCTCATTTTCCACATCTGTACAATGAAAGGGTTGGACTCCACATCCTCTGAGATCTCTTCTAGCTATCTATAATCCTGTGACTAGGTGCTTCTCATGGGATGGGTGTCCATTTTGGTC
Organism: Pseudochirops cupreus; assembly: GCA_028627135.1. Taxonomy (NCBI): domain Eukaryota; kingdom Metazoa; phylum Chordata; class Mammalia; order Diprotodontia; family Pseudocheiridae; genus Pseudochirops; species Pseudochirops cupreus. The sequence goes on from CM053581.1 coordinate 545,918,926, forward strand.
CATAGGCCATTGAACATCAGACACTCCTCAACATAGCTTTATGTGTATGGACAATAGGAGCATTTCATAACAGGACTTGAACAAGATAAGGATCTAGAATGTCTTTTGAGACATTGCTTCTGAAATAACGACACTATCTGTTTTCCATTAATAAAGGACTAGCCATTTTTCTCATTAAAATGTTAGACTTCGACTCATGATGATGGTAATAACAACAATATATAGCACTTTAAAGTTTTCAGAGTGATTTATATAGGTTAATTATTTGATCCAGTAGACATGCTTTTTCTCCAATGGAATTGACCACTTTGTGATGTAGAATACCATGATGATGAAGGCAACTGGTTTCTCAGACATTTGCATCATTGGTAATTGGGTCATAAGAATATTTCATTTTCACTGTACATATAGTGGCGATTACTAACATTCACAGAGCACTTTAAAGTTTGTGACATACATTACCTCATCTGAGCCTCACAAAAGCCCTGCAAGGTAGGTTCTGCAGATACTACTGTCCCCATTTTATAGATGAGAAAACTGAGACTCAAATCTACATTTTATAAGTATTTGTGCCAAGTGTTAGGAATAAAAAATGAGGAGCAGAAAGTTAGGCCCTGCCTTGCGGGAACTTATATTCTGATGGGAGAAATCAGCGCATAAAAGGAAACTGAAAAGGGATGGGGGTATTCGGGAGAGTCGGAAGTCAGTCTCTCTGAAGTCAGTCTCTCTGGAGGATCTCCAGCACAACCCTGGGCACTTTCCTTAAAATGGAGGCTCTAGGAAGAACTGACCAGTGAAAGAAATGGACTTCAGAGGCAGAACGTCTGTTTAAGTGATTTGCCGATGGTGGTGGTTGTTGCTGTTACACAATCAGTGAATGTCTGAAGTGGCACTCGGTCCACATCACTAAGCTGTGATTTGCAGTGGAAACAGGTAAGATTGCCTTGGCTATGGCAATATGTAGTTGTATGTTATTCTTGAAGCTTATGACTGATCTATAATTAACAGTTGAACATTGAGAAGGTTTTTTTGAAATAGTTTTCTAAACATATTTGGGTTCCTTAAATAAATAATTATTTTTTAATTACACACATGACCTGGATTAATGAAGTTTTTTGTTTTGCATAACTCCAGGTTCCCACCGTATTAATTGGAACATACCCAGTGGTCTTACTTTTCACTTCCTTGAAGATCTAATTGAGAAATTCTAAGAAATATAATCATCAGTGAGGGTTATTGCTTTTTGCTACTTTTATGCAGTATACTCAGTTGTCAGCATGGAAAGATAGCCTCTAGTCAATCCAAACCCAACTTAATTTAGAAAAGGGGACAGAAGAATCAAGCAATACTAATTATATTACTGCTTCCTCTGCTAAATGACTTGGTGACCTCGAAACAGCCATGTCCATTTCATCATCTGTGACATCCCAGAATGGGATCTAGATGCAAAGCAGCTATACCATTAAAAACTGCATTTGTAAAACAAGCGATGCATTTACCTAGTGCTGGCTAATTTGCACATCCACAGTACAATGACTAAATTGTGGGAATTGGTTAGTTCTCATCCACTTCAAAGATGAACCGTCCAGAGAGACAGTTGTAATAGATTCAAAATTAGGTGAACTAATTTGCAAGAACCAATTTGCAAGCATAGCAAACCTCGCATCTTGGAGTAGCTTCATCGCGAGTATGAATTGAGTTTGAAAGCATGATCCAGTATAATGAGAAAATAGTTGTTCGAAACTAAGAGGTAGTATTATTTTTGAAAAAAAATTATTCTGAGCTGCCTTGTATGGCTAGTAGAGGAATCTTGAAGACTTGAGAATGTCAGACATATTGAGGTGACTGACTAGAATCATGCCCAAAAGGCCTTTTTTGAAAAAAATTGAACCTGAGGCTGTTCAACTAGATGTAATAAGTAACCCAATTTATTTTGGGGTCAAAGTCTGCCTTAGGTAACACGCAGTCCCCCACTGACTTCATTTGTACATGTAACCATGGCATAATTTCACCCTTTGAAAGGTGTTTTAGGATTCTGGGGTAACAAAGCAGAGGTGGGGGGAAAGCCTTCAAAAGATCCCACAGATCTGCCAACTCCAAAGGCCATTATGAGGATGCAATCTTAATTGTAGAACTCAGGGTAGAAGATATGCATTAATAAAGAATATAGGCTTCTTTGTTCTCTTACATTGGCAATACACCATAACTACTAGCTCCGCTTAAGGGACAACAAGGAACAAACCCTAATTTCATAAAAATGTGAATCGTTTTCATCTTTGGAAAAAAAACAACCCTGTTGTATTTCAGTGGGACTATAAACACTCTCCCTATTTTTCTCCCAGATCTTCCTATTTATAGTTGTCTAACATTGGCATGTATGTGCAATGAACCAAGAATTTTGGCCACTAAAAAGATCTTTTATTATTACGGCTGGAGCAGAGGCCTTAATGTGCTCTCCAGCAATGTTAAGGGTAAACTTCCAGGAAGACGCTTGCTTATTTTGGAACTCTTTTAACAGCTGAAAAACTTCAGAAATTTAGACATTGTAAAGACCAGACCAGAAAACTGACAGGAAAACCCCACAGCAAACTGGGGATGGAAATAGAGTTAGTTTTCACAGTAGATAAAGTACAACTTATTAGAGAGTGAATGTTCCTGTGGGAATTGCTATTAAAAGTTGTTGAGTTTTCCCCCCTGTTTGCCCCAGTGCTAAAATGTAGTCTGTTCATTCTTGTTAGTTGGAAACAACTGGGGATTCTTGGCATTTGGATTAATGCAAAAGAAGTTCTGTGAAAATTCATAGTTTTAAGAGAGGCAGCTTCAGTGCAATGGAAGGACAGAACTTAGAGTCATAAGAAGTTGATTCGACTCTGAGTTCTTCCTCTTATGTGCCGTTTACCAGTGAGACTCGTGTTTCCTCATGTTTAAAGTGAATGAGTGCTTTCTGACAGGTCTTCAACCTCAAGCATCCGTTGGTTGTATAAATTAAATGAGAAAGGCAGGGGAACGGACTGCCTTTGAATCCATAGAAATGCAAGGAGGGGTTAAAAAAAATAACCCACATGCTCTGCCCTACCCCACTCCATATAGTTGGATTTATTGGCAAAGTCATAGACTTTAATCTAGAATATTTTGGGTTGTATCCAAACTCTGGCTTCATGAACTCTGTTTGAAGTATTCTTATCTTGATCCATTTTTAACCTCCAAAATATATTTTAAGAAGGCACCCCTGGATAAGTGCAGTGCAAAATGTAATAAATTCAAAATAGCTCATGTAGAGGAAGCCATGAATTTCACTGCATGTTTATTTTGGTTGTTCCTTCCTACATTTTGGGTGTTGGCACATCTGTAGAGTCCTATTAAATTTTAGTTCAGAAATCTCTTCCCTCGGAAACATTTAGATCCTTTCCACGAAAACTGCTGTTTTCCCTCTGCTTTTTTGTTCTCTTTTGGGACTCGGATTTTCTTATGTATTAATATGTAGCAAAACGGAAGAGAATTTTAATTTGCTGGGTAGTCGCAGGATGAGTCAATTAATTCTCTGCACTACTTGAAGATGCAATCAGTGGCAAGTAGGTTAAAAATGTGCTAGGCGCAGAACTTGATTGTCTCTAGGAGGAGCAGTTGAGTTAAGAGCCTTCAAAGGCAGCTGTCCCCTTTTTTCACTCTGTGCAATATTTTTTTTATTGTTGACCGTTTTTGTTAAAATTCTATTTGCTTCAAAGTAACAGTTTTACTTTATTTCAAGGCCTGGAGGTTTCTTCTTACATTTCTACAGAAATAATGATTTGTATCATTGAGGTGTTTTCCCCTCTATAACTTCAAAATGGTCCAGTTATCAGTGCAGCAAGGCGACAGTTTCATGTTGGGGCACACAGTTTTGACAGCTCAGGTTCTGTACTCACAGGATGAATCATAAATCAGTGTTGACTGGCCACTTGGTTAGTTCAACTGATGAGTGAGGCCACGGTACCAATGAGCCTAAGGCCAGGGGATCGATGTGTAAAGCATCAGTATGTAGTGGAAAGAGGATTGGGCTTGCAAGGTTATGAGAGTTCCCAATTCTGACATTACAGACTTTGCAACCCACAGGAGAATCACTGAACTCTGAGCCTCAGTTTCCTCATTCTTAGAGTGGGGGCGCATTAATAGTACCAACCTTCCAGGGTCGTTGTAGGGATCTACATGTATCAGCTCTTAGTCGTCTTGTGATCATAAAGGTTCTGTAAAATGACTATATAAGTGATAGTGATGATCATGATGCTGTAAACCAGTTAGTCTGGGTGTATCCGGTGGTGACAGGCTGTTCCTGTCACTTCTCCCCATGGTCCTCCTCTCTATCCTCTCTATCTCCAGAAATCTAAATTTCACCTCCAACTTCCCAGCTATTTTTGGTGAGTTTTTTGCCTTCTCTAGCCCAGGCCTCAGTGAAATTGAACGTTGTCTCCTCAGCATTTCTGATGAAGTGCTCGCCACATCCCGCTCCACCCCCTGCTGTCTAGCACCCCTTTGTGTATTATCTTCTTCATTACAGTGTAAGCTCCCTGAGGGCAAGGAACATTTTAGTTGTTTTGCATCCTTGGAGTACCTAGCACATAAAACACTTAGAAATTACTCCATATCTGTTTGTCTGTGTCTGTCTGTCTGTCTGCCTATGTCTGTCTTTCCAGCTATGTCTGTTTATCTGTCTGTCTCTATCCATCATGGCCCCTTAGCTATCATGGAAATATACACCGTTGGTAATGAGAGAATCAAGCAAGACGATCTATTCTAAAGTGATCAATGGAGATGTCTAGTAATTATAACAGAGTTTTAAAATTTGGAAAGCATCTCATGTACGTTATCTCCTTTGATGCTCACAATAGCTCTTTGGGGTGGTGCCATTATTCTTATCATCCCCATTTTACAGATGGGGAAACTGAAGACAGCAGAGATTAAATGACTAGCCCAGGGTCAAACAGCAAGCAGGTTTCTGAGGCAAAATTTGAACTCAGATTTCGCTGACCCCACAGTCTGTGCTGTATTCACTTATACTATGTTGCTATCTAAGACTATGTCCAGGCCTGATTTGCAGGTGGAGCCATCACCTACAGAATGTCAGATCATTTGAGGCTCATAGAAAAGCACAAGGTATCGAAAGTGTTGCTTCCCTCCATCCCCTGCATAACAAAAGTTCTTGGCATTATGGTAGGATTGCTTCTGACTCACATTAAGGCCTTGTGATATCTGGATTACCTTAACTAACCCACCCATTGGAGGGGTCCGAGCATCCATTGCTGCTTTCTTGGCAAAGAGCACTTCCCATAAGAAACCTACTTGTATCGGGTAGCTGTGGTTTGACGTCGGGTAGAGTGTGAAGCGAGATCCAGAGCCAAGGTGCTTCTTCCCAAGGCTTGGTGAAGTACCTCAGGCAAGAGATAAGGGTGCAGCTTAATTTTAAAAGATATTTGATAAGAGCCTACTATGTGAGGAAGCAGGGGATTCAGAGATGAATGATATATAAGCCCTACATTAAAAAACCTCACAGTCGAGAGCAGGGGTTCTTAATGCAGTGTTCACAGACCTCACCTTGAGGTTTGGGAGTATCCACGAGTTGATTTCTGGGTATCTGTGAGCTTGGGTGAGAAAAATATTGCATTTCCCTTTTCATTCACCTGGAACTGAGATGTAGGGAAGGACATTCCAGGTGGGTACGGCAGTCTGTGCACAAGCTCTAAAGTCCCAAGTTCAGTCCAGCCAGCAGGTTGGTTTGATGGGAATGGAGTGCCTAAAATGGAGTCACATGAAATGTCTGGGGTAGTGTGCTAGAGTGAGAATTTTGTATGTTATACTAGCAGCAGTAGGGGACCAGTGGAGATTCAAGCAGGCTAGGAGTTGAAAGGATTATTTTGACAACTCTACAGAGGATGGAGTAGAGAAAAGAAGGCAGAAGGAGGGAGCACAGCTAGGAAGCTCTAGCTCCTGTTCTGGTGAAAAGTGTTGAGGGCTTGAAATATGTTGTGACCATATAGGTAGAGAGAAGAGAGTAAACCTGATAGGTGGTTTGGGGGTAGGATCCACAAGATGATAGCTTATGGGGGTGTGAGAGGGACAGGGAAGAGCTGAAGGAGCCTCCAGAACTGGTCCCGGATGGCTCAAAGGATGGTGGTGCACTTAAAAAAAAAAAGAATAAAAAGAAACTTACATGATAGCTTTATTATATATGTAAAAGGAATAGCAAGTTATACATAATAGATTTGAAGTTCATGTGAAACCAATTTTTTTATTATTCTGTGTTATGAAAATGCTTGTTTTATTCCATGAATTAAAATAAAATTTACAACTAAGTTTGAATGAAGAGTGAATTTAAGGGAGACTATAATGAGCTCAAGGTGGAGAGATCCATTAGGGAGCAAGCCATTGGCAGTGAGATAGTGGATAGTCATTCAGTAAGTATTCTTACTAAGTGCCTACTGTATGCCAGGCATTGTATTAAATGTTAGTGATACAAAGAAAGTTAAAAAAAACCCTGCTCTCAGGGAACCCAAAGTCTGGTGGGGGAGGCAACGTGGAAGCTACATACAGGATAAATTGGAAATTATCAACTGAGGAAAGGCACTGGAATTAAGGGGGCTAAGAGAGGTTTCCTAAAGAAGGTGAGATTTGAGTTAGGACTTAGAGGAAGCCAGGAATTGGACATAAGGAGGAAGAGCATTCCAGACATGGGGGACGATCAGTGAAAATGTCTGGATTTCAGAGATTTGATTTGGAAAAATCATCTATTCAGAGATGGGATTTGAACCTATGGGAACTTAGAGGATAAATGAGTACATAGGAAAAGAAAGAAAGAGAAATATAATGGGAGTTTGGATGTGAGACAAATCAACTCCATTGGAAGGCTCAATCAGAGAAAGCTGCAAGGAGGAAGAGCAAGTGGCATCTGTCCTGAGTCCTAAAGGATGGGTAGAAACTGGACAGGCCAGCTAATGGGAGAGGTATTCATTCTCTGGAGTGAATAACCCGAATAAAAACACGTGGGCAGAAAAGGGTAGAGAAGTGAGTCACAGAATTTGAGAGATGGAAGCGTTCTCACATGCCATCTGGTCCAGTCTGCATGTGAAAAGGAAAACCCACCCTAACATAGCCTTGTGGTACAGTCTCTGTGATCTTAGCAGCCCATTCTACTTGTAGATAGCCTGATTGTTAGGAAATCTTTCCTGACGGCAAGCCCCAATTTCCCTCTTTGCAAGTGTGACACCCATGGTTCTTGGTTCTGCCAAATGGAACAACTCTAGCTCTGCTCCCATATTTCAGATGCTTGAAGGCAGCTCTCATCTCCACTCTGAGTCTTATCTTCTCCAACCCATACATGCTTAGGTTTTTTTTTTTTTAACTGATCCTCATATCAGTGACTGTTACTGTGTACAATATTCTCCTGGTTCTGCTTACTTCACTCAGCATCAGTTCATTCATTTCCAAGGTTTTCTGAAGACTGCCTGCTCATCATTTCCTATAGCACAATGATATTCCATTACATTCATATACCACAGCTTGTTCAGCCATTCTCTAATTGACGGGTATCCCTGCAATTTCCAGTTCTTTGTCATCACAAAGAGAGCTGGTATAAACATTTTAGAACATATTGGTACTTTTCTTTTTTCCCTAATCATCTTTGGAAATAGAACAAGTATTTGTATTGCTGGGTCAAAGAGTATAGGCAGTTTAATAACTATTTGAACTTAATTCCAGATTGCTCTCCAAAATAGTTGGCATATTTTACAGTTCCACCAACAATGAATTAGTAATACCTGACTGACTTTCAAGAAGTTTGTATAGGAAAGGAAAGAGATAAAAGGAGGATGGCAGGTTGGAGGTGGGAAGATGATGTGGTCTAGTTTTATATACATATATATATATATATATATATTTTTTTTTTAAGTTTGACCTTGACAGAAAGGTAGAAGCCAGTGGTACATTGGTGAAGGTCCCGGGATCTGAAATGAGGAGTAAAGTTTCCAAAAAGAGACATGGGAAAGTATCAAAGTCTAATTCTGTACTCTATAAATTTACCTTGATGACTACCCCTGGAAAAAATGGCCTGAACCAGAACCCTGCCCCCTACTAATTAATTGGTCAGTCCCATTGTTCTTTTTGAGGAGGAATAATGCAGACAGTATTTCACATTTGTGTGGTCCTTCAAAGTTTCAAAGGTGTTGCATGCACATGATCTGATCTCCTCCTCCATCAGCCCTCCTATAGGGGTAGCTCTAAGGAAGAGATTATTCCCTACTTTAGCTGTGAGGCTCATCTGGTCTCGAGCAAGGTTTTGACTTAGTTTATCCCAATCTAATGACAGTGGAATATGCGCAAAGGACTTAGCTGTGTGATTGGCTGTATCTTTCCTTCCTACATCTGCTGTGTAATGGGGCCATTAAGATAAATGCCATGTTTGTGACAGTTCTGAAAGCATAGATGAGAGGCTTGTTGGTCACCCATTCAGTCTCCTGCTAGTAAATGTGTTTTTTTTTTTTCCTGCGCTACACTGTCCCTGCTTGTCCCTGGAGGTCACTGTTTTGTCATTTTGTGTCACCGTCAGATGGCTGTCTGGTTGATGTCTTTCTTTTGTCAGAATAATCCATTGTGAACTCTGTGAGGGCACCACACTAGAAACTCTCTGTTTATTATCTGACAGGCAGGAGATTTTGTTCACTTTCTGATAGAGAGAAAAATCTCCATCTTCTTGCTTACTAATTGGCAGTGTGTGCCAGATTTGTGAATTGGCAACATCCCTTGTTTTCCGTTCTTTTTAATTATATGTTGGGTTCATTGTCCAAAGAGGCATGCTTATGGTTAAACTAATATCTTCCTTCTGCTTTCCAACTCATTAACGGATAAAATCCAATCAGCTACTCCTGCAGCAATCACAAAGCTGGTCCAGGAATGGTTGTGCAGCTCATTTGCCTTGAAGGATGATAGAAATAGACATTCTCAAACTTTTCATAGGAAGTTTCCAGAAATGTGGCCTGAAGATGTTCTTCTAATCTTCTTAAATTAAAAATGCACACAAAGGTTTCCTAGAGCAAGAGAAGGCAAAACATGGCCTTTGGTTCAGACTCTTTCTGACCCTCCCGGAAAATGTCTCGGAGGGCTATTGTAGTCTGGCATTAAGAAGGGTCTTCCTCCACATTTGACCTGAGGAGAAAATAAAATCCTCTTCTTCAAGTAGAGAAAGGGAGAAGCAGTCACTTCTCTTTTTAAATCAATACCTTTTGTTTATAAATCACAAGTCTTTCTATTGAACCTCTCTTTGTAACAAAGAAAAATGTTAAGTCAAGCTAACTAAGGAAGGGGCTATATTCTCAGAGCGTGTGCAATTTTGCATATTCACTGGCCCTCTCCTCCCAGCCAAGAGGAGAGAAGGATGTTTCACCATCTGCCCTTCTAAACCAGGGGCTCTTAAATGGTTTTTGTGGCATGGATCCCCACAGCGTCCATTGATACCTTCAAATCCCTTCTCAAAATAATATTTTTAAATGTATAAAATAAAATATGTAGGATTACAAAGGAAACTAATTATACTGAAATAAAGATGTAATTTTTCCCATCCAAGTCCACAGGGACTCCCCCCATCTCAATTCTGTCCACTGACTCTTTAGGCTTCTATTCACCCTTTGGCTAAGAACCGCTCTCCTAGACAAAAATTACCCTGGGTGCTACAGCTTCTCGGTGTTACTCTTCGGTTGCTTTATGGTAGGCATTGTGTATACTGTTGTCTTGGTTTTGCTTTATTTGAAGTTAGTGGATTCATAAAGGTCAGCTCCTACTCTCTGAATTTCTCATATTCATGGCTTGTTATGGCACAAGAATGTTCCATTGCATCCATTTGCTACAATTTGTTCTGCCATTTTCTAATCAATGATCATTTAACTCTGTTCCCAGTTTTTTACTAACACAAAAAGTGCTGCTGTGCATATTTTGGTGTATATATAGGGGTAGCTAGATGGCTCAGTAAATAAAGTGCCAGGAGTTAGGCTGACTTGAATTCAGATTTGACCTTAAACACCTACTAACTGTGTGACCCTGGACAAGTCACTTAATCTGTTTACTTCAGTTTCCTCATCTGAAAAATGAGAATAATAGTATCATCAATTTCCCAGGGTTGTTGTAAGAATCAAATAATAATTGTAAATTAATTAGCATAATATTTGGCACATGGTAAATGCTATAAAATACTATTTTTATTGTTGAATGTTCTTTTTGTCTTTGAGCTTCTTTGGGTACCTGCCTGAATGGGACCACTGGAAAAAAGGGATGTGAAAAGCTTGGTGGCTCTTCTCACATGATTACAAATTGTTTTCCAGAATGGTCAGGCTAATTCACGGTTCCTCCAGCATGATAGGAGTGTGCCTGTCTTCACATAGATCCTCCAAGATGGGTTATTTCTATCTTTTATCATCTGTAACATTTTAATGGCATTAAGTAAATGTCAAAAGGTTTTCTTTTTTTGTTTGTTTGTTTCTCTTAGTCTTGAAAAGTTAAGTAGATGTATATGGTTATTGATTATTTGTATGATCTTTAAAAATTTCATATTCATCCACTATTTTTCCGTGGGGAAATGACTGATTTTTTTTTTCAGTTCTTTACTTCTCTTAAATATCAGCCTGTTATCAGAGTTTTGATGAAAAGATGCGTCACTTCTGGACCATAGGAAATAGGTGGAATCTGACATTATTAAGATTTGACCTTGTGTAACTATACTCTGATAGTCATACCAAATATGATAGATGAATATCAGCACATTTTTTGAAAGTGTGTGTTTACTTAATATTTCATTTTCCCTAATTACATATTAAAATAATTTTTAACATTTGTCTTTTAACATTTTGATTTCCAAACTCTCTACCCCCTATTCTCCCTCATTGAGAAGGCAAGCAATTTGCTATAGGTTATACAACTGTATCTATGCAAAACATATTTCCTTATTAGACATATTATGGAAGAAAATAGACGAAAACAGCACAAGAAGAATAAAGTTTTAAAAAAATGTATACTTTGGTCTGCATTCAGATTTCATCAGTTCTTTCTTTGGAGGTGGGTAGCATTTTTTCATCATAAGTCCTTCAGAATTGTCTCAGATCATTATATTGCTGAGAATAGCTAAGTCTGTCAAAATTGGTTATCCCACAATGTTGGTGTTACTTGTATACAGTGTTCTCTTGTTTCTGCTCACTTCACTCTGCATCAGTTTATGTAAGCCTTTGCAGTTTTTTTCTGAAATCTGCCTGCTCATTGTTTCTTATAATACTATAATATTCCATCACATTCATATACCACAACTTATTTAGCAGTTCCCCAATTGGTAGGCTTACCACCATAAAAAGAGTTTCTATAAACATTTTTATACATATAAGTCCTTTTCTCTTTTTAAAAAATCTCTTTTCAGTGGATTTTTGTGCTTCTTTTAGCATTTGACCTATACTGTTTGTTTTTTTTTCTTTTTAGAGGGGGGAAGGCAGGGCGGTTGGGGTTAAGTGACTTGCCTAAGCTCACACTGCTAGTGAGTCTGAAGTGTCAAAGGCTGGATTTGAACTCAGGTCCTCCTGACTTCAGGGCCAGTACTCTATTCACTGTACCACCTAGCTACCCCTACCTAGACTGTTTTTAAGGTTTTTTTTTTCTTCAGTATTTTTTGTAACTCTTTTACCAAACCGCTGACTCTTTTTTTGATGATTTTCTTGTATCATTCTCATTTCTTTTCCAAATTTTTCCTTTACCTCTCTTAATTGATATTTAAAATCCTTCTTAGCTCTTCTGAAAATTCTTTTTGGGCCTGAGACCAATTCACATTTTTCTCTTAAGACTTGGGATGTAACAGTTTTGACTTTGTTATCTTCTTCTGAGTTTGTGCTTTGATCTTCCCTGTCACCATAGTAACTTTCTATGGTTCTTTTTTTTTTTTTTGGTTGTCGTTTGCTCATTTTTCTGGCCTATTTCTTGACTTTCAACTTTATGTATTAAAGTTGGGCTCTGCTCCTGGGGTGTAGGGAACACTGTCCCAAGCTTCAGGTTTTGTTTTGGTTTTTTGGTGCAACTATTTTCAGATCTGGGGATATATAAGTTTTCAATTCTTTCAAGATGGGATAATCTAAAGAGAGGTGTGTTTACTACTCTCCTGGTTTGTGAGGGCCCATAAGCACTCTTTTCTGCCTTGAAACCGTGACCAGGGTCCCCACTCCCCTGTGGCCTCAAGTTTTGGTGCACAAGTGCTCCTTACCCTGGGACTGTAACTCAAGACTATGACCCAGATCCACATGTGGTCAATGCAATAAACTCCTGTACCCATTGCCAGCAAAGGGGTCCCTGTAATCTCCTGACCAGTTGTCTGACCCCCTTACCCAATCTGTGGGTTGAGGCATCTGAAAGCCTCTGCTGATTCACTTGTCCCCAAAGTCTGGCCTGCACTGGCACTGGAATGTGTTTTACTCTAACCCTAGTACAACAACTGTCTCCTGCTGACCTGTTACATTGCCTTGGGCTGGAACTTGTTTGAACCCATTTTTGTGGGTTCTGTCACCCAGAATTTGTTTTGAAGTATCATTTAAAATTGTTTGGAGAATTTGGGAGAGCTCAGGCAAATCCCTTCCTTTTCTCTGCCATCTTGGCTCCACCCTCAAGCAGACAGATTTACAGCAAAAAAATGAATAAATTAGAGGGTGCCAGAAATGAGAGTAGCCCAATAGATGGTTGCATTCCACCCTCATTGGGTCAGAGAAGGAAGATAGTGCTCACATTGGTTAAGTGGTAAATAGTTTCTTTTCTTCATGTCCCCTTCCTGGCATCTGTTTCATGCAAATGTCCTCAGAAGGAATTCTGAATAAGTGCACGTGTCATAAATGTACTTGGGGAAGTAATTTGTCTCATTTGCATAATTGTCTCTCTCCTTCAAAGGTCAGTGTGGCAGAATGTGAAGGGAGCTTGCTGGATTTGGGGTCTTGGGACCACGACGGTCAAATTCTGACTCTGCTGCTAGAATTTAAGCTTTCTGAGGATAGGAACTAGCTTGACTTTTTCTGTGTAAACCGTAGCATTTCAGTGTTGGCACATAGGAAATTCGTTAAAAATGCTTGTTGTTTGATTGATTAACCTAGGGAAAGTCTTTTAAACTCTGGGCCTCAGTCACCTGTAAGATGAGTGATTTAAACTAGATGGCTTCTCTAGATCCCTCCTAGGCCTAAATCTGAGATCCCATGAGAGAACACAATAATACATTTAATGTTTTTTAAGTATATTGTCTCATCTGATAGAAAAGCCCCCTATGGCAACTACTTTGGTCATCTGTATTTTATAGATTAAAAAAATTTGAAACCAAATAGGATTAAGTGACTTGCCCAGTTATATAGCTAATAAGTGATTGAGCAAGAATTGAAACCAAGGTCTTCCTGATTCCAGTGCAGTGCCCTAGATACCATTCAGAAAATGCTATTGATCAGAATCAGAAAAAGACCTAGAGAAGGCAGGCAATTTAGGAATCGAGCCATTTCATACAGTTGACAGTAAAACCCATGTCCCTTCTCCAGCCAGATTATCACCAGTTGACACCTCTGATTGTGAGCCAAATTAACCACTGGTATGAAGGTGTCAGGCAGCTAATAGTTCTTAAAGACCACACCACTCATGTAGAGTACCTACATGCCTGGGAGTCCAAGCCAATCTCATTCTGGCTTTTAAGTTCCATGTATAAAATCATTAGCCGGTTCATAATTGTATTTATGATTCTTGTGTAGAAATGGAGTTTTCAGTTCTCTTCTATTTCCTCCTATTTATGATGTGTTAACAAATGGCATTGTGCATAATTAATGTAAAACTGGGATTTATCTCAAGCCTTGAAACACTCATTTTCCGAATTATATCAAATGAAGCCTACAAATGAAACACTTCTTAGAAAATTCAAAGGACCTGTTTTAAGCTTCCTAGAAATGTCCTCTGTAAGGCGATGAGTCAGTCTAAAGCCAGGTACGTTCCTAACGTCCATTTAACCTGGTGGTTTAAATGGACAGAAGGAAGGGAATTATTCTTGCTAGGGCATTAAAATGGAGAAGGTAGATTATATTCTCTCCAGTGATACTTTGTGAATGAGGGCTCAGAGGACAACACTAATGCACCTGTCATTGCTGGCAGGGAGAGAAAGGAGAGATTCCAAAGGGAGCAGACCTTTCTTCTTTCAGGTGCTGAGTTGATTCTATATCCTGAGGCACAAATCCTGTGCTCAATTGTTCTACCCTCCCCACAGTACTGATTTTAACAATAGGCTTCATTTTGTCTTTAACCAAAAGAAAGGCATTGAAATGTTTAATAAAGAAATAAAAACAAGAAGGAAGAATAGCATCTCAAACCAAATGATTGTAGAATAAATTATCTAATTCAAATGGGAATTATTAGGTTAGATCTACATTTTGTAATTCATGCAAAAATTCCAAGAGAAGTTTAAAATTGATGTTTTCCTTCAGTTTCACCCTTGCAGAGTTCTTATTAGTTACTAATGTTGATGCTGTATAAGCATCAGAAGAGACAAGCAAATCAGAATCCTGCTGCAAAATGAATCAATTTGGTTGTCTAGGTACCAAAGACAGTGCATTCTACCATATGTGTTTTTCAAAAGCCAGTACGTCGACTGTATTTGCTCCCTCAAGATTAGATATACAAACATGATGCCAAATGCAGAACTTTGCCTTAAATTATTCACATCTCTCAATAAGTGATTCCCCACTCTTCCTGCATCAGAGACTATTTGATCATAAATTCAATTAAATCAGCCACTGTTTTTGTGATGTTTGTCCAGCTAAATCCTTCAGTGAATAAACCAAGAAAGAGGCCAGCTGTGTGTGTTTAAAGAGTTTTACTCTTGCGAGAGAGGAGTTTGAAGTGAAAATGAAGGAAAGGTCTCATTTCTTTGGCCAGATTGTGGGCATTTCAGGGCTATCGAGGGTCCAATGTTATTATTCTAAGACCTGGCAGATTTGGGGATGTAGCATATTCCTAAGAATGCACTGGCTTTTGTTTACAGGCTTAGAACTGTGTTGAAATACCTTTGGGTGATGACATAAAGCTGTGCGCACCAGGGATTTTAGTGAAGGCTGACAAACGGCATCTGCCTACCACCCCTCTTTTTTCTCTTCCTCTCTATGTTGTAGTGCTATCCCTGGGCCCATTACAGGTCAAAACAATGGAATAATGGACAACTTAGACTTCTTTTTTTGAGTTTGTTAGTTGGAGAAATGGAAATGTGGATTGCATGTTACCCTGTGTGTCTTCCTTCCTTCCTTGCAGAGATGGGGGGCTGTGGATGTGGAGGAATCAGATATGCTGTCAGATTACACTAATGTGTGGTTAATTTTACTGAACCACTTTCCCCCCTCCCTGTGATGTGATTTGTTGCAACAGAAGGCTTGATGGGTAGGCCCTGCAAGAGGGATATATTTGCAAATGAAAATGATGTAAAAGAAACTATATCAATAATACTTTAAAGTTTATTTTAGTCCTACAGCTTATCAATCATCCAGATACACCCTCCCTCCCATATTCGTTAGGACCAGAATGCCGGGGTTATACTGGAATTGGGCAACATATTCTGAAAAGGGCATGGAAGCATTTCTTTATATCAATAAAACATGCATTTTCTTTTTTAAAAAAGTAAATTTTGTTAATGTCTTTTGACCAACATCACCTAGTTTCCAAATATCCCTCCCCCTCAGTCTCTCAGAAAGTCATTGCTTATAGTTGCGCAAAACCAGTTCAGCAGAACGACCCTCCACAAGCAGAAAGCCGCCCTCTGTGCGTGTGTAGCACGTCCTTGTCTCCCGCCTCCCCAGAGAAGGGAGGGAGCTTCCTCCTCCTTCATCGTGTTCAGTTTCGGTTTTTTGCTGGTTGTGGTTCTTGTCACGTACATTATTGTTGCCCTAAGTTTTCCCACTTCTCCTTGCTTCACACTGTATCAGTTCATAAAAGTTTTCCTATGCTTCTCTGCATTCACATACTCATCATTTCTTATAGCATAGTAATATTCCATCACATTCATGTGCTTTTTTCCTTAGCTATTACCCAGTTGATGGGGGCAATTGAGAAGCAGTTGCGTTTTTAGCAGCTGGAATTTTTCTTTTGGTTTTCTAGCCAAGCTCACCACCTCGTGTCACTGTCAAGCTCTCATTGCTACTAACAGGAGCCATATGGTGCGCTTAGGTGGTAAAAGTCTACTTGAGTTTATTCAACTATCCAATAGCTACATGCTTAATATGAGATTCCACCAAGTACTGTGCCTGGGTCCCACAAAACTGGCACCTGCAGGATCAGCTTCCAAGTTCCTGTCCATAACAAATGCTCTGAAGGTATGTTTGAGAATCACTGGGAATGCTCCCGGGAAACCTGGTTGAATCCCATTAGACTCTGGTTCTGGTTTGATTTGTGGCCAAACATTGAACAATCCACCCCTGCTATACGTCCTAGAGTTCCATGCTTTTTCTCCCAGTTTCTTCTGCTTATTTTTACCCATCCCGTCAATACACCACTTTTGACTCCATGAAGATTTCATCCACTTTGGTAGCCTATCCCTACCAGATGCTTCTCATATCTAAGCCAAGACCTGTATCTTCCTTTTCTCTTGTCTACCTTTCATCTTTCTGTTATGGAGGTAGACTCTTAGTATGGTGGCAGTGGATAAAGGACAACACAGGTTATATATTGTTATATTTGCCCTTCATTCTCGAAGAGGACCATGACATCAGGGAAGTGATGACATGACTTGCAGCTGACTTTGATATGAGTGAAGGAGGGCTGTGCAAGGTCGCCAGCCTCACTTTCTCCTCCACAGCCATCTAGATCCAGTGGCCTGATATTCATCAGGATGACTGGAGATGGCCCAGGATGCAGTGGGAGACCCTGACCCTTTTAGGTTAAGGCCTTTTCAGATTCTCACTTTGAGGGAGGTAACCCCCATTCAGTCAGTAGGGCTCTTTAAGAAGTGAGTCAAGAAATGGCCCCTTTAATAATAAAAAAAAAATCAAACTGAGAGGGGAAGACCTTCCAGGTTGCTGGCCAAAAGAGAAGCAGTTACTATTTACATAACGACTGAGTTCTAATTCCATCTCCATCACTTAAATGACTTGTTGACTTTGAGAAGTTTGCTTCAACTCTCTGAGCCTCTAAATGGGCAGGTTGTACTTGGTGATCTCCAGTGCCCTCAATCATCCCATGGCTCTATTAATTGATCTTGTCCTCACTGATCATTAGCCTCATATATAATCCTTTTTCTAAAGTCTCCTCTATTACTTAAAAAGTGAACCAGTTTCCCCCCAGTGAATACATTATAATGTTACCTAAGAATAGCCTAGATCTTTGGAGAAAGTGTGTTGTCTTTTAAATCCTTTTTTTAAAAAACCTAGTGATTTCTTCAGTATAATTCACAGTAAAGAGCTCCTTCTACTGGTATAGCTCAGCACTTTCTCAACAACTTTCTCAACCAGGGTGCTGAGGTGACTTGCCCAGGAACACACAGCTGGGATGTGTCAGAGGCAGGACTTGAACTCAGATCTTCCTGATTCTGAAGCTACTTCTCTCTTCCACTACTCCATACTGCCTACCTATATCTCAGTCTAGTCCTAATTTCTTCCCTGAGCTTCATTTATACATCTCCTCCTATCTCTAGAACATTGCCACCTAGATATGTTCTAAGAGTCTCAAAATCCATGTACGGTCCAGATAAACTCATCATCTTCCACTGTCTACCCCTGCCAAGCCCCACCTCTCCATCTTTTTCTTGCTTGTCCTAGTCACATAGCCAAGTAGTCACTAAGTTTTCTCAAGTCTAGTGCAGCTCTGAAAATGCTCTCTTCTTTGCTAAAATGTTTCTAGAGAACTTGTCTCAATCTCTCCTTTGCACCCCATCACACTCCACCAGCTGTGATTCTTGTCTTTGCTCTATCTCATGTTCTCTCTCATGGAATAGAGGTTTCCAGCTAGAGCTGGATTACCTGGCCATGCGCCCTCCCACTCACCCACGTACCCCTACCCAGCCCTAGGATGCCCATATCCCATAGGGAAACCAGGAAGGTCCCAGCTGGAATTGGCCTAAACACTGTGGTGGACCCTTAGAGGTTCCCATTCCCCTTGAGGCAGAACCCTGGGGATCCCCAAGTCTTTCCATATTTCCTGTAGCTGAATCCTCCTACATGTGATGTCTCTCTGAATTAGAGCGTAAATTCCTTGAGAGCAGGGACTGTCTTCTTTTTATTTTTTATCTTCATGGTATTAACTGAGTTAGTTGATTCTTTTTCATTAGTTCACTCACTTTTAGTTCCCTGTGGTCAAACATTGTGTTGTTCCTGAACTTCCTCTTCCCTGCCCCTAAAATAGTGCCTTGCTAATAGTAGAAATCAAATAAATATTTGTTGAATTAATTTGAATGTAGCATATCTAAACCATTGAAGAAAACCCTTATCGATAATCTAAGACACATTCTTTACTAAATGTTTCCCCAAACAGATCAGATTTTGTAAGCTAAGAATTTAGAATCCGAGCCTAGAAAGTTCTGTCTTATTCCTTCTCAAAGCTTGCCACACCCATCCTCTCCATTCACATAGACCTGCTTCCAGATTCTGATCCAGGACTTGCTTTCTCCCAGCATGCCCTGGAGATGGCACTATAAATGCCAATTTTCTGACATTTGGATTTCAGTCAGACATTCCATATACCTATCTTGGATTTCCAGGATGGTGTGTCATTTCTCCTGTTGGGAGTTGGCGGCTCCACTGCCTTAACCTTGATCTGCCCTGTTTTCAGGCATATGCTGTTTTTCTTACAGCTGCTAACCAAACGAGGGCATGTGTCAATGTGCAGCGTTCTGCCTACCTATTTTCCAACCTCGCCCGCTTACAATGACTCCAAGTCATGCCTGTTATGTTGTACTCATGTCAACTTGCCTTTGACATTGTCTTAATAGTGGTTTGCTGTGTAATCAGGTGGGGATTTTTATTTTGTTTTAAGAGGAGATTTAACATATTCATCCATGGGGTGAATGCTTATGTTGTCAGCTTTCCATATAAATATCTAGACAAAGACTTCGTGACGTCAGCAAACCACTTTGTTGCTTTCTTGCCATCACTCTCTAACTCCTGTGTGAAAGTCACGCAAGACACCACTAACTCATGCTGTAGTAATGACTTGAACCCTCAGTGAGAGTACACGTGTAGCACCTTTATTTTAGTCACTGATTTTCTGTTGGCTTTCAATTTTAAAGACACAACTAGCATAGATCTACTTACTGCTTAAGGGAATAAGCAACTCTTATACATAAGCCAGCTTTGGAATTTAAAAAAAAATCCTGATGAGAAATGGCTTAGCTTTCTTGTAAAATACTTCTAACCAGGGATCACATTGGAAGTTAGAAGCTGGTACTACTCTTAGGAATAAAGATAGTGTGAAACTCAAGACTTTAAATCTGTTAAAGATGGCCATGACGTATTTAACACTCAGCCTCTAAATTACTCCATTGTAGCATAACATGTCTTACCTGTACAAGTATTCTCTGAACAAACTTAGATCACTAAATAAACATTACATCCTTAAGCAAAAGCGAAGTGTGTCCCTGCCCTCAAAAAGCTGACTTTGTGCTGGGGATAGATAACACGTTAATTTGTAAATAAATACAGAATGTATAGGAATCACATGCTAAGTGATGGAGGAGGGATGCTGAGATAAATGGCGAGGAGAATCAAGAAGCTGAGCCTTGAAGGTCACTAAGAGAAGTTACAAGAGGTGAAAATAAAGAAGGTAAAAGCAGAGGCAGGAGAGGGAGCGTCCTCTGTTGGATCAGGAAGGACTCCCACCTGAGGTCAAGGGGATGAATGGAAGTAATGTCTGATTTTCCTGAAAAGGTAGTTTGGAACCAGGTTTTGAAAAGCTTTAAATGGCAAACAGAGGAGTGTATACTTTGTCCTCGAAGTAACAACAAGCCATCAGAACTTCCTGAGTGGGGGAATGACATCGTCAGATGTGTGCTTTAGGAAAGTCAGGTTGGCAAGTCTATGGAGGATAGATTGGAGATGAGAGACACTCCTGGATAAATTCTCTTTCTCACTGAGTTTTCATGACACTTCTCAGTGTTGGTTCTCTTCCTACCTAGCAGACCAATCCTTCTCAGACGTCCTTGCGGCATCATTTTGTGTGTCTTGCTCCCTATGCATGATTATTTCCCAAGCTCTGTCCTTGGACCCTCTCTTCTTTTCTTTCTACATTCTCTCTTGATGTCATCCACTCCCATGGGTTCAACTATTCTCTGTTTGCAAATGACTACCAAATATAAGTTCTGTCTTGACCTTCAGTCCTACTGCGGCCCATTGTCTGCTTAATGTTTCCAGCAAAGACAGTGGGATGACGGGTATAACTTTTCTGCCACTTTCAAGGTGTTTGCACTCTGCTTTGAGGAAGATGTGCCATAAACACAGATAAGCAGAGTCTTTGGCAAGTGGAGAGTTCAGGGCAGGCTTCTTGTAAGAGGTCACACATGTAAGCTGAACCTTGCATCAAGAGTCAGAACAGAGGAGTAATTCCAAAGTCGAATGGACTGCCATGGGGAGGAATAGCAATTCTTCTTCCTAAAATTGCCAGGCTTATCAAGAAAGGGGAAAGGTTAGTGAAGGAAGCAAACCAGACAGCAAGGTCATAAAGAAAAGGACGAGAGGACTACAAGGTTGATAGATGACAGCACTATGCATGAGGAAAAGATGTCTGATTCCTCAGGTGGTATGGACCTGTTGGTTCTCAGATGTCCATCTCCAGCATCCTCAGCTTCCTTCAGGTCCTGGATAAGGGACTTGAAGCAGTCTTACCATGTATAAGAAACCTCTCCCTCAGTGCTAATGTCTTCCCTCTGCCAATTGTCTCGTCTGTCACGTGGATAGCTTGTTTGTGTGTAGTTGTCTGCATGGTGGCTCTCCAATTAGACTGGGAGCCCTCTGAGAGCAGGGACTATCTTTGGGGGGTTTGCCTTTCTCCATGTACGAGCTGATTTGTTGACTAAGGACCTTGAAACAGCAGTAGTATCCCGGAATCTGCCTCTGGGTCCTATGAGAAAGTCAATTTTCAGTTATTTTGAAGAAATGAAAGGAGTAATAGTGGCATTGTATGTCCAAAGGGCACAGTGGAAGAGTTAGGTGGGAGACCTTGAGGAGTAGGTGGCAATAATTCTTAGATATATAGAAACAGACATATAGGGATGTGCTATTAAGGCAGAGAAGGTTAATGAAGAAGCTTGTGGCTCCCTTGACTATGGTGGCATGAAGTTATGCTTTTCCACAGATTTAGTCCCTTTAGGGGCAGACATCACCTGGATTTCCTGATTTCCCACTTTAGGAGAAGTAGGTAGAGACCTCCTCAGAGATTTAACTTATTTTCTGTGATTCCCTTTCTATTTATTTGAGTGCAACAAATATAAGTGCCTACTATGCGGAATTTTTTACTGTGCCTTTGCTCTAATTGATAGAGGAAACTCCCAATGAGTAAGTTCCATCTACTAATGTACTAATGCAGGTTGGCACCTGCTCTCCATTAGTCTTTTAGAAAGTTGCCTGGGGCAGTGAAAGATAGAGTGACTAGCCTTGGGTTTCACAGTCTGTATGTGTCAAAGGCAGGACTTAAATGAGGTATAAAGGGGGCAGGGGGAATGATATTATTGCTGCCAGTTTGCAGTCTCATATATGGGTGAGATAAGGCACCAATGTATAAGTGGGTGTGCTATAAGAAAGAATGGGAGAGAGACAAAGACAAAAGGGAACAAGCATTTTTAAAGTGCCTCCTGTGTGCCAAGCACCATGCTAAGTGCTCTTACACGATATTTTCTCATCTGACCCTCACAATAACCTCAGGAGGTAGGTGCTACTATTATCCCCACTTTACAGAGGAAGAGACTGAGGCAGGCATTGGTTAAGTGACTTGCCCAGGGTGGCACACAACTAAGTGTCTGAAGTCAGACATTCCTAACTTCAGGTGTAGCACCTATACCACCTAGTTACTCCTCCCTTCCCTGCCCTCTCCTCAAAAAAACAAAACAAAACAGTGAGATGAGGAACATGAGGAGAGAAAGACGATGTTCACTTGAAAAGGTCGAGGGCACTTACTGCCTATGCCTCCTTTATGGTAATCGCCAGCCTTTATTAGCTAGGGAGAGACTTCATGTTGCATTATAAAGGGCACTGGATTGGCAGTCCAAAGACCTGGTTCTATGACTAGGACCTTGAGTGAATCCTTTAACCTCAATTGACCGGTCTGTAAAATGAAAGGCTTTGGTTGGACCTGGTTCATGACCTCTAAGGTTCCTTTCAGCCCCACGTCTATAATCCTGTGGCTTGAGGAGTCATCTCCTCTCTGAACCTCTGTCTCTTCCTCTGAAAAATAGGGAAGGTTAAAGGGATAATACTCCCAGTGTTTGTTTCACCGCGTTGTTTCAAGGCATTGACTACGGGAATGGGAATCATTATCACTGTTGCTCCAGTCTCCTCGCACAACAACCAGTGACCCAAAGCACTCTAGGCTCAAAATTCCTTTTCAACTGTGGCCGAAAGTTTTCAGAAAACAGCTATCCAGGATGCTGATGCCTTTAAAGGAAATAAAATAAAAGCCCCTCTGTAACTGCATATGGTGCCATAGGGATGTACTTCAGCCCTCCCCGTGTCTCCACCCTGCTGCCCACCGCTTTCCTCCTGTTTTTCTTTACCTCGTGTGTTCTGTTTGTTTTTTATATCCCTCCTGCCTTTTTTCCTTGTCCCTTTGGCTGATGTCCAGTCAGTGAGGAAATAAATATGGGAAGGAAGAAGGCTGTGGAATGTTGATGGCCCTGGTGTATTTCTTCCTTTTATCCTGCCCCAAGATTCAGCAAAGTTGATATAAATTCACCATGCCTTCTTTAAAGAGCATAACAGCTCGGCATTCTTCCTTTAAGAGTCAGACTGTAAAAGGTGATTTTCTTTCTCTCCATTTGGTCTAAGCCTGTAAAAAGCATTAAGTGAAAAATCTGATCTATTTGTTAGGGCATTTACTGCATTACTAAGTTATATTTTCGATTCTTGGTGAAAGGCTTATTGAGAACATCAACCTTGGAGAGGTTTTGTCCAGGATTAAAGATATATTCCCCCCACCCCCTCCTTTCCTCAAGAAATAATAGCGCCCCCAAAGATGCCTTTCAGGAGCTATATTTAGTCCTGTTTACTTTCGAAGGACACACCGTTCCGTTTGCTGAGATGTGGGAGATAGCCTTCAGAAACCTGCTTCTGATCCTGAGATTTGTGACCTTCTAGAGCTCTTCAAAGGAACAAAAGGGTCCTGATTGCCATGGAGCTAGAGTGTCCTATTAGCCAAGCTTACCCTATGCACGGACACTTAAAAGCGACCCCTCCTTGCCTACCTTGCAATGGTCTGGTGAGACAGGCTGAGATCTCTTCTATATCACCCATATGTCATTATCTAAATAGGTGCAAATGACCCCGACCAGCAGACCATCTGACAGTGTGTAAACATTGGGCAGGGGTTTGGGCTTGGGGGATAGAGATGAATAGGCTTTTGTGGGGTTGTTTTGGGAAGAAGTGAAAAAAAAAAAAGGGATTTTAAACCTTAAGTGAAACTGAGGGTCCTGAAACCATGAGAATTAGGAACCAATATAAATGCATCCACTTTGCATTCAGAAAAAGGACGTCTCTTTGCCTCAGACTGTAGGTGGAATGAGGCCTATGTTGTTAATTGTGGCCAGTGAATTGGTTTGTTTGGCTTAAATGTACTTCTTTAAATTTATTCTCCCTTTAAATATACTCTTTAAATATACTCTCCATTCTTACAAGGGAGAGTTTTGGGGTGAGGTGGAAGAGGGGATAATTAGCAAATGAAAATGAAAGTGAGACATAAACCCA
Organism: Pseudochirops cupreus; assembly: GCA_028627135.1. NCBI lineage: Eukaryota > Metazoa > Chordata > Mammalia > Diprotodontia > Pseudocheiridae > Pseudochirops > Pseudochirops cupreus. The sequence continues at coordinate 545,942,853 of CM053581.1, forward strand.
TCTTTATATATCATATTTATGTAAATATTGCATCAGTCAGCAAGCATTTATTTTGCATATTACATAAATATATCTTCAATTATATGTTAATATATGAATATATCTTTATAGAAAGACACATATATAATTTAAAGCGTCCATAAAATATTTGTTTTTCAAAATCTAGTTTCTTCAGCGTGTATTTGGAAACTGTCAGTAGCAAGGGTGACGTAGGATTTGTAACAGTCTCTGACATCTAGTCCCATCATAGGCATCCAGAGATGCAAAGAAAAGCATTTTTGCATTTCAGCCCTTCAGTGTATGTGTAATCTCATCCATGTGGGCACTCCCAGCTCTGATCTCTATTCATCAGGGCCCCCTCAGCCTGGGAAATCTTAGCTTAATGAACTCTCCTTTGTCTTCACATTCTTTTCATCTTCTTGCACTAATGGAAACACAGTCAACCCCAGAAGAAGACATTCACCCCATCCCACCCTTTAATGGGCATTCTCATGCTCCCTGAAATACGGGGACAGAAGTGGGGATAAAGAAACTGGTCTTCTTAAAGTGCCTCAAACATCTCCTGCCTCTTGGAGTCTGCCCTGGATACGTCTCTACTTGGAATGAATACTGTTCTCATCTCTGCTCTGTAGAATGCCCTTTTGCCTTCAAAACTCTACCTTCTCCGTGAAGCCTTTCCATTTCCTTTAGAGAGCTAGAAGAAAATAACATTCATCCCATGCCTCACCTCGCTGCTGCATGGCAATTCTTTTATTGCTGAAAAATTAACTTTTAATTGTCTCCTACCATGACCAATACATACCTTCTTTGTAACTTCCTATGCCACCTTCTTCTCAACTTCTCCCCTATCCTCATACCCTCCTGCAGACCTCTCCTACTTTACTGAGGCAATAGTGGTCCTCCCCAGTGACTCTACTTACTTACTCCCTACTCTGTACCTCAAAACCTTTCTTCATTCCCCAGTGTCTCCTATGCCAAATTCAGCTTATCCTACTTTTGCATTTCATCCAGACCCTTCTTATCTGCTTGGGGAGTTTCTCCTTGATCATTCACTGTCTTTTTCTCATTATGGCTTCCTCCCTATCTGTTGACTTTTTCTCCACTTCCAATACATATGCCCATCTTCATCCTTTTAAAAAAATATCTCCACTTGACCTGACTGTCTTTTCATGCTATTACTATATATCTTTTCTTTTTCCCACAGTCAAACTCCAACCTCCTCTCCTCTTCCTATTTGATTCCAAGAAATTCCAGGCCCAACTCATTGTCTGAGTGTACCTAGCCAATGGATATGTACTGATTTTGTGGATTGCCCATACAGCTACATGTCTTAATCTCAATATACATTCTTTATTCACTAAGTCTGCCTGTCCCCATTGGAGTTCTGATCTCATTCAGTAAGCACTATAATATTCCTGGGCTTGATATAATTGGCACATTGTCATCTCTAAACAGGAGCTTGTGAATAACCTCATCACACATTGAAGGCACATATTTTTCTGTTTGGGTGCAGGGCTCTTTGGGAGCATCATGGCATTTTATTATCAGTATTATACAATTCCCATTTTAGGTCCCCACCATCCCGTCATGGCCAGAAGACTTCTACCCTACTCACAGATCATCATAATCCATATATTCAGAACTATTTGGCCTTGACAATTTGAGAGAAAGCCAGCATATTTGTAACCCCTGGCTTTTGTCAGGTGCCTCAGGAGCTCCTTTAGTACCAGGATTTTATGGAAGACATTCATGATGCCCAGCTCAGCCCCAATTAAAGAAGGGAAGCTTTTCAGGGCTGGAGCTCCACCACATTATCATATAAATATTTTAGGTCGGTGGTCAGTTGTTGTTCGTCACGCTCAAAGAGGACCAAAATGATATCACTATGTTGGGGTCAGTGTACAATGTGTCCAACGGTGACTGATCAGATCAGTATGTGCTCGGGAGGCTTAACCACAGGTCAGGCACAAATAGTCCATATGAACATTTGGAGTGGAGATGTCTCTTTCTTCTGAGCTGCCACAATCCTCCTTTGCCGATAGAGCACAGAACCTTTGATGTGGGCATGCCATGCTGGATGGTCCCATGCCAGTGCCTCCCAGGTCTCACCATTGATTCCAGAGTTCTTCAGAAAGACTTTGAGAGTGTCCCTCTATCACTTGTTCTGATTGCTGTGTGAGTGCTTGGCTTCTGTGAGGTCTTTGTAAAACAATCTTTTAGACAAACGTACTTTCAGCATTCGAACAACATGGCACTGAGTGGTGGGATACTTACTTTATGTCAGAGGGGATAGAAAACTGGGCTTGAAGTCAGGAAGACCTGAGTTCAAATTTGACCTCAGACACTTACTGGCTAGCTGTGTGACCCTAGGCAAGTACCTTAACCTCAGGCTGCCTTAGTTTTCTCAATGGTAAAAAAGAGAAATAATGACAGTATCCACCCCAGGGAATTGTCAGGATCAAGTGAAATGATCTTTGTAAAGAGTTGAGCACAGTGCCTGGCACATAGCAGTCCCTTGCTAAGTGCTTATTGCCTTCCCTTCCTCCTAATTAATAAGTGGACAAAGAAGTCCTCCTTGCCTGACATTTCTGCCCGTATCTTGATTAGAGGGCACCTGATGCCCCAGAACAGTGGTCTCTAACCTTATCTCATCATACGTCTCTATCAGTAATTTCTGTACGTCTAATTTGTGTAATGTTTATAAGTCAGATATACACAATACTATGCTGATAATTGCATTCGTTATTAACCTTGCACAAAAATACATTTTAGAGGATGAGATAAAAAAAAGTGTTTGATACGAGCGTCAGTAAAAGGGCTCCTGTCATTTATTGAGTAAGGGAGTGATTGGTCTAGCCTAGTTTTAGGAAGCTTGCCTCTGGAGCTGTGTGGAAGAGGAATTAAAAACCGTTAACCCCATTGAACAAGTGAAGGAACTGAAATGTAAGAGCTTAAGAAATTTGCCCAGGTCCTGTATCTAGTAAATGGCAAGGATGCTCATGGGTTTGGGTTTTTTGTTTTGTTTTGTTTCTTTTGTTGCTAAATAACCTGTTGATACCGAGTCCAATTGGATTTGTGTTTTACAAAATTTCTTGATATAACTGTCATGAAATAATAAAATATCAACCTTTAGGGATATAAAGAAAAATGGGAAGTGTGAAACTTGAAGGCCTCATGTAGGAAGTGACTCTTGAGGTGAATTTTGAAGGAGGTTTGATTCTCAGAGCTAGAGAGAGGTAACAAGGGAGTCTATTCCAGTTATTGGGGGTTGTCTGTCAGTCAACAATCATTTATTAAGTGTCTGCAGTGTGCTGGGCACATAGACTGGCCAGTGAGAAGACACAGAAGTGAGAGGTGGAGTTGGCTATGAGCCAGGAGTAAGGGTGGTTGAACTGGACCAGAAGAACGTTGAAGGGGAGTGATGTGGAATAATGATGGAAAAGGTCAGCTTGTAAAGAGCTCTCAATGCTAAAACAAGGAGTTTGTATTTGATTCTAGAGGAAATACAAAGGAGAGTGGCTTGGTCATATCTACATTTGAGAAAAATCACTCTATGTGGAGGAAGGATTGGATGGGGAGAGATGAAGCAAGGAGATGAATAAAAACATTATTGCAATAGTCTGGGAGAGAGATGATAGAGGCCTTGATTTGGGTGATGAACCCTAATTGGTAGACCCCAGTGCTTAAGTGAGAATACTGAGACCCAGAGGGGCAAAGTTGTTTGCCCAGACTCCCATGTCTAATAAGTGACCAGGCCATTGTTTTGAACCCTGACTTCCAACCCTAAACCTATCACAGCATTAGTCTCTGTACAAGTAATAGCTCCCTAACTACAATTCAACAACAAAAAAAAATGGATAGTCATTTCAAGTGAAAATTCTGATAGTGATTTTCTGGGTCAGGTGCAAACTGAACTTAATAGCCTCTAAGGTCCCTTCTCACCCTGAGATTCTGTGCATCTGCCTTTTGAGTTCTGTTTTGTTTTATCTTTCCAATCAATCCAAAGCAAAATTTAATATTTTCATTCCTTTGGCCAGTTTTTGTCAACCAGCACTAGAGCAGCCTCAGCAAAATTAAAAATAAATGTTCTTTTACACTGCTTCAGAGTACAGTTGGAACATTTCCCCTTGGGCCTTTGGGATGACCAAAAGTCTTGCTTCTTTCCGATGGATCAGGGCAGAAGGAGGGAGCAAGGCGAGGAGGAGATTTGAAAGACGGAAAAGAAATTGAAAATCTTGGAAACTGTTGTGACCAGTTGGGACTAGTGGGAATTTTCAGAGCATTGCCCTACTGATGCATCATCTACAGGCAGCATCTTTTCCCCTGTTGAGCCTGTCATTCAGAGCACTTGCTAAGGACTAGGGAGATTTTCAGACAATTCAAAGAAGAGCCCCTATACAAAGGGAGCTTTGAAGGGAGAGATGATTCATGTAGAAAAAACAATAACTCACCAACAATGAGAGAAAGAGCAAAGAGCAGCTTTATTAAAATTGTACATTTGAAAGAGAGCACAGTGTAGTTGGGCAAGCACTGAATGTAAAGTCTGAAGACCTAAGTTCAAATGTGTTCAGTTGGAACTTTGAAAAAGTCACCCATCTTTTCGGGCCTCAGTTTCCACCTCTCTAAGATCAGGTGATTCTCGATCATTTCTAAAGCCCCCTTTAGACTGTTTTCTGTATATAATAGTAGTATTCTCATTCATGCTGTGGGCCAATGTGACCTTTTCTCTTGAGTAGTTTGAATTCAAGCAGGGGTATGCTGGAACAGACTTGAATTGACTGAGCTAGTTGTTAAATTTTTGGTATGAACGTTTATACTTTGAAAATCCACAAACATTACTTATCAGAGCATGATTTATTATTCTGTTGATTTTCTAGACTTAATAATTAACAAGGAAGGAAATGTCAATAATAGCAAACTTAACTCAAAACTGTGTTATGCCTATATTTTCCCCCAAAGAGCCACTTGTTAAACATTCATAAGACACCCCTGATTTTAAATGTTCTCAAGTGAAGAATGTGCTATGGAGCTATTATATACTAAACTGTTAATTTTGAAAGGTTTATTATAGTAATGTTAATGAATGAGAAGCATTCTTATTGGAAAGTTTTCTTTTCTCGTGAGAAATATAACTTAAATGTAGAAAATTATACCAAAAGCAAACTTTGTTTTGAAAAATCTCATTACTTTTTGGGGCACAAGAGCAAACACATGCACAGATTTTATTGATTTTAAATAACGTCTAATGATTAATGTAAATTAAAGTTCTCTTCCTTTCACTTCGTGCGCCAAGTACCCAGGGTTTAGAAGTTCATTGAACATGCCTAAATCTTTTCTCGCTTTGTTTTTTGTTGTTGAGGTTTTTTTTCCCCAAAAGCCTACACCAAACTCCAATGATCCCAACCATGTTCTGCTTGACCAAATACTGACCTGCCTTTGCCATATGAAGAAACTTAAGCCAAATTCTTTTACTCCAAATCGTTTTCCGGCTAGTTCACTCCATACAAGTCAGCAAATTTTGAAGTGTAGCGGGTAAAAAAAAATACCTTTGATGTGTAGACAAGGAAGAGTGTTTCATTTAGGCGAGCCGAAGAAAGGAGATACACTTGTTCACGTTGATAGATGGGTTTATTACTCCAAAATCATTCTAGGACTGTTCATAAAACTATTCTTGTTTAATCTGGCAGTTGTGCCACTGATGGTCTCTTGGTCATAAATGTTTTATATGCCTTTTGATGAAATTATGATCCTCCCTCTCTTGCCCAGAAACTGTCACTCATTGATTGATTAACATGACAGTATTGTCCTAGTGGGGCTGCTAAACGGCTCGGTAGATAGAGACCTGGACCTGGAGTTTTAAAATTTGGCCTCAGATACGTATTAGCTGTGTGACCCTAGACAAGTCACTTAGCCTCTGTTTACCTTAATGCACTGGAGAAGGAAATGGCAAACCACTCTGGTATCTTTGCTCAGAAATTGGTATGGTGCATTGGGTCACAAAGAATTGGACATGACTGATCTACTGAACAACATCACAGTTGTCCTAGTAGCTAGACAGAACAAATTATTCTATCTTAGAAACAAGGCTACAGTGCATGGAATTCCAGCCCCTTTTAAATTTGGACCTGAAATGAATTATGAATAGAGCCCTGGACCTGGAGTTAGGAAGACCAAGTTCAGATTTGGCCTCAGACACTTGAAGTGTATGTCTCTGGGCAAGTCACTTAACCTCTGTCTGCCTCAGTTTCCTCAGCTATAAAATGGGCATCATAATAGCACTTACCTCACAGGGTTGTTATGAGGATTAAATGAGGTGATATTTGTAAAGTGCTTAGCACAGTGCTTGTCACACGAAAGGCTCTTAATAAATGCATTTTCCCTTCCCTCTAATTAAAATGCCTTTTTCTTCTTCAAGACTGAATGTACAGCTATCAGAGAGAAAGCAGTGACTGTATGTTAGGAGACTTACTTGCATTCTTAAGTCAAAGTTCAATGGGAAATGTATGTTTAGAGTAATTAATACCTACACAATACCAGTTGACACATACTTTTAGGACTGTAAAATGGATCACAGATTTTCTTCAGTCAGGTTGTTGACTCTCTTTTCATGATTTTCTTGCATCATTCTCATTTCTTTTCCCAATTTTTCCTCCACTTCTCTTATTTGGTTTTCAAAATCCTTCTTAAGTTCCTCTATGGCTTGTAACTAGTCTACATTTTTCTTGGAAGCTTTTGGTGCAGGAGTTCTGACTGTGTTGTCTGCCTCCCATTCCATGCTTTGATCTTTTTTGTCCCCAGAAAAGGAATCCAAAGTTGGATTGCTGAGCTTGCTTTGCTTCCTTTGCCTGCTCATGTTGCCAGTTGATTACTTGACTTTTGGGCTCTGTAGAACTCTGCTTTCAGAGGGGAGAGCTTTGTCCCAAATCTCTGGGGTTTTCACAGCTGCCAGAGGTATTAGGGGGCTGCCATCTATGCAGCCCCCACCAGCTTTGGCTCACTGGTCATGCATCTCAGGACCACCACCCAAGACCACGATCCCGATCCAGGCAGGTTAAGGCAAGAGCATTTAGCCTCTGAATGATCCTTTGGCCACCTGCAATCTGCAGGCTAGGAGCTCTGAAGCAGCCACGTGGAGGCGGCTGCAGGGCCGCACTGCTTACTTGCCCTGGGGGCAGACGGCCAGACCCACTTCTTTCCCCCAAATTTAGCTGAGTTCCACTGACCTTTCACTTTGTCCTTGGCTCTTACGTGTTGATAATTCTGGAAGCTGCCACAGCTGCTGGTGATCCACTCTCCCAAGTGCTCCAGCCACAGCTTGTCCTGGACGGCCTGGGGCTAACTCCTCAGTTTCAGGCCAGGCTGGGCTCGGCTCCCAGTGATGAGCCCCTCCCATCTGCCTGCCAAGCAGCCTTGAGCAGGAGCTTTGTTTCTCTGTCATTTTAAGAGTTCTGGAGCTCTAAAATTTGTTTAGAGTCATATCTTACAGATATTTGAGGTGGTTATGGGGGCAGCTCAAGGAGTTTTCCTGATTCTATGCTGCCATCTTGACTCTGCCCCCAAATGGATCATAGATTAACAAAGTAGCTAAACAAAATACGATAGTAACAAAACAGAGGTCTCTCTCATGGCAGGTATGGAAATATTAATATTTCCTCATCAAAAAAGAATATTTATAGATTTTTTTCAGAACACATGAAAAATAGATTAAAAACTTACAGAAACACTTCTGCAACCAACCGATATCACTTAACAGACTGGTAATAAAGGCCAACAATCAAACGTATGCTAAATTTATCCAGTATAAACCGTACAGAAATGTGTGATCTGTGTATTGTGACATTGTTTCTGCATCACGCTGCAGACTCACTGAGTTCTTTCTGCCATGGGCTCCTTGAGTCACTTCCTCTGTGTTACCCTCCTGTGGAAACCAACAAATTAATGAGCTAAAACATTAAAAAGTAAAATCTAGGTGTTGATTGGCTCTGAATATTAGATGAGATGAAATGGAAGCCTGGAAAAGCAGAGACTGGAATACATTATGGCTGGGCTCCATGATCTGCTTTAGATACCTCTTTTCTCTCATATACAGAAGTTTAAAGAATCACATTCTACAGCCTCATATGGTGTAAGGCATCCCCTTGTATTAATATTATAGTAGCTGATATCTGATGGTCTACTTAGGCAAATTATCTTGTGTTCAATCAAGGGAAATTTAGATTTCTAGGAAAAATTGAGTAGCTGGAGAGCTTTTATTCTAATTATCATATTCATTTTGGATTGGTTTTCATGGAAAGATATGCAGATGTGATAGCATATGTGGCTTCTAAGGGTGGGTCCTATTAGTTAAAAAATAGTTAACATTTCCAGCCACTCAACAAGTAGTTCCTGGACTGATCAACTGCTGGATCTTGGGATTTCTTTCCTAAATATCTCTCTAGTTTGCACACAGTAGAAACCACCATGAAGTGGATGGCCCTTGGATTTCTCCGGTTAAGGGCCCATTTTGATCAGTAGAAATAGCCTTAGAAAAGGGGGTAGGGGGAACAATTCTATTAAACGCCCTTTGTTGAATGAAAATATAGGGAAGCTTGGAAAAAAAGAAAGGAGTGAGCACCTCTTAAAGCAATTCAGTTGCTTTTCTTGCTTTGTCTTACCCCTTACTGTTTGCATTTCAGGCTCAGCTATGTGAACCATGCAGAGGATCTGGCCTCCAAACTACTCCAGTGTTTCCCAAAGAACAGATTGTCTGCCCCAGCAGCCCTGAACCATGAGTATTTCAGTGATCTGCCCCCCCGGCTATGGGAGCTAACTGATAGTGAGTATGACCCAGCCTCTGAGTCCTATGAAAGCAATGAAATCAGCATGCATGTTCGTGAGTGTGTGTACACACACACACACACACACACACACACACACACACACACACACACACACGGGACTGGACATGTACATATAAATAGATATTCATGTGTTTACTGGAATCCTGCCATTCAAAGGGCAGAGTTTGCTTGACACAGGAATAAAATGGATTCCTTTTTCGCTATCTCCACTCTGCAGTGTATAGCGAGATATCTTTGTATTTGATTATATGTGCATCCAAAAGAATTATCTGAGTAGTCAGTCAAAAAGCAAAAGAAAAATGCAATTTACATATTTAGTGCTTTCCACATACAGTACTTTGCAGCTGGCTACAGTACACAGATTTTTTTTTAAAGAAAGATTCATTTCTATTTGATTCTCAGATACTATCTTTGTTAGAACAATAACCTTAAAACAGACTGGCTGAGGAGCACAGAATTGACAACTGGTTAATTTACTAAGCAAAAAATGTAAGAATGATGATTCGTATTTCACTTTAACCAGACATGCTTTTGGTTTTCTCAGAGGCAGCCTTTCTCCTAGCCTTTTAAAACAAAACATTCTCCTGGTGGGTTTGCATTTTGCTTCTACGAAAAAAAGAAAGTTCTTATTTACACAGCCTTTTTCAATTACATTTTAAATATTTGGGAAGGATTTATGGCAGGGAGGTCCTTATCTCTTTTCCAAAGTGTAAAGCCTCCGTCTTGTGAAATCTTGTAAAATTGGATTGCAGTAAGAATATTTCTGATCTGTAGAGATATGTTCCACCCAAATGACAAGCTCTGGCTATTTGTTCTTGTAGGTTTTAACATTTTAAAATTGAGGTTGTTTTCTAAAGCTATCTGGGTATGTGCATATTTAATAACAGATTTGGTGTTTATTTTTCTGTATAAGGGACATTTTGTACACTGGGAGATAGGATTTACTTTCTTTACAATCCTAGATTTTGGAATTTTCTTTCCTTATTGCTCTGTTGAGTTTTCCTACCTGACCACAGTATAACCCCATCACTTGGTGACACAACCCCGGGAAATGATTCCCATGGGGAAGAATACTATACAACGATGCTATGTATTTAATTACAAATGCTTTCTTTTCCATATGTGTCTATACACATGAGTAATTTGACTACTTCCTCTCCCCTGAGCAACCCACCGATTCCTACCCCCTAGAAATATTCCTTAGGGAAAGAGACTACTAGATCTAGAATTTAATTGGTATAGAGAATTCTCAGATGAGAATTCTGCTGATACAGGTCGGCTCCTTCTTTGCATTTTTAGTCTTAGAAAGTTGCCTGTGGAACAGGAAAATTAAGTGATTTGCCTTGGATCAAACATCTAACCAAGTGTCAGAGGTGGAATTTGAATCCAGACCTTCCTGCCCAGTGGATGACAGTTTACTCCTTCTCCTGCTTTATTTCTTTCCCCAAAAAAGTCATATGGCTGACCATCACAACAGCTTTACTTATTTTTTTTCTTAAATTAAAGATGAAATCCCTGTGGTTAGATGATGAAATGATGATGAATCTCTCTCTGCTGGAAAAAAAAAATGATACAAAGAGCTTCATTAGTTGATGGCTCATCAGACATCAAACATATGGTTTGTTTTTCATTTAGTGTAACAGATAACTCCAAAGCGCTCGGCGTTGGTGACATCTCAATCCCATCTGACTCGACGATTGAGCTTAAGCCAGGATTTTGATAGTCTCCGAGTTCTGAATTCTGTCGTAGCGCTTCCCTGTTAATATGGACTTATTACCCACTTGCCACTTAGTTTATCAGCCAGTGGTTAAATCCAGTTCTATCGGCGGAGGGAATGCCTGCACATTATCACTCGGCAGCAGGCTGCCAGCAGAGACAGCCTTGTCCCCATCATTAACAAGCACAATGTATGCAGAACACCAGAGGGGAATTAAAGCCACAAAAAATACCTCAGGGTGGCATTTTTAATATGAGAATTTAATTTGTAATTTCACAGGTTAAGAATTTTGGCTGCATTAATCCTTTTATCAGCTCACAGCAGGTTATTTGCAGAAGTATAACCATAAGGCGATATTCATTGGCAGAAACACGTCTTTGCATAGCGTTAAACATCAGGAGCGGTGGAACCTTTTGAAGGGGGGAGAATAAAGATGAAAAATCATTATATTTTTAAAGCAAGATTCTGCTAAAGGCCTCCGGTAACAATTTTGAGTTACAGAAATGCTTTTTCTGTGTCTAGTAGATAATCATTATGGAGCATAAATCCAGTGGCAAAAAAAAAAAGCACAATCCCAGTATGGAATACTACGATCACTTCCGTTTGGAACAACCTGGTCCTACTTGTAAACACGTTTACAAAACAAAGGATTCACAGACTTTGGAGTCTTGGAGAAGTACTCCCTTTATGGGAAATTACTGGTTTAGGGACTTTGTTGTCTAGGTCTACTCTTTCCCTCGTGATTTCTACAAAGGTTTTCCTTACAAACTTCCACAGTGACAACTTGAGCATATGTAGAGTCATGTGAATGCAAACGGACAATGGAGTGGACAGTAGCAATAGTATTTAAGCTAGTTCCCTCTCCCAAGGGAGTTTTTTGTTTGTTTTTGTTTTGGGGGATTTTTAGGAGGCCTTCTTGGCAAAGAACCTTGCAGAGTCAATAAAGGAATTGGCCTACGGACAAAATCTTGGTTTGGATGCATACACCAGAGTAGACCTAATATTTTCAAAGATGACTTGTAACACTTGTTGGAAGATAACACTAAGGGGGAAAGACCTCTGTAAACTTGAAATGCAAGCTATTTAGGAAGGAAGGAAGGGAGGAAGGAAAATGGAAGGGAGGAAGGAAGGAAGGAAAGAAGAGGAAAGGGAGACAGAGAGAGTGAGTCAAATAACTTATGGAAGAACATAGTCCTCATAATTCCTTCTTCCCCTTCTTCATAACTCAAACTCTGTACTATAAGAACATAATGCTTTGATGTCATTGGCTAAGACTGTCTTAGGCACTTTGACATTGGCTTGGAAAAATGAAAAATATGCCTGTTGTTCAGTGTGCTACTTTGCCTACTACAAAAGACCCACAAACATTTTAACATTGCTACTTATTGTTCTACTTCTTTAGACTACCTCAGACCCATTTGCATAGGACCTATATGTGTAAATAATTTATAACCCACCTTCAAATGAAGCAAGGCAGGAAACATTTCAGCCTGAGCAAGAATAATAAATGGTGAAGACTGCATGTGCCCTGGCACTGGAAGCTGGTTAATTCTTGTGGCTCTTAATTCCATGCACCTTGTCATTCGCTCTCCATCCTAAAACCCCAACAGCCTTGCTCTACTTCTTCTCAAAGATTTAATTGCTGAGAAGTAAAGGGAGGGTTGGGCATAGAAGGAATTCATTACTTTCACCAAATACACTACAGGGCATTCTCTAGTGTATACTATCAAGTTTCATAAATAATTGAAGCTGAACTACCCTTGTCAAAGTAAATGAACAAAGTACACTTTACAGTGCTGAGGCCCTGATTTTATACATTCGTTTGCTAATTCACAAACTGTGCATCGGTGAAGGATGAGTCCCATCTTTGGAATAGCTCGCAAGGCTTTTTTATATATTTATCTGGGTCTCTTCACACTTGGAAGTATCCTGATGGGCATTTCTTTTTTTAAAAATGACCCATGGTAAACAAAAAAGGGTATATATTTACCTAAAAGAAAATTGAGAACCACCTGTTGCCAAAATTCCTCATATAATTGTTTAGGATGAGTTATCCTAAAGGTCTTTGGTTGTTCATAAATAATCCTAGAATGTTAGAGCTGGGAGAAACTTAAGAGATGTCAAATCCCTTCATTTTACATGTGAGGAAACGGAAGCCCAAGATTATGAAGTGTCTTGCCCACAGTCACATAGAAAGTTAGCAGCTGAGACAAATGTGATGGCACATGTCTGTCACCCCTGGGGCTGGGGGCTTGCTTGATCTCTGGAGTTCTGAACTACAGTAGCCTAGACTGATCAGGTATCCCCACTGAGTCCAACACTGACACAGTGAGCCCATGACAGTAGAGATCTGCCTAAGGACAACAAAGCAGCCCAAGTCAGAAACAGAGTAGGTCAAAGTTCCCATGCTAATCAGTGATGGGATTGGGTCTATGAGTGACTGGTGTACTTCCACTAGTGTGTTAGGGAGATATGGGAGGGAGGAAGGGAAGGGGAGAGGAGAGGAGAAGAGAGGAGAGGACAGGACAGGACAGGACAGGAGAAGAGAGGAGAGGAAAGGAGAGGAGAGAAAGGAGAGGAAAGAATAAATGTTAGAGTGGTAGAAGGAAGGAAGGAAGGAAGGAAGGAAGGAAAAGAAAAGAAGTTGGGAGAGAGGGAGGGCTAAAACTAAATCTTAGATTGTACGTCTTCTGGCCCAGTGATTTGATTTGTTTTGTGGTGTTTTTTTTTTTAACTGCACCACAGTGTCTCTCTAGTCTTTGTATCTAAAGAGTTCCTCAGCAGATGTTAGATAAAGAGATGAATGAGTGAGGTCAGTTAGGTAGTCAACAAATCTTTCCTGAGCACCAGTCATGTTCTCTTCTTAAGCCATATGTCATGAGGAATGTTTCCTTTTTGGATGGAGCCGTGATCTCATCTGTGTGCATTCCTTCTGTGTGAATGCATATCATGTGACACAGTATTTCATCCTGGGTGATTCTTCCCACAAGATTTCCCTTGAGATTCTAACCAATGTGCTACAGCCCTCTCTTGAGCTATTTTAAGGTCCCATGCAGCTCTCTGTGTCCTCCCTCTGTTGTCAGAGGGTAAAAGACTGGGCCTGGAGTCAGGAAGTCCTGGGTGGGAATCCCACCTCTGACACTGACTGACTGCATACCCTCAGGTAGGACATTTCATCTCTGGAAGCTTTAGTTTTCTCTTCTGTAAAATGGAGATAATCCCTACCTCCCAAGGGTTGTTGTGAGGCTCAGATGAGCTCCCTTTTTTAAAGTACATCACAAAATTTAAACCACTATGTCAGTGTCAGTAATTATAATTCTTCCTACTCCCCCAAGCTCTCACTACATCATCAGCCCACTTCCTTTTCTTTTACTCCACCATCATGTCTCTGCCCCCCACTTCCTCTTCTAACCTTACTTTCCTCAATAATAATCACTTAAATAAATTCTTATGTGCAGACCATCAGAGGTAATATACTATAACCTACCTGAAGTCACAGTGGAACTATTCAGTGTCCCAGGTCATCTTCAGTGGATCCATCCACCCATGGATCATCTTCAATGCAGGTTACTGAGACACTGTGGGGGATATGAAAGCAGGCTTTGCCACAGCATCCTCTCTTCCCTCCCAGAACTTACAATCTTTTTGCAGAGAGAAAAACTGATCTAAGTCAACTAATTCAACAACAGTATAAGATAGCAAGGTAGCACCAGTCCATAAAGTGTTTTTGTTTCTTTCTTTCTCTTTAAAAAAAAACAAAGATAGTACCAGGTCTCTTTGCCCTGGGAATTTCTCTATTACATCTTCTATTATGTCCAAAAAAATTAGATTTGAGTAGGGAGAAAACAAAGATAGTATAGAACTGCAGATCCCACTGAAGTCTTCTTGCCCAAAAGCAGGAGACAGCAGGAAGACTTGTGCTTTGGGTTAGAGGGTGGGCGGATTTAGCTAGGGCAACCTGCTCCGTGTAACAAAGTTTATTGAGTTGAGGTTGGCTGGCTGGTTGATAATCCCAAGCTAGAGATTTGGAAATTAAAAAGGAGATTCTTCTGGCCCACAAGAAATCCAGCTGTAGCAAGGTGTGGGATGGGTTTTAGGAAAAGGAGGGAATCAGATGTGTAACATCACATCTGGGGGAGGGGAGTTTGAAGTCAATAGGAATTTGTATTAGATCTGGAAGGCAACGGAGGGTCAAAATTAATGGGTGTCAATGCTGGGAGCATCGTGTAGAATTTTATGGAGCAAACAGGAGGCTTGGACACTCTCAAAAGTGAAGCCTTGCTGCTCCAGACAGGAGATAAATATTGCCTAGACAAGGGATTTTCTGATCAAGACGAAAGGAAGATTTGAACAGTGTTATAGAGAAGGGAGTCATTGATCACTGCTTCTGCAAGCTCAGACAACGCCGTGCTCCTCAGTCTTGGCCAGGGTTCTCTCTTTCACTCGCATTGCTCCCTGTGCCCGAAATGTTCTCCTTCCCCCTCTTTGCCTGGCGAATTCTTGGCTGGCTTTTAGTGTACACTCAAAGGCTGCCCTTTCCATGAAGGCTGCTTACTGCCCCCTGCCACACAGTTACTGTGTTTGGGCCACATCCCCTGCTGCTGTCTTAGCTACACACAGTGATTCCCTCGGGCTTAACTCACCGCTGCTCTGTACACAGAAGGTGCTTAAAACATTTACTGTATTAAGATAAATTGTTTCCAAATCGTATGGAGATACTGCTTTTGCAAACAGTGGTCATTCTGGAGAGAAAGGTGTTAAACGTTCAGCAATTCAATGAATGCTTATTGGGGACTACCTCCAGTCATCCTGATCTATATCTGGCCACTGGACCCAGATGGCTCTGCAGGAGAAAAGGAGGCTGGTGACCTTGCACAGCCCTGCCTCCCTTAAATCCAGTTCACTGGCAAGTCACAACATCTTCCTGGTGTCATGGTCCTTTTTGAGAACGAAGGACAAACAACAAATGTTTATTAAGCATATACCACATTGTGGGGCATTGGGATGGGTTCTGGGCCTGCCATGATGAATGATACCCCCAAGGAGCTTGCACTCCAGAGAAATTACTCAACTATGAGTCAGAATACGTTCAGGAGAGGACTTGATGCAGGAAGTAAAAGAGAGGAGAGTCATTCTCCTCCTAGGGGCAAGGAGTATCAGAGGTTTTTGTGAAAGTTACAGAAACAGAGCTGGACTTTGGCATGTAAAATAGTAACCTATATTTTAGGCAAGGTATGGATAGTACAACATATGTATGTGTCTCCAAGGCTTCACTTTCTCTGTATCCTTGTGTTCGTAAGCATTGAGCTAATATTGAAACTCAACGATTAGTATATATCTTGTTCAGTTGTTTCAGTCACGTCCAGCTCTTCATGACCCCATTTGGAGTTTTCTTGGCAAAAATACTGGAATGGTTTGCCATTTCCTTCTCCAGCTCATTTGACTGATGAGGAAACTGAGGCAAACAGGGTTAAATGACTTGCCCAGGGTCACACAACTAGTATCTGAGGTCGGATTTGAAATCAGGGAGATGAGTCTTCCTGACTCTATCCCGGCACCACCTAGCTGGCCCATCAGCATATAATACCTGAGTTTTTTCCTCAAGTAAATAGAGCACATAACTTACCCTTGATGGCAGGTGTGCTGGGCAGACAAGATCCTATCCTCATTTCCCAGCTTATTATTTTCTTTATGGAACGATTTACTACAGCATTTCAATCATTCAACCAACAAGCTTGTTTACAGTGACTGCTATGTGACCAGCCGATGAGGTTAAGTGCTGAGCATCCAAGGACAAGAATGGGAATTCCTGCTCTCAAGGATCTGACATTTTAACAGGGGGCACAGTGTGTGTGTGTGTATGTGAGTGTGTGTGTGTGTACACTATTAGTTCAAAAAATGAATACAAGGTAATATTGTGAGTAAGGGCACCAGCAGCTGGGGGATAATAATAGAACTTCACAAATACTACCATATTTTGTCCTTGCATCCCTGTGATGTAGGTACTATTATTATCCCTATTTTTCAGATAAGAAAATGGAGGTAGAGGTTAAGAGACTTGCCCAGAGTCACACAGCTAGTAAGTGTCTGTGGTCATATTTAAACTCCAGTCTTTCTGACTCCAAGACCATCACTTTCTGTGCTGTACCATCTGGCTGCCAGAAAGGACCTAGAAAGGCTGTATATAAGAAATGACCCTGGAGCTAAAATCTTAGAAGAAACCAGGAATTCCAAGAGATGGAATCCAAGCCGTATCTATGATCTCATCAATGTGAGCACCTAACCCAGTACCATCTGGAGTACCATCCAGAAACCAGCTGCATCTTTCCATCTCATGTGACTCTCACCCATGTCTCATATAAAATTTACACAGGTGATGCTGCCATGCTAAGAGCCTTTCTCTAGGTCTCTTGATAGGTACAAATTGTACATTGGTATAGATGTACTTTGAGGCAGCGAGGTAGAACAATGAATAGAGCTCTGGGTCAGGAATTAGGGAAACCTGAGCTCGTATCCAGCCTCAGATATTTGCTAGCTGTGTGACCTGGGCAGGTCACTTAACTTCTATTTGCCTTAATGTGCAGGACAAGGAAATGGCAAATCACTCCAGTATCTTTGCCAGGAAAACGCCAAGCGGGGTCACAAAGAGTCAGACACGACTGAAACCATTCAACAACAGCAAGGCTTTCTGTTATTCTCCTGTGTGGCTCTTCGCTGGTGATTCATAGTAATAAAAGCAGAAGGAAACATGCTAATCAGTAATATTTAAAATGTCCATTTTGTCCACAGTGTCTTCTGTTTTTACTGTCCAAAATGTAAGATTACAACCAGAAGCTGGAGAAAGTATGCGGGCCTTTGGGAAAAACAATAGTTACGGCAAAAGTCTATCAAACAGCAAGCACTGAAGAACACACGGTTGCCGAAGGGGTTGCAGGTAAGACAGCACAGATTGCTTCAAAACCTGTGTTTGCAAGAAAAGTGTAAGCATGAATGGAATGTCTCAGATTCTTTTCTGTAGGTTTTTTTTCCTTCTAAAGATATCATGGAAATGTCATGTTTTCAGTGCCATCCAACTGGCCGTGGACACCACTAGGAAGTCATTAGTTCTCTGTATGCCCTACAAAATGGTGCCCTGGCTCAGCTTCTGAACCCCAGTGCTGCTTGCTCATCAGCCTCTTTATAAATTTTTGTCCCCTTACTCCTTTCTACTTCATTGCTTGCTTCCCTAGAAAATGGGTTGATTTTTGTCAGAGCCAGGGATGTGCTGGAACCATCTGGTACCAGTTTGGGGCCAGTCATTAAGTTTTCAGGTAAATCCTCAGATTTACACCTCAGGAAATTGGCAAGTGCTACAAATCAGGATTTAATATATTGTTTTGTTGATTGTCTAGACTTAAGAAATTGATGGAGAATATGTTAATAATCCTGGGTAAATGTAAAAGGGTATCATCCTTTTAGAGAACCAGTTGTGAAACATTTACCAACACAGCCCTGGTCAGAGCCTAGGTAAAGTGTGATCAAATGCTGGTTACCAACAGCTAGCACCACCAGAAACAATTTGGGTCAAGGTAGAACATGAAACCATTTGTGTTTGTTAAGTGTGGATGATGTTGACTGAAGAGCAGAGGTTAGCTCCTGCTGTCACTATCCCAGAGAAGACAGAGGGGGCTGTGGAGGTATCATATCAGTAGGAGATTAATATTGCTAGAGATGAGCATTTGAGTGAGCTGTATGTAGTGAGACAGCCAGAGAGGACTAGAGTGGAATAGGGAAGAAGAAAACCAGGAAGTGAAATTAATGAGATCTCAGAGGGCAAAGAGGATTAGATTTGGAATCTGGAGACCTGGTTTTATGGTCTTGGTTCTGTGAAGGTCCAAGACCACCTTCTTCGTGCTCTTGGACAAGCCACAATTGGATATTTGTCAGCACCAGGAATGTACTGGAGTCAGTTGGTGCTGGCTTGGGGCTAATCACTCAAGGTGTCAGGGCCTTTGTATATCTTTTCACAGCGAGTGGGTAATGGTGGAGCAGAAGGACTCTTTATTGGTTATCTCTTGAGATATAGATTGATATAGATATCTACAGTGTATATATAGTGTACATTTATAGCATATAGTGTATGTATATATATATTATGTATATGTATGTATATACATATATATGTGTACATATGTGTATATATACATTTTATGTGTGTGTGTGTGTATATACACATGTATGTATGTATGTATTTCCCTATATGGAGTGTCCTAAAAGTCTTTGTGCAGTTTTAAGCTTTAATCCTTTAAAAAATATTTAAATATTTAACTCATATCACACCAGCATAAATGCACTCTACCTTCTGTTGTGATCAGATGAGATAACCTTATAAACACACACACACACACACACACACACACACACACACACACAACTGATGACTTGCTTTACACATCTTCTCCAACGCATGAAGCTAGCTATTAGGAATACATTTATTTTATGAGCTCTGACTTTTGTAAAACCCTGAATTTCAGGGTCACTTCTTAGGTGCGCGGACTTATTAATCAGAGTTTGAGGAAGGTTTTGTATTGTAATCTCATTGATTAACCTGTAAAGTTGCTTTCTGGGCCCATTACTCATCCTGTGCCTTAGGGCATGACTGTACTGGCATTTCAAGAGCATGGGCTGCTATCGAAATTGCTTTAACGGTTACCATGGTGAACAAGCCTGCCAGTTCTCCTTTGGTCATTATTGACCGTGTGGATGATTGGTCAATACTGTGACCCGTTTGGCTTACAGAATTGGGAGCCTGAGCTCTCTCTTTTGTACAGTGAGCAAGGAAATTCCTCCCTCTCAGGAGCCCAATGATGATTTATGAATGATCCTGAGGTGAAAGATGCCAAGATGAAAGATTTTGTAAATGCTGGTCAGAATTGTGACTGAACTGGACCCTCTTTGGTGAAGAGCCATAGCCAAACCTAGGGAATCCTGAAATTTCTCCAGGTGTGATTCTTTCCAGACAGCAGGGGATGGGGGAAAGAAACCTCAGGCAGCTCATCTTCCGCTCAGTATTTTAGGGCATAGAAACTTGGGGCTCAGATTTCAGTTGGTCAAGCCAAATCAGGGCTGAATTTCTGACCAGTGGCCTCGGGCTTCTTAGAGCAGTGTGATACAGGAGGATAATCTTATGCCTTCCAATTATTGAACATATATTGTCACAATGAGGCTCCTCACTGTAAAATTCTTAGCCAATTCAGTAGAACAGAACAAATGTACTTGATTTATGTTGTTCCTACAACACATCCATTCACAAACATACTCAGACAACCCTGGATTTCAATTCAATTTTTTTCTTCACCGTCAGGTTTTTTAATTAGGCTAGGAGTAACATGAGAATAGCCAATCAGAGCAGGCATGACATCTTTCAAGTTATCTGTGTCAGACTTAAAGAAGCCCAGTGCCAAGAGCATCAGCAATATGGAAGCCAAAAGTACTCACTGAAAAGAATTTTTAAAGGCCGGGAGCTGCTGTCCTCAACATTGGAAAGCCATTCCAGAAAAGCACTTTCTCTGCACTCTTATTTGTCCATTAAAAGATATGTATGTGTGTATATTTATAAAATAGATTTCTGTGTGTTTGCCTTTTGTTTTTTGTTCTATTATTATATTATTCACTTATATTTGTTGGGGCGAGCTGATGCCTCGACTGTGACTCCCCTTTTTCTAGGACTATTTTCTACCAAGGGTAGCAGGTGGCTCAGGGGTAGAGCGTTGGAGCTGGAGTTGGGAAGATTCCTGAGTTCAATTCCAGCCTCAGACACACACTAGCCCCGTGACCCTGGGCAAGTCACTTTACCCTGTTTGCCTCAGTTTCCTCATCTATAAAATGATCTAGAGCAGGAAGTGGCAAACCCATTTCAGGATCTTTGTCAAGAAAACCCCAAATGGGGTTTGAAGAGTCAGACATGACTGAAAAATAACTGAACAACCACAAAGAATGATTTGCTGGCAACATATTTTCTTTATCTGTTTTTTCACTTGCCTGTTAACCTTTTACAGCTTTATCTTTTTTCTTTCAATTCCTTCTTTATTCGTCAATGCTATTGAGGAACATTGAGTGATGTTGGCATGTGTGTGTGCGTGTGTGTGCGTGTGCATGTGTGTGTGTGTGCGTGTGTGTGTGTGTGTGTGTGTGTGTGTGTCTCAAGCTGCCTCTCGGAGTAGCTGCAGGGAGGCTGTAGTCCAGGCGTGTTTCTGTCAATCAGTGGACACCTCATTTTAATTCCCTGCCTGTGTTGGGGTTTTGAGCCTATCTGTGCAATGACTGGTTAATCACTCTCGAAAGCCCAGATAATACCAACCATGTATTGGTCTCACTTCGACCCACATCTAAAGATAAAACTATAGAAGTTATCATGTAGACTGTCTGCCTGAAAGGAGATTCATGGGAGAAAAAAACAATACCACAGCTCGTGATTTTTCTTTTGTTGATTTAAATCAGTGTTTAAGCAGGCAACAGCATCTTCAACTTGCCCAAATGTCTGTGGATAAAGCAACAGCACAGGGAGCATGGATGGGGGTGGGGATTCAAATATGACAAGGCTTTAAGCTAGGACTTTAATAACCCAGCTTTGGGGACTTAAATGAAAATGACTGTGAAGAAGCATTCATTGTATGACTGCAGCCATTGTAAAGGTGGGAGACTAAGTGGGGAGGATGATATGTTTCCAGCCCTAATTTCCCTCCCATATCTCAATACCAAATTATTTCTATACATGTATGTTGAGGGTCACTTTAATTATTTAGCTAATCACACAGGATTTGCATAAATTGGCTTTAGTGGAAAGGCTAATAAGATGCATTTTGCTTTGCAGCTGAAAGCAATTTAGGTTTTAGAGTCTAGAAACAACCAAAATGAGTGACTTAAAATTATAAGCATCTGTACTTAAAATGGGGGGAGAGCCACTGGATCATCAAGATTTGTTTTTGTTTTTTGGTTTGTGTTTTGGGGTTTGGCTTGGTTTGGTTTTACATTTTTCCTGTCGTCATTCAGAAATGTTACTTGATGGTTTTATGGCTTTTCCCTCACTTGTGTTTATTCAGCATCAAAGGGTGAGACCACCAGAAAGAGAAAGCTCCAAATGATATGTGCATGGAAGTTTCTGTAAAGAAAGGACAAAAAAGGTCAGGCTACATTGACATTTTTGTCAATTATTAGTTATTCTCATTAGTGACATACACATGTTGTTCAGTCATGTCCAACTCTTTGTGACCCCATTTGGGGTTTTCTTGGCAAAGATACTAGAAGGGTTTGCCATTTCCTTCTCCAGCTCATTTTACAGATGGGGAAACTGAGGCAAACAGGGTTAAGTGCCTTACCCAGAGTCATAGAGCTAGTAAGTGTCTCAGGTCACATTTGAACTCAGGTCTTCCTGACTCCAGGTCCAGCACTCTATGCACTATGGCACCACCTAGCTGCCCCATACATGCATAGGTATATACACACATACATACACACATACATATATGTGTGTGTGTGTATACCTATGTATGCATATATATTTTTATGTATACATGTATATTTGTGTGTATATATGTATATAAATATAATTTACATTTATATATACACTTACCCTCATGTAAGTACCACACATACTCCTAAGACAAGTTTAATTTCCCAATCATATGAGAAAGGAGTGAGGCAATGCATTGTCTAGTTACTTCATTGATGGATATGATGAATAAAATGTCCTTTTGTCTTCAGCTTTGACTTTTTTCAGACCATAAGATGAAAAAGTAATGCATATGGGTTGTGCTAACCCCTCAACATGCACAAGTGATCCCATTCCATCCTGTTTTTTTCTGTCAGATTGCCCTGTTCATGATCCTCCCTTTCTGGGTTATCTTCAGTGGCAGTGTCTGAAGAGAAAAGGGAATGTATGTGAGAGATGTTACAAAGGTATAATCAACTTATCTTGGCAGCAGATTAAATATGGCAAGTGAGCGGGAGTGAGGAGTCAAGTGAGTTTTCTAGGTGTCTGACGGGTACCCTCCACAGTAATAGGGGAGTTTGGAAGGGAAAGGGATTTAAGAGTAAAGATAATGAGTTCTGTTTTGAATATGTTGAGTTTAATATGGGTTACCTAGTTTGAGATTTCCAATAGCTATTTTGCGATGAGAGAATAGGTCTCTCCTGAGACCAGGAGAGAGGTTAAGAAAGAGGTTAAGAGGAGATATGTAAATCTGAGGAGCATTAGCATAATTGAGTCTAGGAGGACTGGTGAGGTAACTAAGTGAAATAGGACAGAAAAAGAGAAGAGAGCCCAGAACAGAGTCCCTGGGGACACCTACCTTTGTTGGGCATGACCTGAATGAAGACCCAGCAAAGGAGACTGAAGAAGAATGGTCAGACAAGTACAAAGAGAACCAGAATAGAGCAGTGTCATGGAATCCTAGAGGGAAGAGGATATCAAGGACAACAGGGTGAATGACAGTGTCAGAGGCTACAGGGAAGTCAAGAAGAATGAGAATTGGGGAGAAAAACCCAAAGGCATTAGATGTGACCTTTAGATTTAATTCTGCCTACAGAGTTAAAATTAGGGGAGAGGGCAAAATTGCTTACGCTTTTACTGAAGTAAAAATAAAAATGAGAAGTAATCATGATCTCAGACAAAGCAACAGGAAAAAAAAAAGACCTGATTAAAAGAGATAAACAGGAAACTACATTTCCTGAAAGGTACCTACAGACAAAGAATTAATATCAACACCAAACACACATGTACCAAATAGCATGGCATCTACATACTTGAGTGAAATTACAGAGAGAAATCACAGCAAAACTGTAATAGCAAAGGACCTTAATTTACCCTTCTCAGATCTAGATAAATCTAACCTAAATAAATAAAAGAGTAAAGGATCTGAATAATATTTTTAAAAAATTAAATATGATTGACCCATGGAGATTATCGAATAGAAATAAAGGAATATACAGTGCGTGAATATATACAAAAGTCAACCATATATCAGGACATAAAAACTTCATAAACAAATACAAAAAAGCAAGAATACTAAATGTGTCTTTTATGAACCACAATGCATTAAAAAATTATATGCCATAAAGAGCCATTGACGAAACTATTAAAAATTAACTGGAGATCAATCTAATTCTAAACAAATTGTGTATCAAAAATATTATAGACTTCCAGGAGCCAGGATGGTAGAGTAAGTGGTAAATCACAGTAACTCTCCCATATTCACTTCCAAATAACCATAAAACGGCACCTCAAAATAAATCCTAGAACAGCAGAACCAGCACAAAGATGGGGTAAAACAGTCTTTTAGCCCAAAAAATGAAAGATGGGACAAGAAAGATCTGTCTCATTCAGGTAAAAGGGGAATGCAGTCCGAGACAGGAAGCATCCAAGCAAGCCAGCAGCAAGCCCCATCTTAGCAAAATAGCAAAAGATCCCGAGTCTCAGTGCAGTGAAACAGGCAAATGCCAAAACCAGGACCCCCCACATGCCTCAGCATAATCAGGGGGAAAATTCCATCTCTGAGAACCACCATGAACTTTAGCATAGGCCTTGGCAAACAAGCAACTGCCAGCAACCAGACCTTCACATGCTTCAGTGGGAAGTCCCAGGGAAATACAGACACACCCCATCAGTCCCAGCACATGCCAGACACCAGTGCTAGGACCCCTGCTCAGAACTAGGTAAGTTGCCAGACTTCTGTGGCCTCCAGCAGCTCCAGCCACATACCTCCCCACCCACCTCCTTAGTGCAGCTCCACACACAAGGATCTCCATGGGCCTCAGGACAATATCAGTGTAGTACCAGGTAAACAGCTAGGACCTGCAACCCCTGGTGTAAGAATCCCGAGACAGTGCCCCTTCTACCCCAGAAGTAGAGCTCAAATTTAAAAGAAAAGAAAAGGGCAAAAAACAACAGGGAAAAAAGGATTTGATCACAGAAAACTATTATGGTAACAGAGAAGATCAAGACACAGACTCACAAGAGGACAACAGTGCCAAAAGACCTATGGGTAAAACCCGAAAGAAAAACAGAAAGTAGTCTCAAGCCCAGAAAGAACTCATGGAAGAGCTCAAAAAAAGGAGCTTAAAAATCATATAAGAGAGGTAGAAGAAAAATTGAGCATAGAAATGAGAGTGATGCAAGAGAATTTTGAAAAAAAGAGTCAACAGTTTGGAAAAAGAAAAGAGCTACTTTAAAGATAGAACTTGCCAAATGGAAAAGGGCATAAAAAAATCCTTTGAAGAAAGCAACTTTTAAAAAAGTACAGTTGGTCAAATGGCAAAGGAAGTACAAAAGCTAACTGAGAAAAACAACTCCTTAAAAGTTAGAGTAGGGCAAATTGAACCCAATGATTATGAGACATCAAGAATCAATAAAATATATTCAAAGAATGAAAAAATAGGGAAAAAATGTAAAATACCTCATTGGAAAAACAACTGACCTGGAAAAATAGATCCAGGAAAGACGGTATCGGAATCATTGGACTACATGAAAACTATAATCAATAGGAGGACCTGGACAACATCTTTCAAGAAATTATCAAGGAAAACTGCCTGAAAGTGGTAAATTGGCTCAAAGTGAGAATAACATGCACAATTAGTTGAATATAGAAATCTCTTACCTGATAGGAAAGTAGAAAGGGAGAAAATGAAGAAAAAAGGGGTGTGGGTCTGACAGAAGAGAGGGAAGACCCAGGGAGGTGGTAAACAGAAGCAGAACACTAGTGAGGAGGGAAATGGTGGAAGGAGAGGACAAACAGGAGGAAAAATATCCTGGACTCAGAGGGCAAAATAGGCATTGAAAGAATCCACCAATCAACACAGAAAATAGATCCCAAAATTACAATGCCGAGGAATATTATATCCAAATTACAAAACTATCAGGTCAAGAAAAAATACTGCAGGTGGCCAGAAAAAAAAAACAATTAAAATATTGGGGAGCCACAATTAGGATTACATAGGAGTTGGCAGCTGCAACATTAAAGGATCAGAAGTCATGGAACTCCGGTATTCCAGAAGACAAAGGAGCAAGACTACAACGAAGAATCACCTACCTGGCAAAATTAAGCATAATACTTAATACAGGGGGGAAGTGATCATTCAGTAAAATAAATAGAAGGAGTTCAAGCTTTCACAAGAAGACCAGAGTTGAACCAAAAATTTGATCTCCAATATCAAGACTCCAATATCAAGCCTAAAAAAGGTAAAAAGGGAAAAGAAAACATAAGGGATTCAGTAGAGCTGAACTTTCTACATTCCCCCATGAGAAAATGATACTTATAATTCTAAAAAATTGTACCATTAATAGTACAGCGTGAGGAAATATACATAGAGGGTTCAGGTATAAGGCGAATTTGAGGGAATGACATAAAAATCAAGGGATGAGAAAGAAGAGTACACTGGGTGCAGAATGAAGGGAGAGGTAGAATAAGGTAAATTATTTCACATAAAGAGGTAAGAAAAACCTATTACAGTGGACGCAAAGATGGAAGGGTGGGCAATAGGCATCACTTGAACCATACTCTTCTCAGTATTGGCTCAAAGTAGAAATAATATGCACAACCACTTGAATATAAAAATCTCTTACCTGACAGGAAAGTAGGAAGGGAAGAGATCATATTATGGCGGGGGCCGGGGAGGTGGTGGAGGGGTTGACAGAAGAGAAGTCAGACTAGGGAAAATGGTAAACAGAAATAAAACATGAATGAGGAGGGAAAGGATGAAAGGAAACAGAGGGCAAAACAGGAGGAAAAATAGGATAGAGGGAAATACATAGTAATCATAACTGAATGTGAATGGAATGAACTCTCCCATAAAATGGAAGCAGATAGCAAAGTGAATCAAAAAACAGAAACTTAAAATATCTTGTTTACATGAAACATACTTGAAGCAGAGAGACATACACAGAGTGAAGGTAAGGGACTAGAACAGAATCTGTTATGCTTCAGCTGAAGTTTAAGAAAAACAGGAGTAACAATCCTGATCTCAGGCAAGCAAAAGCAAAAATAGATCTAATTAATAGAGATAAGAAAAGAAACTACATCTTGCTAAAGAGGTACCATAGACACTGACCAAACAAGAAATTATTAGGAACCATTTTTCCAATTATGTGCCAATAAAACTGGTAATATAAATGAAATGGATGAGTATTTCTAAAAATATAAAATACCCAAATTAACACCACTAAAGAAAACTGAAATAACCCTTGGGGAAAATTTATACCCCTAAGTGCTTTCATCAGGAAAAGAGAAAAAGAGCAGATAAATTAATTGGCCATAAAACTAAAAGAAAAACAGACAAACCCCTAGAAAACCAACTAAACCCAAAAATAGAAATCATGAAAATCAAAGAAGTAGTTGAAAGCAAAAAAAACCCCCAAAACATTCAATTAATAAATAAAGCCAGGATCTGGTTTTTGTTTTGTTTTTCTTAGACAACAGTAATGTAGGTGAATCATTAGCTAGCTTGATTCAAAAAAAGAAAAACAGATTACCAGTATCAAAAATGAAAAAGATAGATTCACAACCAGTGAAGATGGAATAAAAGAAATTATTAGGAACTATTTTTCAAATTGCGTGCCAATAAAACTGGTGATATAAATGAAATGGATGAGTATTTCTAAAAATATAAAATACCCAAGTTAACACAACTGAAGGAAACTGGAATAACCTAGCTTTAGGAAAAAAATTGAGCAGGCCATATGTTAACTCCCAAAGGGAGGGAAAACAAGACTGGATGGATTTATAAGGGAATTTTATCAATCACATAAAGAAAGATTAATTCTGCTGTTACATAAAATGTTTGAAAAAATAGGAAAAGACTGGGAGTGTCCTACGAAATTCATCTTTGATGCAAGTATTGTGTTGATACTTAAACCAAGGAGAATCAAAACAAGAAAAGAAAACTATAGACTAATATTCCTAATAAATATAGTTGAAAATTTTTAAGTACAATATTAACAAGGAGACTACAACAGAGTAACACAAAGATTATACACTCTGACCAGCTTGGATTTATTCCAGGAGTACAGATCTGTTTTGGTATTAGGAAAATGATAAATATTACTGATGATATTAATAATAAGAATCCTATAATTATTTCAATAGATACGTTAAAAACCTGTTCACAAGATATAGCATCTGTTTCTGTTAAAAATACTAAAAAGCATGAGAATAAGTGGATCATTCCTTAATATGATCAATAGTACCTCTCCAAAGATTAAGACTCAACATTATCTGTCATGTGGATAAACTAGAGGCCTTTCCAGTATGAAAATAAAGTGAGGTTCTCTATTATCACCATTGCTATTCAATATGGTTCTAAAACTTCTAGTTATAACAATAAGACAAGAAAAAGAAATTGAGGTATTGAGCATGGGCAAGTCTAAACAAAATGGTCTCTTTTCGTAGATGACATAATGGTTTACTTAGAGAAGCTAATTCAAAAGAATTAACAATTTCATCAAAGCTCCAAAATATAAAATCAATCCACATAAATCATCAGCATTTGTCTATATTACCAACAAATTCAACAGGAAAAGACAAAAAGAGAAATTCCGTTTAAAATAACTACAAAACTGCCAACGCACACAGACTATATGAACACAACCTCAAAACATTCTGACAGATCTAAATGGGAAAATATCCATTTCTTATGAGTAAGCCAAACTGATATAATAAAAATAATAATAATACTGTCTAAATTAATTTATTTACTTGTTGCTATACCAGTCAAGCTACCAAAAATTACTTCATAGCACTAGAGAAAAAAATTCATCTTGGGGAACAAAAGTCAAGAATCTTAAGGAAATTAGTGTGAGGATGGAGCCTAGCAGTATCAGATTTAATTCTTTACTGCAAAGCAGTAATTATCAAAAAAAACAATTTGATATCGGTTAAGAAATATAAAGGTTTATATGTAGAAAAAGATTAGGTATAGATTAAACAGAAGCAATTGAGCACAAGAGTCTAGTGTTTCATGAACCCAAAGATTCTAACTATTGAAACAAGAGCTTATTATTTGACTAAAATTCAAAGGTAGTGTCACAGAAACTAGGTATAGATCAACATCTCTCACTGTGTACCAAGATGTGTTCCAAATGGGTATAGGACTTAGATAAAGGCTGATATCATAAACAAATTAGAGGCACAAGGAAGAAATTACGTGTCAGATCTATAGATAGTGAAAGTTGATGACCAAGCAAAAGATAAAGAATATCAAAAAAGGTAAATGCACAATTTTGATTAAAGAAAAAAAGATGTTTGCACAAACAAAACCAGTGCAACTAAAATTAGAAGAAAAGTAGGTAAATGAGAAAATACTTTACAGCAAGTTTTTGCAATAATTCCGATTTCAAAGATATATAAGGAGGTGATTCAAATTCTTAAAAATAAGAGCTGTTCCCCAGTTAGTTAGATGGTCAAAGGATAGGAATAAGCAGTTTTCAGAAGAACAGATCCAACCTGTCAATAACCTTATGAAAAAAAGACTCCAGATCACTAGTAATTAAAGAAAGACAAATTAAAACAATTCTGAGATTCTGCCTCACATCTGTCATATTAGCAAAGTTGACCAAAAAGGGAACATTTCAAATACAAGAAAGGCTGTAGGAAAATAACATTATTAAAGTTTTGGCAACAACATTAATGCACTGTTGGTGGCGCTCTGAACTAGTCTCGCCATTCTGGAAATCAATTTGTAGCTATGCCCAAAAAGCTATTAAACTGTTCATACCCTTTGACCCAATGAGAAAACTACTAGGACTAGCCTACAATGCAATCAGAGAAAGAGGAAAAAGATCTATGTGGGCAAAAATCTTTTTAGCAGCTCTTTTTGTGGTAGTAAAGAATTAGAAACTAAGGGAATGCCCTTCAGTTGGGGGAATGGCTGATTAAGTGATGTTATATGAATATGATGGAATACTATTGTGCTATAAAAAATTATAAAGGGGATAGTTTCTGAGAAGACTTGTGTGAACTGATGCTTGAAGTGAGCAAAACCAGGAGAACAATTTATACAGTAATAACAGTCTTGTAAAGATGATCAACTGTGAAAGACTTGGGAACCCAGATAAGTATAATGACCAATCAAAAATCCAGATGACTCGTGATGAAACATGCTGTCCACCTCCTGATAGAGAGATAGATGATGGACTCAGGATACACACTGAGGCTTTTTTTTAACATGGCCAATGTGAGGATTTTCTTTTTGTTTAGCTACATACATGTTTGTAACATGAGTTTTGATTTTTATACTTTCTCACTGGAGTAGCAAGGAGAGAAGGGAGACTTTTGTTTAAAAAAATTAATTTAAAAAATGATGTTGGGTGTGTGGACTTCTGGTCAAGGGTCCTTTCTTCACTGATATTTTCACAATGCCAACCAATCAATGTTGATTGACCCACATTATGGTAGAATGCATACCAAAAGAATATTCATTTTGTACTTTCGCTATACTTAAAAATAATAGCCCCTTAGAGTTTAGAGCATTACAGATCTGGTCCCCCTAGCACCTCTGAACGAGGCACTAATATTATCCCTGTTTTATAGATGAGGAAATGGGGGCTAAGAGAGGTGAAGATTTGAACCCAGAGTTTTCTGACGCCAAGCTCAGTCTTCTGCTTCAAGTACTGACGTCACCCTGTGAATACCTGATTCCAAAGAAGCCAAAACATTGTTCAGCTTTCCTCTTGCTCCTTCACTCTGTGTGATGACTAGAAATTCTGTTTGTCTGTCTCTCTGAGTATCTGTCTCCATCTTTCTTTCTCTTTCTGTCTCCTTCCCTCCCCACTTCTCCCTGTCTCAGTGTCTGCCTTTCCCGTCTTCTGCGAGTGTGTACACACACACACACACACACACCTGCTCAATAAATCAGTCGTTTTAGCTTCCTGGGGAGTAGGATGAGATGACGGCAGAATTTAGAATTTTACATCCTTCGCTTTTGCTTTCTCAGTCTTTGAATTGGAGGATTGAAACAGCTAAAAGATGGGCCACTGAATAAGATCAGCTTTGGGTCATTCCAAAACTAGTTTTGATCAATCCATGAAATTTTGAGAATTTAATGTGTTGGTATTTTTCAGTGTTTGCAAGTCAAATGAGCTTTCCAAAGCGGAGTGGCGATGGGGAACAGCATTGAAACTTGTGTCTTCTGATTTGGTTTTGTTTTTTTTTTTAACGCACCGTCTTTGTAACTATTTAGCTTTCATCATCCTATGAGTGCGAAGTTCTCACAGAAGCCAAGAGAGAATCTGTGATTGGTTATTGGCAAAATTATGAAGTTGTCAGTCATTGTGTGGAAGAGTACATTACCTATCATTGCGCATGCTCAGTAGGCACATTATTTTTTTTTCCTTTTCATTTAATGTTCATTCCTACAAATTTGGGATATAGAAGAAGGAATCTGCCCTGCCCTAAGTGCACTGTATTGTATTATTAATACCAGGCTAGCAGCTGATTCCCCCTCGACTGTCTTTGTGGTGTGCTGATGCTCTAAGAAATATCAGAGCTTAAAAGGAGGCTCTTTTCGTTGATGTGGGCTGATAGATAGTCTGGGATGGCATTTGAATGCACAGAGGACAAAGTCTAATGACAGTGTCTACAAGTGGAGGCCAAAGAAACGCAGCTAAACTATGTCCTTTATTATGTGGATAGCCCCTACTTCTTTCAGGGATATTTTAGTCTACATTTGGGCTTTGTCTCCTGTGGCAGGGGGAGTGAAATCAGTGAAGGGGAGAATCTGAGATTCCCAGACATCAAGGTTGCAATGCCCTGTACCCACAGACTGCAATAACAGAGGGAGAGAGAGAGAGAGAGAGAGAGAGAGAGAGAGAGAGAGAGAGAGAGAGAGAGAACAAATCTAATGAAAATTCCTGTTCTAATGCATGGTGCTTGGGCCAAAATAAAAATATTTTGGCTAAATGGTAACAAATACATTTAGCAAAATGCTTGCAATACAATGGGTTCTTTCTCTGGGCAGATCTTTTAAAAAGCATCATTACCTCAGTGGTATAAAAGAATTTCAGTAACTCATTTTGGAGTTTAAGGTCATTGATATTTCTACCAAAATAGGAGAGTTTTAAATCCTCCACAATACTCCCTCCCCGCCCTCCACCCCCCCCAAAATACAGAGTCAAATGTTATCAGGGGGTCAGCAGGACTTCAGTTATTTGGTCTTACAGTTGCATCTGGTTATAACTTTCACTGAAAAGATTTGTAAAATTATTTTTTTTAAACTGTCAAACAAATCATTTTGAATTCAAACTTCCTACACTGACACCAAACACAACGGCATCTTCTGAGAACAGAACCTTATGTTAACTTCTACACTTTGGTTGGTTTGTTTCAAATTATCACCATTCTTTTAATTGGGTTTGTGTTATGTGCCCTTGGATTTTTAATTGCTCTGGATTATCATTTTCAATGCAATTAGTATAATGCCATCAATTACACATAATAATTACTGTAAATGGGGCTATTGGCCTAATTACTATAAATGTGGGGAAAGATGTGTGATTATAATGTCCAATTACACGATGTACAGTATTTATTTTATATTATTACATATAATGGTATAATGATAACACATAATTGTATAATTCTTTCAAAAACATATCTGTCCCATGTTAAGATACCTATAGTACCCCTGCACCGCCAAATTCAGTGTCTTCAGGCTCTTCCTTCTTAAGTAATTAGTTTTCAAAATGGGCCAGGTACTAGCTTCATTTTAATTGAATAAACACTTTTTGCACAAGAGAGGAATACTCTAAGAATAAAAATCTAATTTTACTCCCCCCTCAATAATTGAAAATAGCCCTATTATTCTGCAATCACCTACTGTATGAATGCTGGAGAATTCTGTTCAACTTTGTAGCCTAGAAAAACCTCCCTCATGTCTGCCTGTTTATATACTGTACATCTGTGTGTAAATAAACACATTTGAATAATGACAACATTTAAAATGTGCTTGAGGAAAAAAAATGAATTCTTGTCTTCCCTGTGAAAAACATTATAATCATCCCTAGTTGCAAATGTACACTTAACGAGCTTATAGCACATAATTAATTCTAGGAAGGATGCTGTTTGACAGAGTGGAATTATAAGAATTGTGTATTGATAGTGGCAGGAGAAATAAATATCTTTTCTATGTATATGGGAGAGTGTACTTGTGTTCCTTAGAAACTGGCACATCTCAGAGGTGTTGCTCTCACAGTGATCTCAGGATGGAAAGAAATCCGTAATTACAGAGCCAGGCATTCCGTGCTGGCCTAATTTTCCCACCAGTTTTTCAGTGTTTCAGCTGCCTCCGAGAGTTAAAGTATTCTCATTAGGTAGCTGCAGAGGCAGCCTGCTTACCTACTCCCTCATTCTCTCACTCGCTTCTCCTTTCCCTTTCCTTTCTTTCCCCCTGCCTTGGGAGTGACTGTGAAGATCATTTGCTGGAATGATTGGCAGGTTAGAGGATTCGATCAGATGAGTTCCTCTTAGTGCAGGTCAAAAAGGCTAGTTAGCAGGAGCTGTCGAAAAATGCCAGCAGCATTCAAAATGGGAAATGTCATGACTTCGAGGCAGGGGGTGCCACCTGGAACAGAGAGCCCCCAGCTCATTAGCAAGTTACAGGATGCAAGTTTAACTGGAGGGAGCAGAGAAGGAAAGATAATACCCAATAGGGAAAATTATTGTGAAGTGGAATTGATTTCATGTATAATTTGTTTATCACTAGAGGGGACAAATGCTGTCCTTCTGACATGTGTGGAGGAGTGTGGACTATGAATGAAGCAATTTAGCATAATCTCCAGGTTGAGCTCGGGATTTAAAGAATGCAAACTTCTTTTCTTTACTGTGGAAATGATCAGGTCATGTTGTATTAATTAAAGCTGACATTCTCTCAAATGGTTGATATGGGCAATTGTAGCTTTTCGGCAGAGACTGATAAAGATGGGCTACTTGGGAAAATGAGGCTGGGGGGTTTGGTGGTGGTGGTGGTGGTGGTGGTGGTGGTGGTGTTTTTCCCCCCTGCTGCTGTAAAAGGAAGACTGTCTCAGTTGCATACTGAATTAGGACAGAGTTCATGTTTATCTTTAATGGTTAGCTAGATGGAATAAAATCCGAATATGGTTTCTGATTCATACTGTAACTTCACTTACAAAGGAGACTGTTGGCTCTTTGGGGAAATTTAAACTTACATCGTGGATGTAGACATTCATAAATAGAAGGACGAGACCATGCATATCTAGTAGGTGCTTAATGTTTGTTTAATGAATTACATTTACAGAGAAATAGCTATTGGATACAGTTCGTGGAATTTTTCCAGATTTGTGATTTCCTGATTAAAATTTGATCTGTGTCTTAAATAAGACAGCTTTAGTAGAATCACTGCCTAGGAGTCAGTCGCACTCATGCAAAATTTTACGTTTTCCAAGTGTCAGAAATTAAAGGCTTCCCTAATCATTTTCTTTGTATACTGTATGTAAACACATATATATATGTTTATACTAAAATAAGAATGCCAGTCTGCTAGCTAATAAATGCATAAACATATGTCTATGTATATACATGTGATTGGCAGGTCTGTCTTAGTGAATGAAATATATTAGCATAATTTACAGTGATTAAACAAAGGAATATTGCAACTCTTACATACTTATTAAAATAGATTATTAAAAACTAGCCTGCAAATTCTATTTGGGGTTTATTAAGTAAAACTTAAATATAGTTAGGCTTTGTCCTACATGTATTTCATGTGAAAACATTTTCTTTTTGTGAGAAACTTTTATGATCTCATACATCTTTCGCATATCTTAGATCTTTTCTTGTTATTGCAAGTCACAAATGCCACAGCCGTGAGTCTTTCTGGATGAGTGCTGAAGTCTGTTTACTTAGCATTCAGACTTTGGTTAGGACAGAGATTTTCAGAATCCCTCTGCCTTGAACTTCTCTTTGCTCTTAAATATTGAGACATTTTACAAGGCAGTTATGAAATAGCTGGGCTTGTTTTATCAACCAACCACAGACTCTTGAATTTCCCTTTGCCTGTCTAATGTGAATAAGCATCTTTTAAAATCTTCTAGTCAAAACAGTGCAGGAAAATGCATTCTGTCCTGTGTTCAGAATTTTTTTTTAAAAAAAGTTTAACATTAAGCTGCTGTACATAGTCAACAAGATATTGCATTAGCTTTGTCAAAGAGATTATTTTAGCTAGACCTATGAATCTTTAAAAACCTCCTCATTTAAAAAAACAACAACATATATTTTTATTCTATGGCCCTACGGATTCTCTAAACATTTTCTTTGGGTAAATTGTATTTAAACCAACTCACAAAGACCTACAATTTTATTATTGCATAGAGAACCAAGTTATTATACAGGCTGTTTAGATGCTGAAGAGGAAGAATTTTAGAAAAAAATGAAAACAACCCATCTTGAAGAATATTATTCTAAGTTTCATTCCTATAAGATTCAGAACAGAATTTCATCGTATGTAAACTGTGTATAAATTTCCAATTACCTACAAGTTAATGTTCCACTTTGTGTATTATCTGCAAAAGTCAAGGACCTCCACACATCCCCTGCCCAGCCAGCTCCCAAGAAAGCTAAGCCAAAAGAGAGATCTGGTCCAGCAGAAAGGCGTATAAGGATTGTGATTTGTGTCTGAGGATGTATTGTTTCTCATTGAATAGATTCACCCTCATGTATTCTCTCTGTCTCTGTCTCTCTTTCCTCTTTCTCTTTACCTCCCTTCTCTCATTCTCCTTGTTCCTCTTCCTCTCCAACCCTGTCCACTTTCCTTCCTCCTTTCTTCTGTCTCTGACTCTTTTCCTCTTTCTTCAATCCTGTTCCCTCTCTCTCTGAATTCCAAAGCCAACTGTGTGACAAATGACTTTGTGATTCTCTAGGATTTTGGATGATTCAAACTCTTCTTCTGTTTAATAGTGTGAATTATTTATAGTATATATTGACATTTTCATTTTTTGTAAGCATTCCTATTGGGTAACATCATTACATCTGTACCTGTGGACTGTGGACTGTGCTTTTTTCTTCTTTTCAAATAAGATCTATATTGTCTAAGAGAAAACAGATGTCAGATCCCACCTCTCTACTCATGCTCCGGTCTGACGCCACTCTATTAATTACATTGATGATACTGTGTTCCTTTGTCTTCCTGTTTTCCTTTGGAGGAGAGGGGTGCACATGGGAAGGATTTTAATTCTATGTGATTATGCTGATTCTGTCTGTGTAACCTGTTATCTTCATATTCATGGCATATAATAAATGGGTTCCTTTTCATGTGTTCAAAAGAGGTGCCATCTGAAATTCATGCCATGATGTCCTTTATTGAGTTCTTTGATGTTGACAGGACAGCATTTTTGAAAGGACTTTCCTCTGCTTCCACTCTTCCTTTCCTCTACTTGTTGACTTTTCTTTTGGGACCTATATGTGGTTTTCCAGTGTGGAAAGAATATCCCATAAGTTATCCCATACATACTTTTCTGGCAGCATAAAATTGAATCTACATGGTACAGCAAATTGGGATAACAGAGAGGACTCTAGATCTAGAGTCAGAAGACCTGGTACTTACGTGAATTTGGGCACATCATAGTTTCTCTAGATCTCAGTTTCCTGTTTTGTAAAATAAAGTAGCTGGTCATTAAGGTCCTTGCCTATTCTAAATCTGAAAAAGTAGTGTCTAGTGGAATCAGAAGACCTAAGTTTGAGTACTGTCTCCGTAACTTAAAGCCATGGGGTCTTGGAGAAGTCATTTAGCCTCTCTGAGGCTATTCCATGAGTTTGGGATAATAATAATAATAATAATAATAATAATAATAAACCTGTTTCCCAGGGTTGTGGTCAGGAAATTATTGTGTACCCTGTAAAGTGCTATAGAAGCCACATGTGCTTCTTTACACTCTAGTGCTGTGTGATGCCTCCATTACCCAGTCAGTCCATTCAAACTAGTTGGTGATTCAGATAAGGTTATCTTACCAAGGAAGAAAGCCCAGAAGGGTAGAGTCAGGCTTTTGAACCAAGATGGGGGCCACTGGACCAGAATCAGAAGGGAGAAGGAATGGACCTTCAAGGCTCTGACTCTCCAGTTAGAATTGACTGGAAGCAGAAAGAGAAATCACCAGGAGAAAGGACTTTAAATGTCTGTCTGCCCCTGGTGCTGTTTTCTCCTCTATCTATGTGTAGACAAAAGGCTCTCCATCCGCCTGCCCAATCTGTCTGCTTTCCGAGAGAACTCTAATAGAAGCCACTTGGCAGAATGGATGGAGCAGGTGGCCAGAGATCTAACCCCAGCTCTGCCACTCACTTGCTGTGTGATTTGGGGTGAGGTCATCCCTCAGAGCCTCAGTCTCTTCGTGTGTGCAAATGGGCATAAAGATACATGTAATACCTCCTTCCCAGAGTTGCTTTGAGGTACAAATACATAAAACATTTGGTAATCCCGCTATGCAGATGACTGCCATCCTCCTCCTTTCCTTATCCATCATCATCATCATCTCTAAAACGAGGCACAGAAGACTCAGGATGAAAAATTCTTTTCATTCCAGAGAGAACTGATGAACTCTGAATGCAAATTGAAGTGTTTTATTTTTCTTGCCTTTTTTTGTAATATGGCTAAAATGGAAATATGTTTTGCATGATTTCACATATATAACTGATAGCCTATTGCTTGCCTTCTTGGTGAATGGAAGGAAGAATTTGAAACTCAAAAAAAAATGTTAAAAATAAATAAATAATACTCCTCTTCCCTCACCCCCACCCCCAAGGAAGAAATAAAGTGAGGGAGTTGGGTCAGGTCCCTTCTAGTCTAGCATGCAGAGGCAGCTGGGTGGTACAGTGAACAGTGTTGGACCTCGAGTCACAGAGACCTGAGTTAGGACCTGACTCTGACACTGGGAGCTCGGTGGCCAGGACACATTTCTAAACCTCCGTTTCCTCGTCTCCAAAATAGGGATAATAGCATCTCCTTCACAGGGCTTATCAAGAGGATGAAATGAAGTATTATATAGAAGTGCTTCACAGCCCTTAAAGACCTGTGTAGATGCTGGCTATTGGTGTTACGCAAAGTGCTTTGAAAACCTTAATTTTCCCCCGTGTCGGTTGTTATTGTTACTGCTGTTATGATTTCAGACTGTCCTACTTGTTACTAAATTCTCAACAGGGGACACCCTTCCTAAAGATCTTAGTTCTTCAAGGGGAACTGAGAATATAAAGAGAAAAATGATGAATAATCCCTTCTTTCAAGGAATTCTCCTTGACTTTTTCAGTTCCATTATTTTCCCATTTGTTTATCTTTCAGTTAGATTTATCCAAAATTGATAGGGGGATATTAAAAGTCTCCTCTACTATTATGTTACTGTCTGTGTCTTCTTGAAGCTCAAATAATATTTCTTGTATTAATTTGAATGCTAAAACATTAGCATTATTTATTACTGATATTGTTTAATTTCCTTGCTTTATCCCTTTTTATTTTTTGAATGTTGGTTTTTTGCTTTATCTGAGAGCATAATGATAAATCCTACTTTTTTGGATTCACTTGATACGTCATAATTTTTCCCCATCCCTTCAGTTTTATTGTGTATATGTCTTTGTTTTTTTAATTTTTTCTTGTAAGCAGGAGATTGGAGGGTTTTGTTTTGTTATCCAGTCTGTCACTCTTTTTCACTTTATTGGATTATTTAATCCATTCACTCTTAAGATATGAGAATTAGATTTATATTTTCAAGTTGTGATTTCTTCACTTTTCTACTGTAGACACAGTATTATGTTCCTTCAGTAACTTTCCCGTAATCTTAAAAAATTATCATCAAATTAAAAAATCTTTTTAAATTTTTTAAAAAATTCTTAAAAAATAAGGTTGCCCTGTTCCCATTGGCTCTTTTCCTCTCGTCCCTGATCCTCTCTTCTCATTTGTTATCCTAAAGTAATAATAAGAGTAACAAGTAGAGTAATAAGTTCCTCTATCCTGCTTTTATCTGGTTATATTTTTTCCCTCACAGTTAGCCAGATAGATTCCCCTTCCCTCCTCTCCTTCAATGAGTCTTGTTCATTAGTTTTTCAATTTCATTTTTTGTACCCCTTCCCAAAAATGATTTCTTTCACTCTCTTCCTTACCTATTTTCTCTTACTATTTACTCTAGACTCTCATTCTCTGATTCACGACCCACTATAACCATCTGGTCTCCCTCTCTTCTCCATATTCTTTATACCATCAAAGCTTCCAAGGTATCCATTCTGGGCTCCGCCCTGCTTTTTTCACTGCCTTGCAGGGCTTACCCCATGGATTCCCCTCTTTCGGTTGTGTCTCACTCTCAGAACAATACCAGTTACTGTAGGTGTCAGAGATGACACTGCCACATGGTAGATTCCATCTCCAACCACATCCCTGATTATGAAGCCCACCATTGATTTACACCTTCTCTTGTTGACCCTTTTATGTTTTCTACATTTGCCTGTAAATCTCCTCATTATGTCCATTTTTTCCCACTGCTTTAGGGGTTCCAACTCCTCGTCTCACCCCTCTGAGGACAAAGAAACTTATTAAGCACCAAATCCTGCATGCTTCATGGAGTGTAAGGTCCTTATCTCCCTTCACTTGTAGGAGCATTCATTGGTAGACCCACCTCCTGAGTAAAGCCTTCTTCCTTTTTCCTCTTTTAGATCTTTCTCCTCCTCCTCTTCCTCACTCACTCCACTATAGGCTCTTTTCTTTCTGAGACCACAGAGGTCACCTTCTCCTCATAGCTAGCCCTTGATTTGACCCCTGGCACATCACTCACTCCTCTATCCCCCTGTTCCCCTCCCCACATCTTTCATCTTTGTATGTTGTAATGTAGTCCCACAAAAAAAGCATTCACATGTAGACAAAGTGTCACCAGATTTCTGTCCATCATGCCCCCTGTCTGCCTCTTCACTGTTACCTCCAACAGATTTCTCCCTTCACTCCTATCTCCTTGTGTCCATTTAGAAAGAAGTCTCTTCCTGCTCTTTCTGTGGTCACTCTGTTGCTACTGCTGTCCTTACCTGATGCATTCATTGACTCCTCCTATATTTCTGTCGTTAGGGTTTTTTGAGAAGCAAATAATCTCTCAGTTCTGGTTTTCTTTCCAAAAATGTTTTGAACTCTTCTTTGTTATTGAACATCCATATTTTGTCCTGCATGGCTAAGCTCAGATTTGTAGATTAGGTTACCCTGGACTACATTCTGAGCTCCAGTGCTCTTTGGAATACATTATTCCATTCCTTCCTCCTTTTTCAAGTGGTTGCGGAACGGTCTTGTCTTAGTTGAATGTCCTTACCTTTGTATTTCAAGGGCTTTCTCCTGGTGGCTTGTAGAATTTGTTGTGTCTGAATTGAATTTTTAAATTTAACCGCTATGTGTCTTGGAGTTTGGAGCCATGGATTGTTTTTTGTTTTTTTTTCCTGGAGGTGGTCTGTGAATTCTCCCAATTGGAATTTCGTTTTCTATGTTCAGAAGTTCTAGGCAGTTATCTTTTATTATTTACTTCATTGTGGTGTTAAGGTGTGTTGTCCTACTGTGTTCTTCTGGGAAACCTCTTATTAGATTGTCTCTGTGCATTCTGTCTTTGAGATCTGTCTGCTCTGCTTTCATAGTGAGCACGTTTTCTTTTCATGTTCTTGGTTTTTGCTAGGTCGTCCTTCACTTATGCGTATTTGTGTTCCCGGTCTGTTGCTTACCCTATTGTTTCTTTGGTGAGGCTTGCCATTGCAGATTCAATTTGTTCTTTTCTGTACGTTATTTTTTGCTATGCGGTACATAAGTTCTGCTCTCATAGTTCTCATTTCTCTTTTAAACCACTCAGGAACGGGGTGTTGTGGTTCCATGATTTCCTCAAATTCAACATGGGTTTCTGTCTCATCAAGTTTTGAATAATTTTCCTTCATTCTACAATATTTATTCAAAGAATTCTGAACACATTTCCTAGATCTGGAGGCCATATTTTCTTCTTTTTTACTCTTTTTCTTCTTGATTTATCTGTTTATATTCAAGGTCTTTGAGATTTCTTCTTCCTGAAATCTCTGGGACTTTTAATCATTTTCCTCCCTTTGTTTTCCTTATTTCTCACATTCTGATTCCATCCCGTCTGATTGTGGTTTCCTTTTGGTCTCAAAGTATCTTTGCCTTCTTCCATATTGGGCAGTTGACAGATCACCAGTCTGTCTCTGCCCCAGCTGAATTTTGGCTGGTCAGAACTGATCCTAGCTGGATGCTATACTCTTCCTTCAGGCTTTGTGGAGCACTACACAGTTCCCCACATACGTGGTGTACTGTCTTGGTGACCTGTCCCACTCTATTTGTTCCTTACTTCTCTGGCTCAGCACTAGCAATTAAGGGGCTGCTTTATCCAACACAAGCTTTGTAGCATTGGTACTTCCAGTTTGCAGCCCCTGGCAGACCTTTACTTTTAAAAGGGCTGTGGCCAAGCTGGCTGGTTAAGGCATGAGCAAACTTCCACAGCCAGAACAGGGTGTTTGGGGTCCAGAGGTCAGTTTTGATATAAGCCTATGTTATGTCCTTGGGTCTGCTAGTACAGTCTTGCTGCTG
Organism: Pseudochirops cupreus; assembly: GCA_028627135.1. Lineage (NCBI taxonomy): Eukaryota > Metazoa > Chordata > Mammalia > Diprotodontia > Pseudocheiridae > Pseudochirops > Pseudochirops cupreus. The sequence goes on from CM053581.1 coordinate 545,983,986, forward strand.
GTAGTAGGAGAGGTAAGGGTGGGGTCCTAAGTAAACTCAGGGTCTGAGCATCAGTTTCTTGGTTTGGGGTGGGGGGAGTGTTGATTTTTTTTTAAAATTCTTTTGGATTCTGGGTGTCTTGTATCATGGAAACAGCTAAAGTTAATAGATATATAGATATATATACACATATATACATATATATTTATATATATACACATATATAGTCTTATAATATTACTCCAGAGGAGTCAAGTCTAGCATGGGAAAATAGTTAGCCCACAGTCCCCTGGCTTATAGTTTCCATGCCCAGACCCAGAACCCGATGGAAGTACTGATATATATTTTTTTGTCTTTGGGGATGGATTGACCTCTAGTACTAACACAGAATCTACACAATGTCCATGTGGTTTGAAGAGGTAAAGAAATTCCAGGAACAATGAGACTCTTCCAGTACCTATCCCTGTCAATATCTTTGCAAAACTATGAAAGTCACTCCCTCTGGTCCTCAGTTCCTCATCTGTAAAAAAAAAAAAAAAAAAAAAAAAAGGTTGAACTAGTTGACCTCTGAGGTCTCTTTCAGCACAAAATCTCTGATATTTTTATTGTGTGATCTGTTTTGCTCTTTCTTTGTGCCAATAACACCATATTCTATCCAGCCATCACCTGGGTTCACAAATTCAGAAGCAACCTCCACTCCTTCTCTCACCTCCAACCAATTGTCAGCTGATCCTTCTTCCACATGTCTCTCCTCACCTTTAGTCTATGGAAATAGCAAGTGTTTCTCATCTCCTGTCCATCTTCCTCACACCAGTTGGAAAGATATTGCTAAAGTACAGGTTTCATCCTGTCATTCAACTGTTCAGAAATTTCCAGTAGCTCTCACCAATGCCTCCCTGCCCTCAAATTACCTTGTATTCATTTTTTAAATATGTATTTCCTTATCTGTTCACATGGGGTTTCCTCCAGTAGAAGACTAGCTTCTTGAGGTCAGGGATTTTTGTCTTGTTTTCAGGTCCCTAGAATTTAGGCACCCAGTAGGCGGCTGCTTAAGCCCATGGATCATACCCATACACTTAGATTGCTAAAATTAGTAGTTCAGCAATAAAGATTATTAGGCTTGTTTTTATCCTTTTCTGCAGAGCTGAACCGAAGTGTCTCCTCCTCCAAAAAGCCTCTTCAGATTTCCCACAACTGAAATTGATCTCCCCAGCATTGTGTAAAATGGATATGGTATTGGGCCTGATATCAGGAATTCCTGGGTTCAAATCCCACCTCAGAACTTTACTAGCTTGTGTGATCCTGCACAATCGTTTAATCTCTGTGTCTTTCTTTCTCATTTGTAAAATAGGCAGGGGGTGGATTCAGTAGCCTCTCAGGCCTCTTTTAACTCCAAATCTGTGATTCTATGAAATCTTCCTTTTCTGGATCTCTTCTGCCCTATAACATTCTACCTTGTACCCTGCTTTTCGCTGTATTAGATTATCAACTACTCAAAGGAAGAGATCAGTTATATATATATAAATACACACATATATATATAAATACATATATATATATATATATATGTTTATGTATAAATACATTCATTCATTCATTTATTTGATCTCCAGGCCCTATCATGGGGCTATGCATGCACTAGGAGCTTTATAAATGTTGACTAAGTAAATAAAGGTCCATTGGAGTGGTCTTGTAGCCTGAAGGTTATGCAAACTGTTGGCACAAAATCATTGGTATCTGTTTTAAAAGCAATATGAAAATACATTGGACTAAGTGAGATCTTTTAGGTGTATTACGTTATTAAAGGCAGCAGAAATGTAAAGATACCTACCGGTTGCATGAGACCTACAGCATTCGAGTGTGGCCCGAACCAGATTAAAATACAATTGGGAAGAATTTAGCAAAATAAATCAAAATACAACAAAACATAGATAATGCTAATATGTGGTTTTCCAAGTTGTTATGCATAGTATACGTTTCTATCTGTACTGTTTCCATTTGAGTTCAGTAGCACTGCTGTCTAGCTGACCTCAAGTGTCAAGAAGATCTGGCTTCAGGACCTTAGTGGTTATAGGATCAAATGACTTGGAGCTGGCAGTGATCTTCCTAGACCATTCAATCCAACTTCTCATTTTAGTGATGACAAGAGTGAAACCCAGGGAAGATTTGTCTTTAATATATACTGGTTGTGTGACCCTAGACAACTCACTTAACTTCTCGGTAACCCAGGCAGCTTGCGAAAACTCTATAAAATTCCCATCCAGTAGCAGGTCCGTACTGGTAAAGAGTGTTTCTTCATTTGACATTCCCTGTACTAATGAAATCAGAGGGCCAGACCGTCACATAAACATGCATAGATATGTATGTATTCACATACGTATACAGATATATATAATGCATTATGTGTGTATATATCTGTGTGCATGTATATCTATATATGTATATATATATGTACATCTGTGTGCATACTAACATGAACATTTTCTATCATTGCTAAGGATGTGTGTGTCCCTGTGTGTGTATGCATGTGAGCACACACTTTTCTGGACACCTAAATCTGGCTTATCCACTTATCACCTTTGTCTGTTTAAGATACAAATCACATCTGATTTGCGCCTGGTTCCTGAGCTGCCTGTTTCAGTCCTTCCAGGGATTCTGCATCAGGGATCAGGCAGCCTTTGCCTTTTTCTTCACGATTTTTCTGTACTCCTCAGTCTCCACCTTCATTCCTTCTCTTTACTCCAAATGTTACCAGGGAGGAGGCAGAAAGGAAAGAGGGGGAAAAAGAAAAGAGAAGAGAGACGGAAAATAGAGGGGAGGGAGAGACCGATGTGGAAGAAAGAAAGATTTAAACGGGAGCCAGAATGAATGCCTCACTTGTTGGCTTTTAGCACAATTACCATAGCTTAGGAAATATGCAGGGAATAGTTAATTATGACTAAATGAGGTCCTTTTTAGAGTCAGTGGCAGGCCCAGGACCTGACTGTCAGCATTCTGAATGATCTGAATTGGAAGGCTGGTCCCCCTGTCAGACAGCAGGATGGTCTGCCTGAGTAAAATAGACAGTGAAAAGATAGCTGAGTGTGAGGAGCCTCAGACTAAGGAACCAAGGCATGGCATTTGCATACTGCTTCTGCAAAAGGGGGTTTAATCCAAAGAAAGAAGGAGATTTCAGTATTGTCAGTCAGGGCTTTGTTCAGGGTAAAGAGTAAGAAGGAAATCTCCTGAAGAGGCCTTTCTCAGAACCCCCCCCTGTCTCAGCCTGGAGGGTATTCTGGTAAACTTGTGGCCCCGTGGCTTGTTTGCCCACCATTGTCCATTTGAAGGTCTGCTAAAGTCCAAGGCTCAAAGCATTCCCCTTCCCGAACACAAAAGCAGCGAATTCGGGAAGGGGAAAAAAATGACTTGTGTTGCCAACTGAACCAAGCCCCCTTTGTTCGTGCCCCAGATCTGCTCAGAAGAGTCACAGACAGACTTCAGCATCCACCTGAGTCAGGCTGTGAAAGTGCTGTTTGTGGGCTGAAAAGCAAGGTGCGACTGCCTCACTCTGGGACGACTGGCCGCACACTGGAGATTCCAGGTGGAGGAGAGGCCTTGGACAGCGGAATCTGTAAAACTGCCTTTTCTCCAAGTGTTCCATGTTGGGAACATCTGCATAATCTTTAGACTGAGGTGGGGAAAGGACCAAGTATGAGAGTTCACCTCTAGGGCAGAGATAACGGTGATCTCCGCTTTTACAGATCTACTGTTCAGAATAAAAATACTATCTCTTGCATAATACAGATCATTTCCCGCTCACTGAAATCCTTTTTTCCCCCCTTCTAATTTTCATGCTTGAAATTAAGGGTTGCTTTCACATTACATGAATTTCTGGATATACCCCAAAATGGCTTACCCTAGAGCAGGAACTTTTCAACTGTTTTCTGTGTATCATGCACCCCTGTGGTGAATTGATGAAATCTATGGAACCTTTCTCAGAAAAGTGTTTTCAAAATGCATAAAAATATGTAGAATTGCAAAAGAAACATAATAAAATAAATGTGTAATTTTTCCCAAATTCATGGACCCTCCTGAAATCTGTGGACCCCAAGTGAAGCAACCCTGGCCTAGAGTATATGAAGCATTTGGGAATGTTCTCTGTGGTATTTGGGCACCTCATACATTTAATGGTTGGGAATATTGGGAATATTCTTGGGATTATAGGGAATATTCTTCCTCTGGCTAAAGAAAGCACCCTTACCAAAGAATATTAAAAGAACAAGCATAGAACCCTGGGTAAAATTCATCACTGTCGTTATTATCATTATACAAGCACTATAAATAAGTGACTCAATTTTATGGGATCATAGATTTGGAGCTAGAAACAGTCCCATAGGTCATCTAATCTTGTCCAACCTATCATTTTATTAATGAAGAAATCTGTGTGCATGTGACTTGCCCAAAGCCACACAGTCAATAAGTAGCAGATTCAGGTTTGAACCCAGACCTTCTGACTCCAAATTCAGCCCTGTTTCCACTGCACTTTGCCACCAAGACAGCTAGGTGGCCCAGTGCATAGAGCCATCATGGACCTGGAGTCAGGAAGACCTGAGTTTATATCTGGCCTCAGATATTTTCTAGCTGCATGACCCTGGGCAAGTCACTTAACTTCTGTTTTCCTTAATCCACTGGAGAAGGACATGGCAAAGCACTCCAGTATCTTTGCCAAGAAAGCCCCATGAATATTATGGTCAGTGGGGTCGTGAAGAGTCAGATATGACTAAACAACGATGTGCTACCATATGGGGAAACTGAAGCCCACAGAGACTTATCTAAGATCATGTATGTAGTGCCTGGCAGATCTGGAGTTCAGATCTAGGTCCTCTCCCTTTAAACGCAATGGTGTTTTCAGTGCACGATGTCTATCTGTGCAATGTACAAGGTACAAGGTAGTGTCCAAAGTGCTGGGGATACAAAAATGTAGAACCTCAAAGAGTTTACATTGTAATGAGGGAATGGAACATATACACAAATTACTCTTAACGTGCTGCAGAATATGATAGGGCCAAAAAAGTGTATTCTCCCCTGGTGAGGTTGAGTGCAGGCTTCCTGAAGGAGGTGGCCTTGAAGGAAGAAAAAGATTTCAACGGATGGAAATGAAGAAGTAGGATATTCCAAGGGTGGGGGATGTCAAGGGAGAATGAATAATGAAAGTCCGCTTGGCTAGAAGGTATAACAAGAAGGGAAGAGGTGGTGGTGGTGGTGGTGTTGAGTTGTTTCAGTGATGTTCAACTCTTCATGACCCCATTTGGGGTTTTCTTGGCAGAGATACTAGAGTATTTTGCCATTTCCTTCTCCAGCTCATTTTACAAATGAAGAAACTGAGGCAAACAAGGTTTGTCCAGGATCACATGGCTAGGAAGTATCTGAGACCGAATTTGAACCCAGAAAAATTAGTCTACCTGACTGGGCCTGGCACTGTATCCGCTGTACCACCTGGCTGCCTGGAGAAAGGAAATAATATAAAATAATTAGACAGGGAAGTTAGAGCCAGAAATGGAGAGCTTTAAATTCTAGAATGAGGAATGTGCATTTTGTCCTATGAGCTACTAAAAATTTTTGAGCAAAGGCGGGCCATGGTCAGATGTGTGCATTAGGAAGATTATTTCTTCAGCCGGGTGAAATACGGATTGAGGAAGGGAAGGACTACAAGCCAGAGAGACCAGTGAAGGGTGCCATAAAGATTATCCAGGTGAGAGGAAATGAGAGGCTGAGCTAGGTAGCAGTGTGTTTGGAGAGGAAAGGACACAGGCAAGGGATACGATGGGAGGCCATCGAGACACTTGTTAAACTAGTGAATCAAAAGGCAAGGCACTAATTTGTTGTGATCTGTTTACTGCTTTTTAGACTGAATTCGGTGCTTTTTAAATGTGAGGCTCAGTATATCTGTCCTAAACTCAAGCCACTAAATGGAGTGAGGAATTTATATGAGAAGATCTTGACTTTGAATGGAATGTCCAGTTTAGAATTCAGTATTCAGATTAAAAGCATCACAAATTTTGACTTGTAGACAGGGGGGAGGGAGGTGTATTTTTTAGTAGTTTATTTTTCTAGGACTAAATTTTGAGATCTGCACATGAGCCCATTCTGTAAAAGCACAGTGCAAATGCAATGAAAAAAAATGCCCTTCTAAGTTCCTGCAGAGTGGAGGAAATTCACATCTTCCTTCCAAAGTAAAGGCAAAGCTCAAGAAATAGAGGGTACTTAGAAACTAATTTGAGATAGCTTCTTTCAGAGAAGTTTATGCCCTCTGCATCTGGAAAATAAGTAGAGAATCTTTCACCAGCCCAGTGGTCCATTTGGTCTTTCCACTGACGTCACTGATGTTGGTGGATATGAATCAAGGGTAAGATTGGGTCCCTGGAGAATCTGCAGTGGTCAAACATTCTTTTTAAAAAATAATAATAAATTATTAAATTAGTGGAGAAGGTGGTAGGTTTTGTCGCTTTTGTGGGTCTGCTAGTTTTTTTTTATGGTTTAGATAATTATCTGTGGTATAAATAAATTCTGCTTTGCAAAAAGAGGTGACCTTTTTTCCCTCCCTCTCTGCATTTTTTACTGTGAGAAGCGTGTCAGAATTGGGGGGGACTGAATATCCTCCTTTGTTGCCAAGCTTGTTGAACGCAGCACTGTGTTCTCTTTCCCACCAGGAAGGTCAGACTGCTGGGGGCCAGGCTGTTTTCTGAAATGATCCCTACTGTCTGTCCCTGGGGTCTGACAGATTGAGACAGTTGTCTGTGTTACCATGCTTTCAATGCTTGCTAAATGCCTCACTTTCCATGAAAGAGGCAAAATATGTAGACGGCCTTAAAAAGGCATTAGGTTAGTTGCGGTTTTTTTTCATCACTTACTGGAGTCTTAACTTTAGTATTCTTCCCTAAAAGCAAATTTAATTAACTTTCTCTAAAGATATTTACAAGTTCAGAAAGTTACCATCTACACACACCACACTCGCACATATACACACACACACACACGCCTTCATTTATGAGCACTACTTCTAAAGACACTTTTTTTTTTGTAAATCAGGGTAATAAAATTATGAAATATAGACTGTTTCAATAGCTGAATTGTCATGGTAAGTTTCCTTTGTTCACTTATATTTCAGCTTAATGTATTTTGATCAGAGGTATGTATAAAGCCTAAAGAAATTAGTACTGTGCTGAGCCTTCAGTACTCTCCAGATAATTGAACTAATTAAATCTTTACCAACATTAACACAACTTCAGCATTCCTTGGACAGTGGTTAATTATTGCAGGAACATGGCAAGCTTAAACTAAACAGATGAAAATAGAGTTCTGTGGAATGGGTATTGAGTTTATTCTTTCTTCATCTTTTGATAAGGTTTAATTAAAACTGCTTCTCTCCATTGTGGTGAGAATGAATGTGCTTGTTTTCTTAGTGAAAGGCAAATTATTCACTTCAGCCATGGTTCAGTCATCAAAGCCCCTGCTAAGTTTTGGGTTATATTGTCGCTGGGGAGATATAATTGCTGCAATTCTCTATGAAGGTTTTATCTATTACTTTCTTTTATTTATTTTTGTAGGGAAGAAATTATAGAATCCATTTTCTGATGTGGTGTTTAAATGAATAGGTTTCAAGCACCATTACATAGGTTTAAGAGTGTTAGATGCAGTTTTAGGAGTTGCGTCATGTGGGGCGTGATGCCACATTAAAAGGCAAAAGTGTGAAAAAGGGAACAAATTGGACCCATGCCTTTAACCGGATGGCATTTGGGATGATTTTATGAGATTAAGCAGAGAATTCAATAACAATTGTTTAAAAGCTTAAAACTTTGCCATGTCTAAGTCATGCAGACTCCTTGATATCTGGAGCTGAACTGAAAAGATTTTATAAACAGTCCTTTCTGAATGTACAAGGTGAATTGGAATTGGCACACTAATGCATTGTAATGGCAATTCTTCCTGCTAAGATTTTTTTTGTATCATCTTTCTTGTTTATTGCTAATTGGCATTTTGAAACCAATATTTGCAGCACCATTCTTAAAAAAGTGGCCTTTTTGTCTTTTGAAGGTAGGTGGAAATTTTAATGAAGAAAAGCTTAGGAAACAGTGTTGCCTAGTGGGTAGTGCTGGATTTAGAGTCAGTAAAACCTGGGTTCAGATCTTACCTCTCATACTTAATTGCTATGTGGCCATGGGCTTCTATATGCCTTCATTAGCTCCCTAGGATTTGTCTTCTGAATCCTTAACTTGCCATCTTCTTTGGTGGCAGGATTCCCCACACGGAGAACTTCGCAGTGCCTTCCCACATTCCGATGAGCTAACATTTTTGAGCTTCTTATACTGGTTGGGTATTATTCTGAAAGCATGATACCTTTGAACCTATAATCGTCTTATTTGAAGTGACTACCCTTCCATGCATTGTTGTCTGATGATTAAAGAAATAAAGGAATGGACTGGAGGTTGAAATATGGGTCCTATTCATAGTGAATTGACCTTGGAGAAAAGTACAAGAAGAAAGATGCAGATTTTTTCAGAAGCAGTTAATCAAAAGCAAGCATGATTCCTGGTCTGAGTAGTAAGATTAGTCACGTATGATACAAGTCGTTAACTGCCCCAGGACTAAGCAGGGCATTCATTTGGAGTATCGGCGTTGCCTACCAAGCCAGCCCCTGGGTTTTCTCTAATCCAAATTTCTCTTGTGTCATAGAAAGTCTTGGCCTTCTTGAAGCTGAATAAGACTTTAAACAACTTTGCATGTGGAAAAGGGAAAAAAAAAGTCATTGACTCCTTATCCCATTAAATAAGATTGACAAATAGAAGAAAGAAAGAGAATCCCGGCTACCACATAAGGTGGTTGGAGTGAAGACTGTGTGTGTAGACTGTACCATCAACCTCCCAGAACAAAAGTTTATGGCAAAACTCAGGATCATACCCTTTAACAAAGGAGAAAACATGCAGAGTGAGTTAGCTATGAAACCTGCATTTTCACCAATAAGTGCATTTTTGCAAAGCTTTCTCTTTGTCAAAGTTGAACACATTTTAGACTTGGTTTTCTTTTACCTTTGGTGTGACGTGCTCAGTCATCTGGCTAGGCTTAGTAAGTAGCCCACTTGTGTTTGTTGTTTGCCAAGAGTTCCTTACTTACCTTTATGATATTTACCTGCATGCCCAGTTTCATTCAAATTCCTGACCAGCAGCACCTAGGCAGCCTGTGTCCAATCCACAGAAGGGGTAAGGCCAGACTAGCACACAGATGCAGTGTAATATTCACGTTCAGTTAGGAGATAAGACCAGACTAGCACCCAGGCAGCCTCCACCCAACCCACAGTAGGTGCAAGGACCAGGGCAGCACCAGGAAGAAGTCTACCTAAGGTCTTATGAAGGACTACTCTCAGTGAAACTGGCATCTCGTTGGAACCCGAGTCCAAGCTAGGGACAGAGATAACTCCAGGTTTGAGACTATGCAAGGAGACAGAGAAGTGGACGAGGCCCAAAGCTAAGTCAAGCCGCCAAGGACGCTGAGCCAAAACCCAAGAATTCTTGAGGAGTATAGTGCCTCGGGGTCTTAGGTACACCATCTAAGACCAAGAAGGGTCTGTGCACCCCATCCAAGAGTGTAGGCAGGAGGAGAGTTTAACCCAAAAGCAAAGCCTCAGTCTAGAAACCGGGCTTAGAGCTACTTATAAACATACGAAAATACGAACATAGTGACTACAGACAAGTCATTTCACCTCTGCCTCAGTTCCCTCAAGTGTAAAAGGGGGATCATAATAGTACCTACTTCAGAGAGTTGTTGTAAGGATCAAATGAGATATTTGTAAAATGCACAGCAGAATACTTTGTATAATAGGTGCTTAATAAATGCTTGTTTCCTCTCCTACCGAGGAGCCACAGTTGGGCTTGCACAAGATTTCACAGCTGCCATAATATAAGAGAGAAGAGTTTGAATAAAACATTTCAAAAGGCCTAAAGATAAAAGGCTTACAACCAAGAATAACCTATCTAGAAAAGCTTAGGATAATTCTACAAGGGATAAAATGCATCTTTAATGAGATAGAGAACTTCTAAGTGTTACTGATGAGAAGGCTAAAATTAAGTAGAAGCTTGGAAAGGACTCTATAATGATAAAGTGCTTATATTCCAATAGAAGGAGAAATAAGTATTCCTTCCAAACCCTACTGTCCCCAAGAGTCATACAGAGGGTTAAGTAAGGCAAGCAGAGGGCTTGGGAAGTGATTGTGTTCTGTTTTCAATAGTCCTAAGAGGAGAAATAAAAGGGAGGGTAAAAGAAACATTTTAGTAAATCAAGGAAAAGGAAGAGGAGTAAATTTAGTATTTCACATAATAAAGTGTAAGAAATGAAAAAAAAGACAAATACAAAATAAGGGATGGGGGGAATGGTTATGAAATAAACCTCACTCTGATCTGAGCTGGACAAATAAGGGAGCTGAACATGTTCATGTAGCTTTTGCTATAGAAATTAATTAAATTCAACAAGGAAGTAGAGATAGGGAGAGAAGAAAGGGAGTTATAAGAGGGAATCTAGGATTGATGAGGGGTTAGACATAAGTAAAACATTGTGAAAATATGAGATGGGGCAGGACCTAGACAAAGTGAACAAAAAAGGAACTTCTGCTTATATCATTGTCTTTCAAGATGACATAATTAACCATGAATCTAATTTAAGGTGTATATATTTACTGACCCCTTAGTCTACATGCAAAGAAAGATATAGATTAGTCCAAATTATAAGTACGTATGTTAAGGTATCTCAAAAGAGGCAGCCAGGACATTGGATGGTAGTATTTTTTAAAAAGACTGAAATGCGCTGAGTTTTATAGCATAGTGGGTTTGGAAGACAGTGAGGAAATAGGAGTGCTGGAAGGCCATTCAAATTTAAGGAAATAATAGGGAATAAACAAGCTATACAGGAAAAAAAATAAACATATTCTTTGATTTGAAGAAAAGGGACTGTTGCCAACTGAAAATAATAGAATAAAATGGTGTTTAAGGGTTATTCTTAGCAGGAATGTGCAGAGTATAGTAGAGCCCGAAGCTCCTAAAGGACCAGCTAGAAACCTGCAGCACTCCAGGCCGTGTGACGCATTCTCCAGAAGATCAGGCCTCAGAGTCGAGAGAGACGTGGGTTTAAGTCTGCTCTCTGGCATTTAATAGCTGTGTGGGAAAGTCACTCAGCTTTTCTGACCGTCAGTTAGGCAGTCAGCTGGCCTTCAGGCACCTGCTTCGTCGCAGGCAGTCCGCAAAGTGCTGCGTACACAAAAAAGGACAAAAGGCGGCCCGCCCTATCGAGGAGCTCGGGTTTCTTCATCTGTTAAATGAGGGTGTTAATGAGAGCCCCCACCTCACAGGGTTTTTTGTGGGGACTAAATGAGAACGCACATAAAAAGCTTTGTGAACCTTAAAGCTTTGTTTTAGGTGACCTTTGTGATTGCTGTCTCTGTTTTTGGCAGTACTCCCAGCGTCATGTTGATGGTGTGGATAAAGACGTGACTGTGGAAATGGAAAGGGACAGGCTGAGAAAAGGGTCCTAGAAATGTTGCAAAAGAATAATTAGCAAGAGGAGAGACCCATCAGTCAACCAACAAACAAACATTGAGGATACAGAGACAAAAGCTAATACGGTCCCTGCCCTCAAGAAGCTTACATTTTATCATGGCAGACAAAATTTACATATGTAACTACATATAAAATATATAAAATATAAGTTAATTTGGCAGGAGGGCAAGAACCGGAAGCTAGGAATCAAGAGAGGCATGAATGAACGAATGAATTAATGAATGAGCTTTGAACTGACCTTGTGGTAGACCCACAGAGCTCTCTCCTTGCCTTATACTCTTCCTATGTTCCACATACTTGAGACTTAATTCTATATTGCCTTGTGTGTGTGGTTCTTTATAACTGTTTTTCATGTCATTGCCTCAAAGAGGCTGTAAGCCCTTCAAGCCATAGAGGGGCTTCTGTTATGCTCCCTGTGATGTACCATTACCCCTAGAGTAGTGTTCTATGTAAGGTATGTATTTAATAACACTCTGTATACTCCAGAGAAGAAAAGCTAAGAGGAAAAAGTTTTGAGGAGAGAGTGGTTAGATAGATAGGTAGATAGATAGATAGATAGATAGATAGATAGATGGTAAATAAATAGATAGACAGATAGATGATGGATGGATGGATAGATAGATAGATAGAAAGACAGACAGGATAGATGGATGGATGAATGGTAGATAGATAGATAGATAGATAGATAGATAGATAGATAGATAGACAGGATGGATGGATGGATGGATGGATAGATAGATAGATAGAAAGACAGACAGGATAGATGGATGGATGAATGGTAGATAGAAAGACAAGATGGATGGATAGATAGATAGATGAATGGAAGGTACATAGATAGATAGACAGATAGGATAGATAGATGGATGGATGGATAGATAGATAGACAGATAGATAGAAAGGATAGATGGATGGATGGATAGATAGATAGATAGATAGATAGATAGATAGATAGATAGATAGATGGATGGATAGATAGACTGGATGGATAGTTAGAAAGAAAGACAGGATAGATAAATAGATAGATAGAAAGACAGGATAGATAGAAGGATGGATAGATGGATGGGTGGGTGGATGGATGGATAGATGATAGATAATTTATTAAGCATCTATATATCTATCAGGTGCTATGCTAAGTGCTAGCAGTAAAGCTGGATGTGTGGGCATATCCACTGAGAGGTCCAGATAAGGGAGAATCGAAAGGAGATCATGGGATCCTGGGTTCAGATGAGAGGTTTTAGATTAGATTAGATCAGATCCTAGATTTAGATTAGAGGTCATCCAGACCAGCCCCATCTTGTGACAGATTCAGAACAGAGGCCCGGGATGACTTACCCAAAGAAACAAAATTGGCACATGACAGGGACAGGCGACCAGCTCAATTCTTCCATCTCCAAATCCAGCACTTTAGGATAAAGTTTTTTCCTTAGTCATTTTAGTAGATTTTATTTTAGAGAATTGATCTCTCAACCCCATTTTACAGCCTGATAGAAATGTAAACTAAGTAAGACACAGGTTACATTGCTGAAAATGATGTGTCTCAATTCCCTGTTCTGTACAGCAGATGTTTCAATCACATAGTCAGTTATAAGCCAGGACCTCAAGCCATTATTTAGTTGATATGTAGGAAGGAACCTTAACGATTCCAGGAAATAAAAATTTAAAGCGGGAAACACAATGCAGAAAAAAAAAAAGCTTTCCAAGTCGAATTAATTAATCCATAACATTGAGCCCCCCAAAGGCTTTATTTAAATGTAATTTCAGTGTGAGTGAGAAGCTTTGGGAGCCTATATTAAAACTGAAAGGAGGAAAAGAATATATTTTTAGTTTCCTACACATAATTTTAATAATTTCACCATAAAAATGATCATTTTTCATCTCATCATTTCAGTCAACTTCACCATTTGTTTTAAATAAAATTTGTAACATAGTTACTCTCTGTGAAATTTCATTAAGGTTCACTCCCTCTGAAACTACCTGAGATTTGAACACGGAAACTCATTTTTAAAACATATTTAAGATGTTGGTTAGCATTGGCCACACATGGTTGATGTTATTATTTAACATTGCCTTCAGCACTTAAACTGCGCTGGATACCTTGCTAGAGAGAAACAGGCTTGGGTCTCACTTTTTGCCCACTTCAGATATTTTTGGGCCACTCACTTATCTACTGGACCCAGAGAAACCTAGATTTGAATCCCTCTTTCAGCACTTAGCAGCCCTGTGACCCTGGGCAAGTATACTTACCCACTCCCAAGCTTCCGTTCCTAGAATGTAAAATGTTCCGTGTCAATCATGAGATCACAGTACCTGTACCCTTACCTCACAGAGTGGTTGTGTCTATCCAATTAGATTTTATAACTATCAGTTATTGTTATGAGGATGGAGAAGGGTGGACCAGATCTGTGTTTTCATTTATGTCAGGAACAACGAACGAGGATGTCTCCTTCATTGCTCCAAGTCACACTGTGCTCTGTAATTTGAAGTCTCAGGCAGAGAAGCTCAGTGCTTCACCCTCATCACGCAGGTGGTGTATGTCAGAATAATCAGGACTCGCATCCAGGTCTTACTGGCTCTCAGTCCAGTCCTCCTCCATGCCACAGTTGCCTCTCTGTTTGTTACATCGATCTCCTCCGCTTTAGAATATTTTATGCAGGTGTTGGGTTCAGGTTCTTTTTTGTAGTAATGACTTTACCGATGGTTTACTTGGTTGTTACTGAATCATTTCAGTCATGTCCAACTCTTCATGACCCCATTTGGGGTTTTCTTGGCAAAGATACTACAGTGTGGTTTGCCATTTCCTTCTCCAGCTCATTTTACAGATGAGGAAACTGAGGCACACAGGGTTAAGTGACTTGCTCAATGTCACACAGCAAAGAAGGGTCTGAGTTGAGATTTGAACTCGGGTCTTTCGGACTCCAGGCACAACACTTTATCCAGTGTGCCTCCTAGCTGCCGCCATGCTTTACTTGGATTAATATTAAAATTAGTTTGTGTTCCTTGATTATAAGCTAACTAATGTCTGTTAAAGTGAAATTAGCATGAGATTTAAAATTTGCCATGAGAAATACCCAAATCCACATATACTTCATTGAGTGCTGGGCCTAAAGCCGGAAAGTCCTGAGTTCAAATTTAGACTCTGGTACTTAATAGCTTTATGGCCCTGGGCAAGTCACTTGACCCTATTTGCCTCAGTTTCCACATCTGTAGAAGGAGCTGGAGAAGGAAATGGCAATCCACTACAGTTATTTCCACCATGGAAACCCCAAATGGGGTCACAAAGAGTCAGACATGACTGAATCAACTCAACAACAAGTTGAAGAAAGAATTAGAAATGAGACCCAAGGGATCTATTCCCTTGCATGTTTTCTCTTGATTGGATAGATCATCTAAGTTTATCAAGCATCACCAGTGTACAAGTGAAACATGCTATCTTTTTTTTTGGAGGGGGGGAAGGCAGGGCAATTGAGGCTAAGTGACTTGCCCAAGGTCACATGGCTAGTAAGTGTTAAGTGTCTGAGGCCAGATTTGAACTTGGGTCCTCCCGACTCCAGGGCCAGCGCTCTACTCACTGGGCCACCTAGCCGCCCCCACACTATCTTTTATGGTTTGCCTAAAATATGCATTAGCCATTCAGGTAAGACTTAAGTGCATGACTCCTAGACTTACAAGATGGCTAGAATTTATTGATCTAGTACCTACTAGCTGTTCCACTCTGTATATGTCTTATGGTAATTAGTAATGATAAGATTAAATATTGCCAACTCTTTTTTTTTCATTAGTAACCCTCAAAAGGATGATTTACGTTTTCAAGCAATGCTTCCTGTTTTGTCTGGGTTCTTTTCCCCTCCTTCAAACTTGGATCATTGGGTGCCCAGCTAGAGTAGAGAAACATAAATAATTAACTCTTTGTTATTGAAAGGAAGTAAGACAAATAGCGTACTAGACCAGACTAGGGATCCCTCTGGTTTAATATTTTGGGGGGAAGAACATGGCTGTCCTGTGAGACGTCAGTCTCGAAAGGTGTGGGACGTTCTTGAAGTGCCCCAAACTTAACAATTTGTCTGTTGTCCACATACAAGTTTCTTAACAAGTTATCTATTGTCCACATACATTTCTCTATCATTTTCTTGAACCCGTTTAAGTTTTCAGCCTGTGGTAGTGTTTGTTGTTAATAAACTCAGGAGATGAGTTTACTCCCCAGTGTTGCTAGTGTATGTACTTATATTCCCCCTAAAACTACAGCTTTCTGTGTTGCAATAAGTGCCTCCTGGTATTATTCCAAGACCAAATCTAGGCTCATCTGATCCATACCTTTTATAATTTTATAAACTTCTGTGATGACCTTTCATCTTGGAGAGCCTGTGCTTTCTTTCTTTCGAGGAGGAAATGTCCTCTCTGTATCCTTTTTATACAGATTCTCTGTATCCTCTATAGGATCTGTAGGATATATGTGCTCCCCTGATTTCTGCTGCCTTTCTCTGATCTCTTTTAGGCCTCTGTGATTTCATTCCTTGAGGCGTGGTGACCCACACTGCACAAATCCTGTTTTTTCCCCAGGGTGGAATAATTTACTTCATTTCCAGTATGCTTCTTGATTATACCCAGCATTTTGTTGCCCTTTGCAGGCAAAGCAATCCCTTGAGTGGTGGCTGTTTTATACAGGCAACGACATCTAGATCTTCACCTTGAACTATAGCTGACAGCTCAGAATCTGTTATCCTGGTCACCGAGTTGGATTTCACCCGGCATGCACACCCTTACACATGGCCACTTTTCTGGCCCCGTTTATTTCTGCTTAGCATGGAAAATGGCAGAACTGGAAGGGACTGTCCAGATTACTTAAACCAGCCTCTTCATTTGCAAGAGAAGAAACCTGAGACCAGCTGGCCATTTCATTATTTGAAAGGCCCTAATGACATCTGCAAACCTGGAAGTTTCCCTGTGCACTCTTCTGCATCATTTCTAAAAATATTACAGAAAGCCAGCCAGCTCCAGTCCCTCTGAGGCCCTCACTATTAACATTCCTGCATTAGAGAAGTGTTATCTCTCCCCTTTATTTCCTGTCTTTAATCCAATTCTCTATCTAAAGGGGGAAAAAAAAAACACAGCAATCCTACACCCACCCCCAATCCCATGTTCACTCTTTAAAAAAAATCCTTTGATGCAGAACCTTGTTAAGTGCTTTTTGCAACTTTAAATAAATTATGCCCGCTGCTTGTTTACCCTATCTAAGAACTCCAAAAGATTAGCAAGACATGATTTCTTCTTAAACAAACCGTGTTGCTTTCCCCCAATAGGTTATGGTGCACGTGTAATAATGGTCTTACCCTTGAATAGATACTCTACCAGCTTCCAAGATTGTAAAGTGAGATTATAGGTTCTAAGGTCGCCCCTGAGAGGAGCATAGCAGCTATGTTTTAGGGACATAAACCTTTTCTTTTTTTTTTTTCCTATCAATTCCAAAATTTTTTCTCCAGTTCTTTTACAAACATGAGGTAGGTACCCCTTACCAAAAATAAGCCCAGGTGCTCCAAGATCTGTTAACTCCAGATCCTTTCAGTGTGACATGAAAGCACATTATGTTCTAGTGTGAGTGATGTGCAGTTCTAATTATGGGATTTTTTTTAAAGTATTCAAATTAGTATCTCCTAAGACCAGAGTTGCTGGATCCGTAGAGAACTAGCCTGAAGCTTAAGAGAGAGCAGAGGGAAGGAGATACAGATGTAAGTGTGGATACTAGTTAGTTTCTGAAGTAGATGTGGGGCGTGCCAACGATCAGGTGGCATATTTACAGAAAATCAGCCATCACCGGACTCAAGAGTAAGGGCTTGTGCTAACTTTCACATAATGCTTTGTTACGGAAAGCTAGGATTACTTGCGAACATTCCCAATTTTTCAGTTCTTCCATGTCTCTAAAGCCTTTTCTGGTAGCAGTTACTGAAAACTTTCAGTAAAAAAATAGCAACAAAACTATAGTCTTTGACAGATGAGAGCTATGACTAAAAATACTACTCCCTACCGGGTAGACTTTGTTGGATGCTAGGAACACCACTTGAGACAGAGTACATCACCACTCCGAGAGCTCTGAAATGTTCCTTCAGTGTGGGGTGCTTGGCATAATGTGAAGCTCCTTTAAGCTTCCTTAAATAGAATTGGGGAGTAAATAAATACAGCATCCCAAAAGTCTTAGTGTGGTTTTTAGACTTCAGCACTCGAAGCTTAAACCTGCACTAAGACGTTGGGGACACCCTGTATAGAGGTAAGGGTTAGAATACAGAATGTGACTTCCTTGGAATCAAGGACTCCTCTTCTCTTCTCTTCTCTTCTCTTCCCTTCTCTCTTCTCTTCTTTTCTTTTTTCATTTTTTTTTTGGTCTCCTTGGTTCTTAGTGTAGCGCCTGACACATAGTTGGAACTATATATAAATGCTTTTTGGATTGGGTTGAAGAGCCAAATGATCTCAATAGCTTCTGAATTTATATGGATCATTTGGTGGTACATTAATTAACCAGAAAAAAAAGTGTGTTGAAGGATAAAAACGTGATAAGTTTATAGAATAATGTTTGTTCTTCTGAAACCTCCAAATCCATCTGTGTTATGCGGAGGACTATTATTTTCAAAATTGAACTTTTTTTTCAGAGGACTTTGCAATGTACTTTCCCCCCATTCCTTCCTCTTTTCCCTCTTTGCCCTTGAAGCCACCTCTCTGGAAACCCCCCTCCTGGTTCTTCTCTTCCCCCTCCTTCTCACAGGGATCCCCCTCCCCCTTCGGCCCTCACATGTGTGGACCACGGTGGACAAGGAAGATGTGACAGGGATGATATTCTGATAGGTCAGCAGCGCTCACTGCCAGTTGGTCTGCATCTAATGCATAAAACGTTAATACCCTTTAAAAGAACATATGTTACAACTTCAGTATCTTGTCACACAGACTCTAATCTGTTGGCCGTTTCAGACCTGACAAAAGCTCATTCCTGGGCCATGTATCTGGCTCTGCGGTTCAGTCCATTATACCCTACACAGCATTCAGAGCATGACAACACGCACCAGCATGCTTCCCTGGCTTTATTAGCTGAGGCCAAACTGCTTTATATTAATACGTTAACAAATGTTGTTGAATGGAATTAAATTTGCAGTTTGGAATGTTCTCTTGTCACTATCATTTTGCTCCCTACTTTTTTCCGCCAGTGACCCCCAAGCATCTAAATCTATAATGAAAAAAAAATTGATTGACTCACAGAGTAGGGGATTGCAATGCAGTGATTTCACGCTCGGTTGTTGGCTAACAAGGCACCATAGTTTTTATGTAGTGAGGCCCACTTGCAGAAGACGAAGAATTATGTAGGGCCCAGCTGCCGGGGCTACAGAGCAAGCAGCTGAAAGGGCTTGGGGCTTCCAGGCGGGAGGGGAGTTGTCTCTTCCCAGCAGGTAAGGAATAGATCTAGACAGGAGCTGTTGTATGAAAGATGCTGACTGGCCTGGGTAATTCATAAATCCCCCAAATTACAACATTCTCCTCTCATCGGGAAATGGAGGAGACGCTTAGCTAGATCATTAACCCTTTCCTGTGCAGACAGCTACTCGATTCAGCCTGCCTGACAGTAAGAGGTCAATAAGCTCTTGTCCAGTTGGTAGCCACAGGAGCGGGTGATATAACTCATTTACTTTTCTTGCCATCTCATTCCGTGATGTTGCTAGTGGTGTGTTGTTTGTTTTTTCAGATAACTAGTAGTTCTTATATATGTCCGCCAAACAGAATTAAAAAAAAATTGTGTGGGGGGTGAAAGGGGTAGGGAATGGGAGTAAATGACTGCTGTTTAAGACATAATAGCTTAATTGTGTTGTGTTATTACTGAAATGTGTATACTTTTTTAAAAAAAACTTAATATGTAATTAAATCCTCATTAACTTAAGCTTTACTAATTCAGAATTTGTGATCTTTCTGACAGGGCCTGGGCTGAAGTTTATCTTTGAATTATTTATGATGAAGATGCTTGCTAAGCAAATAATGAGTACGAAAATGATCACAAGGGGGCAATGTTTAGACTTTTATTTGAGAAAACTAATTTTTAGAGGCATATTAGAAATACCATTTACATAGAGGAAGCAGGACATAGTTGTTAGAGAATACTGGATGTGGAGCCAAGAAGATAACAGGTTTGAATCCTGCTTTAACCACTTAGGACAAATCGCTTAACCACTCTGACCTTCGGTTTCCTCGTCTATAAAAGTAAAGGGGCTGGATTGATGCCTTCTAAGGTCCCTTCTCATTCTGAACCTATTAGTTTATAAATTCCATAATGGCAGAGATGTTATAAGCATTTGCTAAATAAATTAATAGACACATAGAATGGGGGATTACATTCCCCTAATTGAAGTCAGTTATATATTTACATTGTACTAGGTCCTGGAAAAAATCTGTGTTTATTACTGTTTCCTTAGTCCATTAATTGAAAATAACGATACTACTCTTTTTTAAAAAATTTTTAAAATTTGTTCTTTTGTATAACTCAGACATTGAGTGATTCAGACAGATTGTTCTACTAGCTAATTTGTCCAGTTTTTGCTCTGTAAAGACAAAGTTAGTGTCTGGTGACTATTTCTAAGGTTGACACGTTAAGGAAAGTTTTTTATTCAATTTTTTAGTTACGTTCCTAATCAAAGGGTCCATTTCTCATGTTCTAGGCATCAAATCATAGAGTTTTTGTTGCTGATAAATCTCCCTGAATTCCGAGTGTTTTTCATCCCACAAAGCATCTGTGATTAATACTTTTAAAGAACGATTGTTACACAGAATGTAACAGAATCATGATAATTTCACAGATTTTATAACTGTGTTTGTTTTGCTGCTAAAAATAATTGTACTTCAGGGTTGAGTTGTTGGGTTTCTCTTGTCAAACTTTGGGACTGACAGATGATATTCCTAGTACCAACGTCAGTCATATTCAATAACCTACAACAATGCAACGTTTGTATGTTTTCCATCTCAGAGACAAATAGTATTTTTAGAGCCAGAGGAGACTTTGTGTCTACCTTTCTCATTTGAAATTAAAACTGAGGCTTAGACGATTAAGTGACTTACCCTGGGTATAAGGTGCCTAAGTTTATACCTCCCAGTACTGTGGTTTTCTCATTATGCTATGCCGCACCGTCTTTGTTTCGTGTATATCTCTTTTTTTTTTTTTTGGCTTTTTGGAGGGCAATTGGGGTTAAATGACTTGCCCAAGGTCATATGGCTAATACGTGTTAGATGTCTGAGGCTGGATTTGAACTCAGGTCCTCCTGACTTCAGGGCCAGTGCTCTATTCACTGCACCACCTAGCTGCCCCTCATGTATATCTTCTAATTTGTTTTCCAGACCAACATCAGAAATCATATGGTATAATATGCCTGAAAATACTTCAAAAATACTTTTTATTTTAAGCCTATAGGTTATCCATGGGTTGAATTACACAGTACCTTTAAGAATGCCAAAGTGATCCCAACATGACAATTCACCTTTTAAACACCAGCATTCTTTTTGCGACATTATGTGGCTAAAAGGTGCATCATCATTTCGGCTGGTCCAAGGAGCAGTATTGAAATGGCAGGTGAACACGAGAGGACTTGCTGCACATTGCCAACAAAGACATGTGTATAGAGAATAATAACAGGTATGATCTGGAAAGTTGGTGGGGTGGACACATATCAAGATTCAGGAATAACAAATAGTCTAAGTGCTATGCTGTTGCCCACGGAGTGTTCTGGAAGTGCTTAGTGTGTTGAGTTGGTCATCTATTGAGTGTTTGTTAGAGGACATAAGCAAAAATCATGCCAGATGAGAAGGTATGGATGGGGTGCTCATTTCTGTAATGTCACCGTGAATCTGTTAAAGTAAATAGAATTCATCTGCTGGTACTCAGTACATTACAGACATAAAAATGTGGAAAGGGAAGGCATGTTCATCACTGATTATATCCTTGAAATAGGAGAATTCTGGGTTTTTTCAATCTTTTACATTTTTATTTAAGGTTTTGAGTTCCAAGTTCTCTCCCTCCTTCCCCCCTCCCTGAGACAGTAAGCAGATGGAGGTTACACATGTGCAATTATGTAAAACCTTTTCATATTAGTCATTTTGTACAATAAGACTTGAATAAAAGAAAAAAGTTAAAGAAGGAAAGTGAAAAATAGCATGTTCAGTCTGTATTCAATCAGTATTCTTTCTCTGAAGGTAGATGGTATGCTTCCTCATTAATACTTTGAGATTCTCTTGGATCATTGTATTGCTGAGAATTCACAGTTCTTCATCCTGCAATATTGCTGTTACTGTGTACAATGTTCTCCTGGTTCTCTTTGCTTCACTATGCATCAGTTTGTATAAGTCTTTCCAGGTTTTTTCTGAAACCATCCTGCTTGTCATTTCTTAAGAACGATAATATTCCATTACGATCATATACCACAGCTTGTTTAGCCATTCCTCAATTGATGGACATCTCTTTGAATTCCAATTCTTAGCCACCACAAAAAGAGCTACTATAAATATCTATACATATTTTTGTACAAATAGGTCCTTTTCCCTTTTTTTTTGTACATGTGAGTTACAGAATACTTTTCATACTTTAAATTTTATATAATCACAGTGATCTATTTTACATTTTGTAATGCTTTCTCTGTCTTCTTTGGTCCTAAGTTCTTCCCTTATCCATAAATCTGACAGATAAACTATTCCATGCTTTCTTAATTTGTTTATAGTTTCACCTTTTATGTGTAAGCCATGTACCCATTTTGACCTTATCTTGGTATACAGTGTGAGATGTTAGCCCATACCTAGTTTCTGCCATACTGTTTTCCAGTTTTCCTAGCAGTTTTTGTCAAATAATGTGTTTTTGTTCTAAAAGCTTGGATCTTTGCATTTATCATGTACTAGATTACTGTAGTCATTTACTATAATGTAATTAGTACCTAATCTATTCCACCACTCTTTTCCTTATCTAGTACCAGTTGTTTTGATAATTCTCACTTTATAATACAGTTTGCAATCTGGTGTGGCTAGACTACCTTCTTTCTCATTTTTTTCATGTATTCCCTTGATATCCTTGAGCTTTTATCCTTCTAGATGAATCTTGTTATTACTTTTTCTAGCTCTATAAAATAATTTTTGATAGTTTGATTGGTATGACACTGAATAAATAGATTAGGTAGAATTAGAATTTTTATTATTTTTGGCTCAGTTGTACCCATGAGCAATTCATATTTTTCCAGTTGTTTGGATTTGACTTTTTTTGTGTGAAAAGTGTTCTGTAACTCACATGTACAAAAATATATATCGCTACTCTTTTTTGTAGTGGCAAAGAACTGGAAATTGAGGAGATAGATGCCCATCAGTTGGGGAATGGCCGAATAAGTTGTGGTATATGAATATAATGGGATATTATTGTGCTATAAGAAATGATGAGCAGGCAGACTTCAGAAAAACCTGCAAACACTTATGTGAACTGATGTTGAGTGAAGTGAGCAGAATTAGGAAAACATTGTGCACGTTAACAGCCGCATTGCACAATGACTAACTTTGATAGACTTATCTCTTCTTAGCAATTCAAGGATCTAAGCCACCTCCAAAGGAGTTGTGATAGAAGATGCTGTCTACATCCAGAAAAAGAACTATGGAGTCTGAATGCAGATCGAAGCATATTATTTCACGCTCTCTCCCTTTTTTTTTTTTGTTTCTTCATTCTCATGGTTTCTTCCATTGGTTCTAATTCTCCTTTACAACATGACAAATGTGAAAATAGGTTTAATATGAATGTATATGTAGAGCCTATATCAAATTACATGCCATCTTGGGGAGAGGGAAGCGGAGGGGAGAGATGGGGAGAAAATTTGGAACTCAAAATCTTGTGGAAGTGAGTGTTGAAAACTAAAAATAAATAAATTTAATTTTACGTATATACAGATACACACACTATAAAAAAAGTGTTCTGTAGTTGTATTCATATAGTTTCTGGGTTTGTCTCATCAGGTAGACTTCCAAGTATTTTATATTGTCTACAGTTATTTTAAATGGCATTTCTCTTTTCTATCTCTTGCTGCTGGACTTTGTTGGTAACTTATGGAAATGCTGATGATTTATGTGGGTTTGTTTTGTATCCTGCAACTTTGCTAAAATTGTTAATAATTTCAAGTAGTTTTTTAATTCTCTTGGATTTTCTAAGTATACCATCATTTTATTTGCAAAGAATAATAGTTTTGTTTCCTCATTGCCTATTCTAATTCCCTTAATTTTTTTCTCTTATTGCTGTAGCTGACACTTTAGGACCTCAATTTGCTCATTTGTAAAATGAGGGAGTTGGGTTGGACAATTCCTAAGATCCCCTCTGCCTTTGTGGCTGAGTCTAGGGCAGCAGCATCACAATTCTGCATATCTCCTGACAAATCGGTCCTTGCCTCTCACCTGTTTTAACCTAGTCCTCTGTCAGCAGCTCACATTCTGTGCAAGTGTTGTATGGAATCAGTACAGTGAGGTCAGAAGACCTTTTTCCCCAAAAAAATATAATTCATTTTACAAACTCAAAAAAATTCAGCTAAATAAAATATGAAATCAAACCCCAAATGCAACAGCAGATTCCAAATCCTTTGACTCTGAGATCTTAAAAATTCCATAATCTTTGGCAAAATAACAATAACTATTTGTTCTATGTCTCTTCCCATGCCTTTTCCTTCTATGTCAATTGCTTGTCTACAGTGTGGTACCACAAATAGGGTACTAAGTGCAGAGTACCAAAATCTGGGCTTTGAATCCTGTCTTTGCCAGCTGCTGTCTGTGTGAGCTCACACAAATCTTCTTGTTTTTAAAATGAGGGGGTTCAACTTGATGGACCCTAAGGTCCTTTCCAGTTTTAAATCTATGATCTCATGATCGTTTTTAAAAATATATATGCGTACTGTTTTTGTGTGTGGTGGTGGTGGTGGTGGTGGTGATGATGGGTGTGTATGTGTGTGTGTAAAAATTCTAATTCTGCTTTCTGCAGTTTGGAATGATTTTCTTGATTTCCTTGAGGTATGGCTCTCCAGCCAAGAGATCGTTTTCTGTCTTTAACTTAAATAGTATTAAGAACATTGTCACTGTGAATACAACCAGTTTTAGTCTTCTGCCTTGAGTATGTTACTGTTTGGAAGAAGATGTGATCTCAATGAGCGTAGTAAAGTAGCCCAAAATAAAGGTGGTTAGGACATATATAAGATGGAAAATATCTATGATGTGGATACACCAAGCTGAAGTCAGGCCCACATATCATTTAAAACCAAAATGGCTGGTTCAGAATTATGATGCTCCTAATACCAGCCTTAGTTTGCTTGGATGACTACACACAAACTGGTTAAAGTTTCCTTATGTGGTCATATCCTCCCCTAAAACCGTTTACAAAATTGCTGATCTCCATGTGTACCATTTACACTGGTTGTCTATTGGGAATCCTCATTTCCTTTTGGACCTAGGACAAACATGCTATCTTTCTGGAAATATATAATTAGTAACTGCCATCAGTTATCTACTATTTTTTATAAAGAAAGATCAATAAATGCATTAGCTGGCATAAATTTGTAAAGTGTGAGATTAGGATGATAATCAGATTTCTATTTAACTTTAAAGTTCATAGACCCTAGGTTAAGAACTCCTGCCCTAGGATTGTAAGTTGTAGAGTCAGTATAGATCTTGTGTGTGTGTGTGGTTGTAATGATAATGTAAATGAGAAGATCTTTCCCATTATTAATAGGCCTATGTGACCTGTTTAAGTCACATGGAAGCCTAAGCCACATGAGTTTGAGTCACATAAAGCTCATGTTGAGAGGAGTTTGCTGAATGGGAGGAGCAGGAAGGGTGGAGCAGGAAGGCTGGAGAAGAGCTGAGAGGAAGTTGGTCAGAGCAGTTAGAGCTAAGGGAGAGAGAAGAAGCAGGCAGCAAACTGTGAGTGTTTGTTTGTGGGAAGGCTTGTGGATGGCAGTGCCCTCTGCATTGTTAATGTATAGATTTCTTTGTTGCTATGAGGGATTTGGCTTTCTGGTGTTGGGATTAGGCTTTCTGGTGTTTGAGTAAATGTTTTGGTTCTGTCTTCCATGTGGAGAGTCTGTTATATTTTGCAATTCAGAATTATACTGGCATATTCATAGCTGCCATAGGTGATATGAATATTGTGTTGGCATTACAGTGGTTTGTCCTTCATCCTCGAAGAGGACCATGACATCAGGAAGATGATGACATGACTTGCAATTGACTTGGAGTGAAGGAGGGCTGCATTGGTAGAAAAAGAGTTTCCCATTGTACACAGTAACAGCCACATTGTGTGATGACTGACTTTGATAGACTCAGCTCTTCTCAGCAATGCAAGGACCTAACACAGCTCCAAAAGACTCATGATGGAAAATGACATCCACATGCAGAGAAAGAAATACGGAGTAGGGATGCAGATCAAAGCAGACTATTTGCTTTTTTTGTTTTTTTTTTGTTTTTTCTTATTGTTCTTCCTATTCATTCTAATTCTTCTATACAATATGACTAATGTGAAAATATGTTTAATAAGAATGTATATGTAGAGCCTGTATCAGATTGCATGCCATCTTGGGGAGGGGGAGAAAGTTTAAAACTTAAAGAAGTGAATGCTGAAAACTAAAAAGAAATAAATTTAGAAAAGAAAAAGAGCTCCCTAGACCAATAAAACAGCAGTTTTAGTTCAAAAACAAAGTCTATGTCAACTTGTAAATATTTTTAAACATTACATGGCCAAGTGATCCATGATATTTTATCTAAAGTGCTTCATTCACTAAATTTACCCCATTGTGATGCTGATGTCATTGCCTACTCAGACCTGAAGTGAAAATTATGTCCAAGATTCAACACATTTTGCTTTCACTGCCTACTGGGATTGTGGATTTTCCAGATGCATGATATGCAGCTTCCAAAATGATTTATGCAATATGAAGGTCAACTTTAGATTATTTTTCTAGTCCAGGTATGTCTAGTTGACTTTATACTTAGAGTCTTAACAACAGTCTGTCTCACCTTCACTCCTCAGGTGCCTGTAGTTGTATTTAGGTGGCTGTCGTTATTCAGACGTCTTCAGCTGTGGTCTCCAGCGAAGACTTTGTAGGCAGGTGAAGATCATACCTGAATGTCTAGTGTATAGCAATGATGTAGTCTACTTTCCTTGCTTGGGCTAGTAGGCAGGGTTTAGCCCCAGGCAAAATTCTATTAGTCCTTCTTTCTGCTATCTGAACCTCTTCCCCAATGCCCGCAGGCTGCTCAAGGCCTTCCTGATACTGTTCCCCACTCAGCCTGACCTACAGAAACAGAAAGTTTCCCCCAAACTGCAGGCCTTGCCTTCTCCTTTACTTTTCATTACAATTAGCTCTTCCAGTCTACTTCTAGCCATTTCTCACTAGGGAGAGAGAGAGAGAGAGCTATAGATAAAGATACATGTATACGTACTAGCAGTGTGACCTTGCGCAAGTCACTTAACCCGAATTACCCTGCCCTCCCCCTCCAAAAAGCAAAAAAAATTTTTTTTTAAGTTTAAAAAAAAGATACATGTATACACACATTGGTTGGCACATACGTGTGTATGTATATATATATATTCTTATTGTTAACTTGATCATCAACCAAAAAAAACTTTGCCATATGAAAAGAAGAAAAAGGTAATTGAATAAGAAACTGTAAGCTTCTGTTTTGTGCATTTTTCAAGGAAATTTATA
>CM053581.1:546011771-546052103 GCA_028627135.1 Pseudochirops cupreus
ATATATATACACACATACAGAGAGAGAGAGAGAGAATGAGAACATAATTTATCAAGGTGGTAACAAAATTGCTGTTTGTGTCTCCTTCTGAATTTCTTTTCTCTTCTCTGCATTAAAAAAAAATGTTTTATTCATGCCTTTTTTTTTCCATATCTCTCCCTTCACACTAATCTACCCAGAAGCCTTTCCTTATAATAGAATGTTTAGTCAAGTAAAAGAAAGCCACACGTTGGCTATATCTGAGAATGCGCATCTTATTGCACACCTCTGGTCCATCACCTGTCTGCTTTCTGAGGTGTTAGTTGCTCTGATTGATTTATCTGTGATTTATGCTACTGGGCTAGTGGGAGATAATAACCAGGTGTTACTGGTGCCTGGAAATATACATGTAATACATTGCATTTCCTCATGGGCAGTGCAGGGATTCTGTAACATTTTGGGGGTGGGCATGGGGATGATAGATGGAGAGACCTGAGTTCTTTCCTCAGTTCTGTCTTAAGCAGATCACTTCCACTTCTGTCCTTCATCACTGGTAAGGTAAGATTGTTAGGTGTGTGTATATTTAAAAAAAATATATATATATATATATTTAACTGAACTCAAGACCTGGCTTAAAATCTATCTCCTACACAAATCTTTTCCTATTTTGCTCAGTAACATTGATCTTGCCTCCAGAAGCTTTCCTTGCATGGGTCCTAAAAGTTAAGAAATGGAAAGGACCTAATAGTCTGATCTGTGAATTATTAGGAAGCTTTTGTGGATTCTGTCCCACCAGTAACTAAGTACATTCCAAACTCTTACTGTGTGTCTAATATACAAGTGAGGAAACACAGAGGGAGAAAATCCAAGTCCTGTCCTTAAGAAAAGTACAATGTAATTGAAGAACCAAGACAACCACCTCAGATATCCAGTGAACTATTAAAGATTCAGTCACGTTCAAGACTGTGCTTGAGGAATTCACAGATTTTCATAGTTGAGCAGAATGTCAAGGGCTTACTGAATAATAATAGCTAGGATATTTATGTAGTACTCTGAGGATTGCAAAGCTTTTTCCATCTTATCTTATTTGATCCTCATAATAACCCTGTGAGGAAGATGCTATTATCCCTACTTTACACATGGGGAAACTGAGGTTTAGCGATTTGTCCAAGGTCACCCAGTTAAATGTCTGAGGCAGGATTTAAACCCAGATCATCCTCATTCTAAGTGTAGTGCTTTCTGTTATGCTACCTAGCTGCTTGTAAAAAGTAATAAAGTAGATGCAGATGATTTTTTCAAGAAATGTGTTGGCCACAAGAAAAAAGAGAGGATTATAGCTTGAGAGAAACATTGGTTTGTGGGGGAGGCTCTTTTCATAAGAGGAGAAAGCTTGAATATGTTTATAGGCAAAAAGCAAATTATCATGGGGGCAGGGAGAAGATAGAAGATTTGCTTGGTTGCTGTGGATGGTTTTTATTGGGGAGAAGTTGGATATAAAGTTGTTTAGGTAGGGGAAAATCCAAATCACGGAAGGCCAGGAAAAAAAAAAAGATGGGGTTTTTCATTTGCATTTTTTTAGAGCAAG
The DNA here is from genome assembly GCA_028627135.1 of Pseudochirops cupreus. NCBI lineage: Eukaryota > Metazoa > Chordata > Mammalia > Diprotodontia > Pseudocheiridae > Pseudochirops > Pseudochirops cupreus. The sequence continues at coordinate 546,013,336 of CM053581.1, forward strand.
ACAGTAGATTTCTTCTTTGGTTCTATAAAGTACTGTACTGTTAGAGAAGAAAGCCAATACAATGGGGGGAAGGGAGAGAGCAAAAGAAAAGATAGTGACCGTGTTGAAAGAGCAGAGGGGGCACTTGAATCCAAAAGGGAACAAGAAAGCGGCTCAGTGGATAAATGAAGTGAGAACATAGGAGAGAATGGGGAAGCCATTATGAGAAAAACCCAGAGGGTTCAAGAAAGATGAGGTGGATGAGGAAGGAGCTGGAGGGTTTATTGGTAAATGCATCAAGAGGAAAACAGCTGGAAACAGGGCAGAGAGGAAAGCTGAGGGACTGTTCCTGTCACCATTCACCTCCCTGTAAATAAACCAGTGAGGAGAGTGGGAGAGGAAGTGATCCAGAAACTGAGATGGGAAGGAAGAATTTTAGACAATGCAATAGGCTGTAGGGAACTGTTGTAACATTCTGGAGCAGGATGAACATATGCCTGTGTTTATGGGCATTAGGATTAATTTGGCATCAGTCCTGTAAGATGGATTGGCTTGAAAAGAGATGGGAGCCAAGAGGTCAGTTAGGCAAGTTAGGAGCCTGGGGGACCACTGCTAGACAAGGGAGGAGACAGTATCAGTGATCTGAATGGAAGGAGGTGAAAATCCAGACTAACATGCTGTCTATGGGAATCAGAAGGGACAACTTTGAGAAACCTATCCCAAGGGGGAGAAAGAAAATGACTTGATGTCTGATTATATACAGTTGCCAATATTCAGTCAAAGGAGAGAAAAGAGTCAAAAGTGATTGAATTTACATTAAAATAAATAAATACAAGGTATAAAACATGCCCCCCCCAAAGCAGATCTAACCATGTTACACAAACATACACATACACACACACACATACACATACACCCATAGACCCTCAATAAACTCCCATGGTTCTCTGTTGCCTTCAAGATAAAGTAGAAAATGCTGCTTGGCTTTCAACACCCATTACAAGTTGACGCTTTCCTACCTCTCCAGTCTTCTGGCACTTTCTTCCTGTAGTCCTGGCCTCCTGTACTGTCTCCACAGAAGATATTCCATCTCCTGACTTTAGGACTCATCCCTGCTTGGAACACTCTCTCTTTTCTCTGCCTCCTGGCTCTGCTGGCTTGTATGAAGTTTAGCTAAAATACCACCTTTTGCTAGAAGCCTTTCCCAGTCTTCCTTAATGCCAGTGCCTTCCGTCTGGGACATCTCCAGTTTTCCCCGTATATATCATATTTGTATCTAGCTGTACGTGTGTTGTCTCCTCCGTCAGTAACAGTGGTTGACATTTCCGTGATGCCCACTATGTGCCAGGCACTGTATTAAAGTCTTTTTGATTTTCTCTCATTTGATCCTCCCAACAATCCTAGGAGGTGGGTGCTATTAATATCCCCATTTTACAGATTAGGAAACTGAGGCAAACAGAGGCCAAGTGACTTTCTGATAAATGTCTGAGGCCAGATTTGAATTCAGGTCTTTGCGCTCTATCCATCATACCACCTAACTGCCGCCATTACACTGGGTACTCCTTGAGGACAGGGATTGTATTACCTTTCTTGGTATCCTCAGCACTTATCATAGTGTCTGGTACGTAATCAACACTTAATAAATGATCATTGGCTGCCTCTCAGGGATCATGGAAACCAAGAGAGTATCCAGAAGGAAGTGGCCTGTCGTAGTAGGAAGAACCCTAGATTTGGTGTCAAAAGTGCTGATTTTTACTCCCAGCATCTCCCTTTTGTAGCCATGTTGGGTGATCATTCCAGAGCCAGACAGGACCTTATGGGCCATCTAGTCTAAGCTTTTCCCTTTCTCTTCTATTTTTATTTTGATCCTTGTGGTTCATTCCCCCAATTTTGGCGGACGCTCTCTTCTTTGAAGTCAAATCTGGACGGCTACTTTTTCATCACTGCTGCTGCAGAAGCATGAGCGTATTCCTCCCCCATCCTGTGTCCCCAGTACAGTTCTGTGAGCATTTGGTTCATGTAACTATTAAACATGCATGGGGTAAAATCTCCTTTAAAATAAACAGCCTCACAAACTTTATGCTGCTGTCACTTGCCAAATTTCCCCTTTGAAACTAAAACTACTTCTGAGTCACTGAAGCTTAATAAAATGGTCAGCAACCAACAGAATGACAGCCCATTTGTCCTCTTATCACATCAACACAGCTGAAATCATTATTTAATAAAAATGTTAAAACTGTTTGTTCCTTTGCCTCAACCCTGTATAAAGTGTGCATCCTTGGTTCATATTTTTATGGACCGAATTTTGATGTTGGGTTCGTTTGCTGCGTAACCTTAGGAAGACAGCTTCTCCATTGTAAAAAGGCCATCCCAGATGTAAGCGATTTCTTATTTCTTTCTGTCCTTGTCCAAGCTGTTTGTTTTCTTATAACTGGCTCACTCTCCTTGGCTTTCCAGATTCAGCTTAGCGATATGGAACAGTCCCAGTCTATTCCCATCTGAAAATCTCATTGGAGTTTGTTTCCTGAGCTCTTCCAACCTGCCCCTTCCCTGTCCTTGTTTCATTTCACCTTGAAAGAGAAGTTCTCAAAGTTAACTGGAATTGTAGGTTGACTCTAGGCCTCGTCCCCCGACCTTGCTGGAAGTCATCATGGCCGTGGCTTTGGGGATCTGAACGCTTTTGGTTAGACTCAGCCCACACACTTTTTTCCTTTCTCCTCTTTCTTTTGGCTTGCTTTTCTTACGCCATTTCTGGGTGCCTGGCACTGAGCACAGATGGACTCTTTATCACTACTATTTGATGATGATTTGGGGAGAGTGAGAGGATTTTTTTTCCCCTTAGCTTACAGCTGCTCTCAATATGGTTCATCATGAGTGAAAGGAAATGAATAAAGATGGGATTTCTGAATCCAGATTCAGCTGTAGCATAGGGAAGGCCCTGACTCCTCAACTGAGCTAGGAATTAAAGAGGAGAAGGAAATCACTGTGGCTGTTTATTATTTAGTTTCTTATTTCTAATGGGAACAGGGCTGCCTTTAAGCCTCATACCTGTGAGGTGTGTGTGTGTGTGTGTGTGTGTGTGTGTGTGTGTGTGTTTGTGTGTGTGTGTGGACACATGGGCTGCCACCATATGGTTCTGAATGAAATTCTCATCACATTCAGTGCATCTGAAACCATTTATGTGGAGCTTGTTAGCATAGCTTGTGATTAGCGCATAAGCAGGCCCATTAAAACACTGCAGACAGAATGAAGAAACATGGAGATAACATTTAAAGAGACATTCTGGCCCTAGAAATGGAGTTTTTGGATCAGTCTATACTTTTATTTTAGGCAGCTATCATTTCCATACTTTGTGGGTTATATGTTTCCATCTGCCCTGGTAACTAAGGTACCTTTAATGCTCAAACACTTTAATATAGGGGGAGAAAAAGGAAACAGTGTGTGGAAAGAGAGCATTCAATTTCCAGACCAGAGTTTGTTGAGGGGTAAGATTCAGCAGATGATTTGGTGAATCATATGCTCCATGTTTCCAGTATAACAGTGGAGGACCTTTGCAAGTATAGAAGGCAGTTTTGGGGTCCCTGAACCTAAGCATTTAACACTGAGTAAAAGAAACTTTTGTTAAAGCGCCTAATAAAAAGTGAGGGACTGTATGATTCTGGTGGCCTACGGGCCAGTTGGCAGATATGGTCATCAGCTCCTCTGTTGGCCCATGTATTAGCTTCCAGTGCAATGAATGGGTAATGTTTTAGTGGCTGGCCTGCATTCAAACTTTGACGTTTATTCTTGACAGCAAAGGCATCTGCTAAAATAATCCAGTGTGCTGCAGCTACCCAAATAAATTCAGTAACTCCCTAATTACTCCGTATTTCTATAAAATACAAGGAAATGCCAGACTTTTCTTTTTTATCAGCCATCCAAGATATCACCTCCTCAGGATTTTTTTTCCTTGCACGTGGAGAAATTAAGCATCATTTACATGCAAATGGTTTTTGAAAACCCTGTAATCTCATGGCTTTGACTGGTATGTTCCTTTGGAAGTAACGATGGTGGCTTATGTTGCTTGATTGTTCCTGTTGGCTACTATGTGTTGATAGGAGTCTCTTTGCTACAGAAAAGTTCTCCAGATGCCCCTATTTGCTGATAACAGATACTGTGGAACTCCTAAGCTCATTATAAGTTGACAGTGTGATATGCTGGCCAACAAAACCAAGGGGATCATAGACTGAATTGAGAACTGTACTCTCCAGAACTGAAATGACAATCCTGTTGTACCATCTAGCCTAGTCAGACTATATCTTGAGTGTTGCATTCCTTTCTGGGAGTCACAGTTTAGGACGGATTTCACTAAACTAGAAAACATTTGGGAGAAGGCAACCAGGCTAACAAAGGACCTTCATTGTACCATTTGAGGACTGGTCCAGATTAGTCGAAGTAAAAAATGGTCTTAATCCTGGGGAAAAGTTAGCAGAGAACATGATAGTTGCCTGCAAGTATTTGTGGGTCTGCCATGTGGAAGATGGGATAGTTTAGTTCTGCTTGGCCCCAAGAGGGAAAAGCTCATAGCAAAGAGTAGATGTTTCAGAGAAGTAGCTTTAGAAAAGGTGAGGGGAGAACATCCTGCCAGAGAGCTGTCTAGATGTAAAATGGGCTGCCTTAGAAAAGAGTGGTTTTCCCTTTATCGGGAATCTTTAAGTTGGAGGGTTACTTGCTGACCATGCTTGAGGAAGGATCGTTATTCAAGGGAATCCCTTTCCAATACTGAAAGTTGATGACTAATGGAAAAATACATGGATGAGAATAACATACAGTGACAAAGCCACAGATGGGTTAGAGCTTCCAGAGGAGTGCTCACACCAGTGAAATCAAGGATTCACCACTGTCTCTTTAGCTGAAGAGTTCAGATCCTGACTCAGGCACCCTTAGCTTCCTCATCTGGAAAATGGAGAAAATAATAAATAGAATTTAACGCACACAGCTGTAAGGATAAATAATAGGATAAATTACCATCATCATCTCTGAAGGGAGAACACAGCATGTACATGGATAAATTATTTTGGTAATACTGTAGGAATAAAATAAAAGTTGAAGATAAGTATCTCTTCTGGGGAGGGGTAAAGACCTTTGTCCTGACAGAAGTCAAAGACCAAAGGGTGAAAGGTTGAAATATTTCTCTCTCTCTCTCTTTCTGTGTGTGTGTGTGTGTGTGTATCTATATATGTATGTATAGATAGATATATTCGGACCACAGGAGGTGTATAACACACCAGCTGTCTAGAAGCAGCTTGTAGAGATTAGGTACTTGAATGGCCCACTTTGGGGGCTGCCAAAAAAGAATGGAAGTTATGTTTCGTTCCAATGATGTGTCTTTCCCAAGGGGGAAAAAGAGTTTTAATATCTGTGAACATTGTATTTAATACTCAACAAATGCGATACGCTGCCTGTAGTGGGGGAGGGGGACAAGGAGGTATTTCCAGTTTGTACTTTGTGGTTATAGCACAATACAGAGTTTATATTGCAGTCACCAGGCCCTAGGAGCATAGGCTTAATGAAAACCAGCACTGTTTGGGCAAATATTTCCTGGCATCTTTACATTTCCTTTAACTGGAAACAGATAAAATGTTGGCATGGTGTCATAACCGAGGGATGGTGTATTTTCGAATGAAAAACACATCTTAGAGTTGTTTTTGCTGAGAAAAATTAAGTTGGTCATTTAGATAGAGAACTGGTGGCATCTGGCTCCTCACCTAGTAAGTCCAGTTGACAAAAGGACTGGGAATTGAGGGGCTAATCCCATTTCTTCTGCTGTCTTCTTGTGCAACCTGTCTCAGACAGTCACTTAACCCTCTTTCTGTCTGTTGCCTTATTGACGGAGAAAAGAATCCAAAGTATCAATATATTGCATAGGGCTGAGGAATCAAAAATCTTACTGGTGATTGCAAAGACTCTGAAAATGCAAAGTGCTAGATTAAAAAAAAAAAAGCTTGACCAAACTGAATTAATCTGGTCCTTATCATTCTCTCTTTTTATTTCTCCTCCTTGCCAGCATTTGGACCATTGCTTTATTTTTTAATAGGGGCTGGATCAGGGGCAAGGTTGAGAAGGAAAATGAAATGAGCTAGCTCTGCTTTTTATTGAAATGGGGGAGGGGGCTAAAAGGTAATTTCAGGGTGATCTCTCTCCCCCATCATGTCAGATACTTGGAAGCTGAGTGTGCCATTTTTAGAAAACTGATTTCACGTGTCCCTTTGTTTAGGGGGCCCCTTTTACTTTATGTGCTTTGTATCTTTATCTTTACTTTATGTACTGTGTATCTTTATCACTTACTCATACATTAATCCAGCATTTATCAAGCTCCTACTGTATAGGTCTGGCACCAGCTCTGGTAGGGGCTACAAAGTGTGAGGCAGAATTGTAAAGTTAGGAAGCTACTTCCACAAGCCATCCATCAGCCTCTGTCTTCCAACTTTATAGTCACATCACTCATTGGACAGGTTCCTGCTCTCCAGGGACTTGTAGTCTTGGCGATGCCAGAAGGAGAAAAGCGTAGAAATAACAGCAGTGTAGGCAGACTGCAAGTGACATGTGAATGCTTTAGATAGTAAGCCAATAGGCAGAGGGAGGGAGAACTTGAGGTGTAGACAGGATTTGAGCTAGAGATTCAAAGATGGACTTTGGATAAGCAGAGGTGGGTGCTAAAGGCAATGTAGACGCAACAAAAAGCTTATAGGTGAGAAGGTGTATGGGCTGTAGTACAGTACAGTGGGTTAAGTAGTTTGATGGAAAGGAAGGATCTGGGGAAATAGGACTAGGTAGGTGCACTCACTCCAAGTGGAATCCAGAGTGCCATGCAATAGGAGGCCCAGATTTATGGAGTCAGTATGGGAGGAACACTCGGTTTTGAATTGGCAGATCTGGGATCAAATCCCATCCTGGCTACTTACTGCTTTGGTAATGTTAGGTAAATCACTTTACCTCTTTCTGCATATATAAAATGAGTGAGTTGGCAAGATCCATTCCCCAGTGAAGAAGTCATCAGAGGACATAAATAATTCTCAAAAAGAAGAGGAGCAAACTATCAGAAACCAAGATTACTTCAGATCATTAGTAATAAGAGAAATGCAAATCAAAACAACTCTCAGTTTTTACCCTATACCTGGCAGTTTGGAAAAGATGGCAAAAGATGTATATAGAGTTGGAGGGGACACAGAAGTACAGAAACACTAATGCCTTTTTGACGTTTCTGTGGATTGGTCTAATACTTATGAAAAACACGTCTATTCCCCTTGACCCAGAGATGCATTTCTTCAGTCACAAGGAAGTAAAAAACAGAAGGAAAACAGTGTCTGTACCAATAGTAACGCTTTTTTCATCGCAAGAACAAACAAAAAAAGCCAACCCCAGAGCAGAGTTCATGGCGACCAAGCGTCAAGCGGCAAAACAAATCATAGTATCTTAACGTGATGGAATTACTTTGAAGACGTAGAGAAGCAGAGGAAGACTTGAACTGGTGCAGAGTAAACCGAACAGAACTAAAAAATCATATATAAAACGGTAGCGATGCATAGGGAAAGAACAAAAAATAATTGAAATTGAATGTAGTGTTACTGTAAAAAGCAAGCTTGGTCTCAGAGAAGTGTTGAGAAGATGGACCTCTGCCTTCCAGGGGGAGATGAGACCATGGGGAGTATTTCATATACTGGTGGATATGACTAATGTGTCTGTTAGTTTTCAGAATTGCTTTTTTTTTTCTCTTTTTGTCTTTGTTTTAAGAATGGTTGTGGATGTAGGGGGAAAGAAAGAGGTATTCAAACACTAGCATGAAGTTTTTAAAAATTTGTACAAATAAAATGAAATTTTAAATTAGGATATACAACTTTGAAGGTCTTTTCTGCATCACCCAGAGTAGACGTGCTGGGGACCAGTGACCTGGAAGCTTTGACCTTGCTCTGTTTCTGACCTAACCCAGTTTGCCCTTCTATAAGCAGCCTGATGGCCCTCTACTCTGGGGCCCACCATCTTGGTGACACATTTAGTGCAGACACATCTCAGAGCTCCCAAACTCAAGCAATCTACCAACATCCGTCTTTCATGCGGCAAGGATTGCAAGATGCCTATGAAACACTTTCTTCCCAACTGTTCTGTGAAGTAGATATTATACCTGCTATGATGAGGTATTCTTTTGTCTATATTATGGAAAAGGGGATTAGTTCCAGAGTGGAAAAGTCACTTGCCTAGGGGTGCACAGCCAGTAAGGAGCATAACTGGGATTTCAGCTCTGCTCTCTCCTGACTCCCAAAAGAGCATCCTTTCCAGCACTCTCCTCAATTCTGCCTTCTCCATAAGTACAGAGGAGACATGGGAGTGAATTCAAACAAAATACAGTAAAGAATTGTGCCATGTTTTTATTGGTGAATGACATAAGACACTTAATTCAGCATGATGAGGTAGGGAAAGCACTGGATTTGTAGTCAGAACATTCCAATTCTGCTTGCGCCACTTGCTAGCCATTCTAACTCAATATTCCATTTGTAAAATAGAAATGATAATATATAACCTACCTCAAAGAGTTATGAAAATCCATTGAGATTAACAGATACAAAACTTTTTTTCAGTCATTTCAGACTCCTTGTGATCCCATTTGGGATTTTCTTGGCAAAGTTACTGGAATGTTTTGCCATTTCCCCGACCAGCTCATTTTACAGATGAGGAAACTGAGGCAAACAGGGTTAAGTGAATTGCCCTGCTAGTAAGTGTTTGAGGCCAGATTTGAAGTCAAGAAGATCCCTGACTCCAGGACAGGCAAGCACTTTGTAAATCTAAAAGGACTATATAAATAACTTATTATTATTACATTTACTATTTATAAGCAATGGGGTAATCCTGAACTGACTCCTTTTGTCTCAGTTCCAGTTAAATGGCAACTTTGGAATAAGGTATCAAATTTTTTCAATTAAATTATCAGTCATTTCTTGATAAATATAACCAGATGCAGCTCAAATCAATTTGAGAACATAAGAAATTAATCTAGCATGAATTATTAGAAATGCTTCTCCGAAGGACAGAGCTCTGTTTACTGCTAAATTCTGCTTGTTGTTAACAGACTGTAGGGGCACGATAAGTCACTAACTGTTTATTCCCACTTCCTACAGCAGAGCTACCTTGAGGCAATCATCTCTGATAACAAGGTGCTCGACAACCTGTCAATGGAACATAATAAGCACATATTTTAACTTAAATAAAAACAGAACAACAATGAAGCTCAGAAGTGGAGAGTAGAAGTTCAATTCTCTGCCTGTTACACCCTCAATACTTAAGAGAGAATGAGTGCCAGCCTGTTAAGTGGTAATGGAGGAGACATGCAAATGTGACCAAGGCAAGGGGACTGGCGTTTGTCTTCTATGTAAAACTGACAATCTTCACTTGGACAGACGAGGACCGACCACTAGGACAAACTGGGAGCACTAGAGCAAGCACATTGTGATGGGGGGGGGGGGAGGGCTCCCTTTGGGTCAGGAGGTTCCTGTGCACAAACCATATTTTCTTAGCATTGACTCTAGACTAAAAATCCGTCTACACAAGCTTCTATTTCTAAGCCACCTGCCAATAGTCGCCTAGTCGCCTTACAAGCAGTTATTTTTGCAATTTAAAAAAAAAATTTATAATTTATATAGTTACTCCAGGGATTGTTAATGGATTGTAGATTGGAAAGAAGAAATGTTCCTCCTTCAGCACCCCCAGTTCAGCCCCCTTCCTCTCTTTAGGAAGTCTGCATGGAATTATGGCTATGTTTGGCATCACTACACATGTATAACCCATGTCGAATCGCTTGCCTTCTCAATGAGGGGGGATGGGGAGGGAGAAAGGGAGAGAATTTGGAATTAGGAGTTTTCAAAACAAATGTTGAAAATTGTTTTTACATACAGCTGGGGAAAAATAAAATACTAAAAGGAAGGGTGCATGGAGGGGGGATTTTAAGACATCTTTTTGCCTGAAGGAATACTTTCTTGGTGAGATATAGATGGTGACATAATGAAGGTGTACAGTTGGAAACGATTGAAAGGAAAGCAAGGTTGGTGTGAACAGAGGGGCCAGAGCAAGGGTGTTACCGGTGAAAACAACAGACACCGTGAAGTCTGTGTTTCTTCCTAAGGAATAGGCAGGATGGACAGACTTTGAGAATGTCAACTTTGATGGAAAGAAGACCATTCATGACCACAAGTGTGGTGCAGTGAAAAGTGCACTTGGTTTGGATCTGGGTTCAGATCCTGCTTTTGTCATGACCTTGGGCAAGTCATGAATTTCTCTGTCCCTCAGTTTCCTCATCTGTAAAATGAAGATGTTAGACTAGGGGACCCCTAAGATCCATCGCAACTTTAATGGACTAAAAAGCTGACCAGAGCAGTGGCCTGGGGGAACCAAGGAGCAGTGGCAGACAGAGGAACTGGTAACTTTAAGCTCTCTAGTTTGGCATTCACAGCCTATCTTGACTCAGCTCCAGCCTCCCTTTCCAGCTTTATTCTTGGTGACTCGCCTTCATACACTCTGTAGTCCAGCCACACTGGTCTTCTTGCTGTTGCTCCCACACAACACTACGTATGACTTTGCCTCATAACTAGAACAAGTTCCCACTTCTCTTTGCCATCTAAAATCTCTAGCTTCTTTACTAGTTCAGCTCCATCATTGCCTCTTATAGACAGAAGTCTTTTCCTGATCCCTCCTCCCCATCCCCACGCCTACCACCCACCTTTGAAGGCTTCCTCTACTACTGCTGTCCCCCCAGTCACCTTGCATTTCATTTTGTATTCACACACGTCTCCCCCAGATAAAATGTAAAGTCCTTGAAGGTGGGGGCTGTTAAATTTCTGACTCAATGCACGCCTAATAGTGGGTACATAGTGCTGAATCAATGTTTGTTGATAGGTTGGTTGAATTTGAGGCTACTGGTCATAAAACCTTTATGTCAGAAGAGAGGACTGATAAGCAAAAGGAAATCCTGACGAAGACTTATTCCTGCTTGAAGATTTGAGGGGTAGTAGATAGATTCTTTTCTTGGTGAATTTTGTGATACATTCTAGTCATGCTGAGATTAAAAAATAAAAATAAATCATGCTTTTGGTTCATTGCTGGGGCCCAAAGGGGCTTTGCAAAACAAATCAGTGAGCCCCTAGTCAACGCTGAAAGCAGTAAGCCTTTTATTTAGTACGTTTACTGCATGGGAGAATGCACTTAACTTGAGACACCTGGCTGAGGTGGAAGGGAAGCAGGAGCAAGTGCAGCAAAACAAGAAAGGCAGGGAAGGGTCATAACCAGGGATGCCCATGCTCAGAGAGGCTCAGACACAAAGTCCTGCAGGCCAAGGCAAAAAGAGGGACTCCACACTGGTCTTGCAAGACACTGGCCCCCAGGACTTAGTACGTTTTTTAGACTTGCCTCTGATGAAGAGGGCCATAGGGGTGTGTGTGTGGGGGGGTGTGCGTGTGTGTGTGTGTGTGTGCGTGTGTGTGTGTGTGTGTGTGTGTGTGTGTGTGTGTGTGTGTGAAAGAGAGAGAGAGGGAGCATGGAAGTCCTTCAAGGAAGTTTGCAAATATAGGAGGCCCCAGAGAAAGAGGAGATGTCTCTAAAGCCGAGACAGCCTGTCCCCAGAAAACTGGAGGGATTTCCAAGCCACAGCTTTCATAGCTGTGTGTGCATTTTAACATTTAACATTTATCAACAACAAATCTCACTCCATTGCCATTTTTCTGTCTTTTTATAAATGTCATGTACTCTCTCAACCCTTTCGTTCTGCTCTCTTTGGTATTCCCCAGAGGGCAGGTTCTCAATTTGGGGGCCCTGAGCCTATTTTTATACAATATTTCAATGTAATAGGATGGGTTTCTTTTATAATCCTATGTATTTTATTTTATGAATTTGAAGACCTTCTGACAAAGCCTCCATAGGCATCACCAAACTGCCAAGGAGATCTATAACATAAAAAAATGTTAAGGACCTCTGTCTGGGTTATGGCTTTGTCCCTCAGACCAAGTGTCCAGGGCCCAGAGTTGCTCAGAAAAAGCTGAGCAAAGAGGGGATGGAGCTACAAACTACCCTAAGGGGATGTTGGGTCTCAGTATTGACCATAGTCTTCCTCTCATGTCTCCCTCCCCCTGCACCCCCAGTAAGATTAGTAAGATCTCCCAGCACACCTAAAGGAGCCAGACAAAGCAGTAATAAATATGGTCAGGGTATCAGGGCCTTAGTCCCAGGGTGGAAAATGCAGGTGCTGCTCTCCCAGGGGAGGTAGGAGGTGCCTCCCCCAGGCCCAGCCCCACCTTAGCAGCTTAGAAACTTGTTGGTATCCTCAGACATCCTTCCTTCCTTTCCTTTCCCCTTCTTCTATCAGCACCACTACTGGCCTTTGCGGCAGATGTGAAAATTGCTACTTACAGCTTTTCAGTGAGATAATCATATTTTACACCCTTAGCCAAAACAGTCAGTAAGCATTCATTAAGGACTTACTATGATCCAGGCACTGTGCTAAGCCCTGTACAATGAGCAATACAAAGAACACCAGTCATGGTGCCCAACTTGAAGGAGCTCACATTCCGATGGGGAAGACAACACGCAAATGGCTGCCCGTGGATAGATGAGTTCAAATCCAGCCTCAGACGCTTACAAGCCATGTGACCACGGGCAGGTTATTTAACCTGTCTGCCTCAGTTTCCTCAACTCTAAAATGGGGGTGATGAGAGTACCCACCTATGAAGATCTGATGAGATTATATTTGTAAAGCACTTAGGACAGCGTGGTATATGGTGGGTGCTTATTAAACGCTTGTCTCATTCCTTTACTTATATGTACAAGACACATACAGAGCAGATAGAAGGTAATCTTTGGGGCAGCATGAGAGGCCTCCTTCAGAAGGCAGGTCTTAACTAAATTTGAGGAAAGCCAAGAAAGCCAGGACACATAAGTAAGGACAGAGAGCATTCTAGGCACGTAGGACAGCCAGGGCAAAGAGGGAGTTTGGGTAGGAGGAATAGGAGCAAATGGGCCAGCCAGTGAAGCAGGGAGGGAAGGTAAGATGGAATCCAGGGTGAGAAGGGCATTAAATACCAAACAGAGGATTTTATATTTGATACTAGAGGGAATAGGCAGCCACTGAAAAGGGGCACAGGTGACATAGTCAGAGTTGGCAAGGGAAGATTTAATTTTTCTTCACTATCTAGGACACTGCCATTAAGTTGTCAATAAGACTGGTCCCTTGAACAGTCTCAGGAGCCACACTTCCTACCAAGACAACTTACTCTGCTTCTCACGATGTTTTTTGTCTGTTATCATCCACCCTCTTATACCCTCTGCACACCTGCTTATACAGACTTTGTACAGCCCTAGAGTTCTCTCTTGTATTCTTCCCACCAACAGTAACTCTAGAGAAGGAAGCTAGAACCTACCCAGGTTCACCTGGACCTTACCCTGCAGGCAGCCAAAGCTACGTGTAAATGGGAGCCTTTTCAGTACTGTACCTCTGAGAAGTCCTTATATGTAAGTCCCCAGCTGGCCATCTCTAACCAAGGCCCAGATATACACTCCAAAAAACTAGTCAACTGGGCAGTAATAGGTCACTCAGTGAATCTGGCCATTGTGGGCTGTAATAGCATATGCTACATATCCATCCATCTTGTTTTCCAACTGGGTTTATTGTGATATGCCCACCTTAATGACAAACAATAGTCATTGAACCCTTCCCTAACCCCCATTAATTGTGGATAGAAAAGAAAAATATGCAATCCAAGAGATCCTAGCATTGGGGATGGGGATTTGGGGGATAATAATGGTGATAGGACTGGTGATAGTACCAGTAGACTGGGGAAAAACATGGGAACTAGTGCACAATTTCTATGACCTAGAGGGTTGGAAGCTTTCTACCAATGATTGCTCACCAGTCCAAAGTCTTGAGTTCACTGGAAGTCATATGTCTAGTCCTTTAGCTGATTTCAAGAGGGGGCATGGCTAGTATTCTCCAACCATCAAGGAATACTGTCTCAGGATGATTCCTTGTATAAGAAAAAAATGACATTTTGATGTTTCCCTGTCCTGTCCACACCCTCTCCCAATCTGTGATGTTTGTATGACCTTTTTCGCAATGAATATCCCCAGAGGTTGGACCTGTCATTACTAAAATCTCTCCTCTGTGAATTCTTGGCTTCCTATTTCAGTGGATTTCAGTTTGGGTTTTCTTCTTCCCCAGCATGCTCTTTTCCTCAGGGCCTACTAATTTCCTCCAATCACCATCATTTATTGGCCCTGCCTCCCCCCTCACTTTCCCCACACTTGTGTAGTGCTCTAAGGATAGGCTGGCTGTGTGTTGGTGAAAGCAATTTTCCTCTCTCCACAGCTTTAGTCTGATTTCATACACATAGACACACATCAGGCTAGCCTGTTGTAAAGGAAAACAGTAATTATCACATTATGGTCTGAAATGTGATTCTGTTATCTCATTGTTCTCTTGAAATTATCTAATGTCACCACCATATACCAGGCTTCTCTGTAGATCACTGCTGGCCCAGGCAGTTTGAAGCGAATTGTTTGAAGGAATTAGTAGGAATGGATTCTTTTGAATGCAATTAACATTTCTAAGAAGCTGATGTTTCTGGCACTCCTAGGCAATCTGAAGTGAAATGGGCCATTTTGCAAAGTAGTTTCTCATCAATACAAGTCTTTAAATAGGCGCTAATTGACCACTTGCCAGGTAGATTATTGAGTGGCAGTCCTGTTGAAATAAATGACTGTTTGACTAGAGGAGAAACACTGACGAATCATGGTGGAATCTCAGAGTTAGAGGATACCCAAGAGGTTGTCTACTCTGGCCCATACCAGGAAAAAAAAAAGTTCCCTCTTTTTTGTGTACCTGCCAAATAATCATCTGCTGAAAGACCTCCAGAGAGGAGGATCTCCTAGGTCCCAAGACAGCCCATGCTGCTTCTGGATAATGCTAACTTTTACCGAATGCACCAAGTCCAGGATCCAATGACTTTCCATGGCTGAAAGGCCTTTTTAAAACTTCTCTCTCTCTCTCCACTTTGTTCCAGATTGTTAAGGTTACCTGATGTTGTGATATGATGACACTACATGATATCAAGTTAGAAAGATAACCAAATTAGTGCCACATGATGTGCAAGGGAGAAGGTCACTGATGATTTCAGTTTCATGTGATTCTGGTCATGGTGGTTGTTTAGTTTTGTTCAGATCTTCATGAGTCTGTGGACCATATTGTCCATGGGCTTTGATAGATAGAGATATTTTCTATATAGGATCACAGTGTTTTGCCATTTCCTTCTCCAGTGGATTAAGGTAAATAGAGGTTAAGTGACTTGCCCAGGGGTTACACCGTAGTACATGTGAGGTCAAATTTGAACTCAGGTCTTCTTTACGCCATTACCAGCACTCTGTCCACAGAGCCATCGCACACCAAAAAGTAGGACCTGAAAGGCCAGTTCAGAGGCTACTGCTGATATTCTAAGCCATTGTTAATGAAGACTTTTAGTCTAAGTTGTTGTCAATAAGGACCATGGGCAAAGAGAGGAGGGGGAAATAGAATGTGACAGATATTTGGGGGCAGGTTGTCCGAGTGACCAAGACTTGATGACTGACAGGACATGAGTGGTGAAAGAAATAGAAGTGTCCAAGTTAATACCAGAGTCTTGAATGTGGGAGTCAGACCACATAGCTCTGCCACAAAAAGAGAGTGAGGACAGACAAGGGGTCAGGCTTGGGACAAAATATAATAAGTCAAGTTTCAAGTCTTGGCGGAACATCCAAGAAGAAAGGTCAAGTAGGCAGACTAATTAAGCAAAGAATGGTCTGAATTGAAAGCTTAAATTATAACCTTTTTAAAGAAATTCAATTTAAATTCAAATGGACATAAGACTCAGCTTGTCTTCCTTAAAAAGTATTGCCAAATGGAGGTCTGGGGGTGGGGGTGGGAGGTGCTGCTTTAACACAGGTAGGAAGATGTATGTGTAATTAACAGTATCCCTTTGCATGAAAGTGATTATTATGCTCAAAGCCTTAAAAAACAGTTTGGCCTCTTAAAGACATCAACACCATTTTGCATCAGCCATGTAAAGGTAGATCTCAGCCTTGGTACCAGGCTTTAAGAAAAAGGGTCAGAAACTTTCTGAGAGAGTTTAAGTGTTATTCTTGACTGATAGAAATGGGTGGTAGTAAGAGTAGAGAAAGTGGCCATTTCCAGGGCTTTTCTTAGCCATGTAGTCCTTCCCTAACCAAAGATAGCAGTCAGATTTGCTGTAGATGTTTGAAACATAAAATCCCTACAGTGGTGACGTAACATTAACCAAACTGAAAGAGGAAATCCCGTAGCACGATCCTACTTCATTGGAGGGCCACTAATAAGATAACAGCTGGTGGCAGGTCATCCTGTACCTCTAGCGTCCATTGGCAGACCATTTTCCGTATCGCAGCACTTCACTGACTACAGTTATCGAACACAAACTGTGACGTATGAGAAGTATCTGAGTTAAATTTGTAAAACATCATGTCAGACCCTTTCTAGTCCCCGTATCCCCCGGTGATCCAAGGTTGGGGTCTGAAAAATAGAACAGAACAGAAGAGAAGAAGCAGACACCAGCTTGCCACAGATACATGTAGAGTGAAGAACATATTTTTGTTTAAAAGAAAGACAGCTGAGAAACAGTCATTTGATCCCTGCTGCTTGAGGGACAGTAGGGAAAGAAAGGTATTTTTGTGATCACTCTTCAGTGATCCCTCTGTGGCTTGGTTCCTACAGTCACGACAAAAACCTAGACTATAATAATAACATTGCAATAGACTGGAGAGATGTTGCAAGCATTATATGCACAGTTGTACCTAACATTCCCATTCCTTTTGATTACTTCCAGACCCGTGACATTTAGATTGCTACATATTTTATCTAACCTCAAAGAATTCCCTTAGCAAATTGCTCACATCTAATAATTATGTGATGACAGAGAGAGAGAGAGAGAAGCAATGAAGAATGGTGGCTGGTTGATGCTGTTGGTGGGAGCAGAAAGGGCACTGGTGTGAAATTCAGGAGGTCGGGGTTCAAGTTCCTCTTCACACCCATTCCTTCTGGGGTGACTTTGAGTGAGTAACTTCTCTGAGCCTCAGTTTTCTCCTCTGTAAGATGGAGGGGATGGACCAGATCATCTCGATTGCCCTTTAAAGTTCTGAGGTTCTGCGATCTTCCAGCCCTTTGGGAAGGCACAGGTCGTCACCGCATTCTGTGGACAGCTCTTAAGAAAACCTCATTTACAAAGCTCATCAGCCACCCACGTCACTCCGTTTGTGCTTTAAAGCTCAACTGCTGCTGATCAAATCTCTTTTTTGATAGGAAATTACCATTTTGTTTCTTCAATTAAAGACCAAAACGAGGAGATTTGAGAACTTCTCCATGATCACAACTAAATCATTTTTGTTGTTGTTGAGTCGCTGACTCAGTTGTGATCCCTTTTGTGGTTTTCTTTGGCAGAGATACTGGAGTAACTTGCCATTTCCCTCTCCAGCTCATTTGACAAATGACTTGAAGGCAAACAGGGTGAAGTGACTTGCCAAGGGTCACACAGCTAGGAAGTACTAGAGGCCAGATTTGAACTCTCAAAATTGAGTCTTCCTGACTCCAGACTTGGCACACTATTCACTGTGCCACCTAGCTGCCCAACTAAACTATACCTGGTTTTGGTTTTTGCTTTCAAAGATTCAGCAATTAAATTCAGTAGATGTGCAGGGCCCATTTGTGCAGTAACAAATAATTTGCCTTTCTTCAAACTTTAAGGTTTCTAAAGGTGGTGAATGGCTTGTGAAAATATTATTATCCCTATTTTCCAGATGAGGAATCTGAAGCTCAGAGATGTGAATTTACTTGCCTAAGATCACACAGCTCTTAAGTTGTCAGAGCTGGGCACTGAGCCCAGAGCTCCTGTTTCCAAATCAAGGGTTCATCCCACTCTACCATGCTGAAATATCTTGGCAGAATGAAGGTCGATTGTTTTTTCTTTAATTTTTTTCTGAAGAACATACGTCTGAATTGAATTTTCTTTCCAAAGTCATTTATATGGTATCACTATTCTCCCTGTTCCTGCTCCCAACAAAGATGTTTAAATTAAACAATTTTAATAGGCAATTAACCATTTGTTGCCCTCATGTTTTCATGCAGAACTTCATTTTATAATGTAGTACAGATTCTGTAGGACTGTAATTTTTAAATTTAGTCTGCAGAAGAAAGTCTTTTGATGAGAGATCAAGAATTCATGGACACTCTTTTGATTCTACTGGTTATATGTGTGGGGCTTTCCTTCCTCCATCCCAACTTCCACATCCCCACGTTGTACATGGGCTGTGTGGAATATGCATGCTTTCATTTCTAAGCTGGCAGTATGCTATGAGAGCCTGACATATAAATATTTGAATATAGACATATACTTCAGAAAATGCAGCCTGAGATTGCCAAGTAGATATTTTCTCAAAAGGTTAACTGATTCTTCCACCCAAATCTTCAGAAAGGAAATTTGTTTAGTAGCTTGAGATTGCTTCTGGGACAGCCCATGTCTGTCTGTAATGAAAGCCTGAATCTCATCCCAGCAGACCTGGCCTAGCTGAGCACAAGTACACCATTGAGGTGCAACTCACTTTGGAATTAATAAAATTAATAAAGAAATAGGATGTCCTTGTGAAGATTTGAAGTTCAAAAATGCCCTTACATTAATAAGAAAAGCAATAGCAGACTGCTACTGGCCACCCTTCTGATGCCATTTTGTGGACTGAAAATGATTTGCAAGACAGAATTGGCTTGTTTGCATTTTAAAAGGATTTAAAGAAAAAAATGGAGAATAAAACCAGGTGTCACTATGATAAAGATCATGTACGTATGTCTTATCAGGTGTATACGTCACTTTGGGAAGTAGTATAGTATTGTAAAAAGAACACTGACTCCGGAATCAGAGACCTTGAGTTCAAATCCTGCATCTTCTACTTAGCTGTGTAACTTGGACAACTCACTTAACCTCTCTGGGTCTTGGTTTCCCCATCTGTAAAATGAGAATGTTGAGCTAGATGGGTTTAAAATCTAGCTCTAAATCTGTATTCCTAAGGTCAGAGCTGACTGCAATGACTAGTTTCATCCTCTAAGGACTTCAGGGTTTAGCTCTTTATTTGCAGTGTCCCTGAGAACGTATTAGATTTGAGAACACCTCAGAAATTCAGGCCTCTGTTTATCCTCTGAGTACAAAGCCTCCTAACTGTTTTGTCCCTGGCCTAGTTGGCTACCTCAACCAATTTAAAAAAATTATTTTTATAATGAACTTAATTATCAACTAACACAAACATTCCAATATATAAAGAAGAACAAAAAAGAGAGAATTATATATGAAATTGTAAACTTCTGTTGTGTAGTTTATTTTTAAAAGCATGCATCAAATTTTACAAGGTGAAAACATTTGTGTCCCCTTTTTGTTTTCGTATGAAAATAATCATGTTTCTGTTTTATTGATCTTTTAAATTTTTACATCTCAGTCACATCCCACTAACTCACTCTCCGTCATGTAAAATTGATCTGTTGGAATAAACATCATCATGCAAAACAAATTAACTCACAGTGGCCATATCTGAAAATGCCCGTGTCTCATTCACCAGGCCTAGTGCATCATTTCTATGCTGAGAGGTAGTAGAACAGGTTTCATCTTCAGATTTCTAAAATCTCTATTGGTCCCTGCATTTATGAGAGTTCTGGGGTCTTCCCAAATCATTTTCCTTTACGTATCTGTGCTAAGTGTGTAATGAGGCTACTTTGCCGTGAGTATGGAACTGGGCTTCCCCAAGTGTTCATTTCACCCATACGAAGGTCCAGAGGGAAGAATCTACCTCAGTCATTGTCCACTTAGAGCCTGAAAACACTTCCTTTGAGCAATCCAACAGCCCTCAGGTTTTATAGATTTTACAGTGATTCTTTAGCATAAAGTTCCTCTACATATCATTTGCTTTTAGCCATGATACTACTCTTCTGGGTACGCTCAAAGATCATAGAACTTTAGAGCTGGAAAGGAAAATTGGACTGAAAATTCCCTGGTGGAAGATCACTTGGTTGCCAAACCAACCACATTACACATGGGGAGGTGCAAGACAAGTTCTGTATGACTGACTCACCTTGTGACTATGGCAGAAAGACTTTCCTTACTGCCTCTGAGTCTTGCTGTTTTCTTCTGTCCTGGCCCATCTTGGCTAGAGGCCGATTCAGTTGAATTCCACACAAAGTTACTAAATGCCTTTTATGTGGTAGGCTTCATGCTAGACACTGGGGAAACAAAGACTCCCTGCTCTCAAGGAGTTTTCTACTGAGAGAATAAGACACATTCACAGGTAGGATAGATAAAAAAAAGAAATACAGAGTAATGGGGGTGGGGAATTTTAAAAGAGGAATCCAGAAAGGCTTCTCATAGGAGGTGGTACCTAGGGGACCATGCTAAGATTTTTGGTGGAATTATCCATTGACCCAACAAAAATGGAGCCCCTATAAATGTTCAAGGCATGTGCTGCCAGAGATACAAAGTTAAATAGGGCATAGTCATTATTTACTATTCTGAAAAGTAATGAATATGAATAATTTTATATTTACATTTTGTATGTTTATAAAGTGCTCCACATCATTCTGTGAAATAGGAAATATATGTATTATTATATGTAGTTTATAGATAAGAAAAGTGACTCACAGAGAACACAATGATTTGTCTGTAGTCACAGAGCTCTTAAATGGCAGAAGTGGCACTCAAACCCCTATTTCCTGATATGGAGTTCAGAGCTTCTCCTGACACAGCCTTCTTATTCTCATTCTATCATGCTTCTCATCTGCAGAATACTCATCATATTTTCTGTCTGCTCAAAAGATGGAGGAGGCTCCCGTTGCCTCTTTTTGTAGCCTTGGATACCATTTGCCATTTGTGCTAGCAACATTCAAGTTCTAGTTCATGCAGGTGATTGTGAACTTGGGATCAGGAAGCATCTTTCTGGTCTCTTCCCTTGGAGATACATTCCCTGCCAAAATTGCCATGTTCTTGTTCACATGAGAACAAATAGTTGATTTTTCTAATGGAGACAGGATAATTGCTCTAATGTGAACAGAGTCTTAACGCCATGTTTCACATGAGCAATTATCTGAATGATTATTAATTACTTGAGCAGAAGACTGATCTGTGAGCTTTGCATTCCAGGAGGCAGAATAGAGTGTGTGATTTTATTTCTGCATCCAAGGGAGGCTCCAGGTACCTTATAATATGCACCACATCTTTACAGGGCACTATTTTCTCATGGGCATATTAGGTATTATGCTAAGGGATTAAGGGGGGGAATGAGTTGTTTCTGTTTTTTAGAGTCACTGTTTGATATACAGAATAAAAACCTAAATAAAAATCTCATGAATAGGGCAGTCCCAAAGTCTTAATGGTATTAAAGCTTAAAACTACACTATGAATTTTGAGACACCGTATCTATCTATCAGAAAACATTTATTAAACACCTCTTATTAAACACCAGGAACTATACTAGGTACCAAGAAGACAAATAAAAAACAAAACACACACACACACACACACACACACACACACACACACACACAAACATTGCATACCCTCAGGAGAAATAGTTCCTTTCTCTATAAGGAAACAGAAGGTAAACACAATATGAAAAGATGTCATGGACAGTTGGCACTTGAGCTGAGCTGTGAAGGACTGTTCATCAGGCATGGGGCAGTATACCCACAGAAGGGGGTCACAGTACTTGGCACATAGTAGGTACTTAATGTTGAGTGATTGATTGATCAATCAGTGCCATCCTTCCTTTTTTCTCTCATAAAACAATAGAAATTAACAGCCTCCAATATAAGCTTCTCGAGATTTTTTGTCCATTGAAAATCAAAGGCAAAAATTTGTCCTGTATATAGGAGAATTTGGAGTCAGGATGTACAAGATTCAAATCCTAGCTCCTCCTGTCACTATGTGTATGACTGTGGACAAGTCACTTGCCTCTGAGCCTCCTTTCCCCTAGCTATAAAATTATAATTATAATAACAGTAATTACAGTGAGCATCTACATAGATCTTTAAGATTTACAAAATGCTTTACAAACATGTTCATTTTTTCCTAACAATGATCCTGGGAGGTAGGTGCTATGATTAGCCTTATTTTTAGAGATGAAGAAATCAAGGCAGACAGTGTTTAAGAGACTTGGCCAGGGTCACCTAGCTAGTAAGTGTGAGGTCAAATTTGAACTCAGGACTTTTCTGATTCCAAGTCCAGTGTTCTACTGCACTGCCTAGCTGCCTACAGTGATAACAATTGTGAAGAGAACTCTCTTGGCAGAAGTCGCTTGACAGGCAGACTGACCTCTTTGTACTAGATGACTTCTACGTACCCTTCCAGAACTAAATCGATGGTGGTATGATCGACAAATGATCTTTGTCCTACAATCTCATTATCAATGGAAAATTTTTACAGAAGAAAGCAAGCAGGATTATCCCAGCCCTGACTCAAAGCAAAGTGCCTCAAGGGCCTACAAAATGGAAGTGCCAAGGTCCTGGAAGGACCTTCATCTGACCCTTCGTCCTACCACAGATGAAAACAACATTCTCTGGCAGTATAAATAAAAGTCTTGTAAAATTATATTCCTCTTTTCCTTTCCTATAGAAACAAAGACTCTTCAAGAAACTCAAATTTTATTAAAGGAAAATATTAAACAGTGCGTATTCATGCTGGTAAATATTTACTCCTTGTCTATGGAAACAAACCACCCTATACATTCAAGCACAGGGGACAGCGTGTTATATCAGATTGAGTGCCAGGCTTGGAGTTGCAGGGTCTGAGTTTGAATTCTGCTTCACACACTTACTAGCTGTGTGATTCTTATCCTGCAGCCTTAATTTCCACCTCTATAAGATGGAGCTGATGGTCACTGAGGCCCTTATATCAAGTGGCATAACTTAGGTAAACTGCTTTTCTGACTTGGTTTTTTTGGTTGTTATTACTTGTATCAGACTAGGAACTAGACCTGTGATTTCACTGACATGGAGAACCTGGCAGAAGGAAACTTCTTCTGTCAATACATGTCAGTTCCCTGCTTGGCAGTTTATTCTCTTCAGGAGCTGCCCCTGATGTGTGTGTGTGTGTGTGTGTGTGTGTGTGTGTGTGTGTGTGTGTGTGTGTGTGTGTGTGTGTGCGTGTGTGGCAGGAGCAGAACTAGGAATCAGGTCTGTGGATACCTCTTTCCCACGTAAGACCACAGGGTAATAGACTTAGAAGAACTGGATATCATCTAGTCTGACTTGCTCATGTTGTAGATGGAGAAACTGAGGCCCACAAAGGCAAAGTGCCTTACTTGCCTCTCTGTCTCACACAACTCTTGTGAACATAGTCTTCATAGCAACCTTGTTAGGTATCATTATTACCCATTCCTCCTTTTTTTTTTCCAGGTAAATCTAGAAATATTTGCTAGGTGAATGGTCAAGGTAGTAAAGTAAATTAATGAGCCAGGACTAAAGCCCAGGTCAGGATTCTTTCCATATAGACCAACTTGGCCCATGTTCTCCTTCATCACTGTCTCTTTGGTATGCAGTAATGACTAAGGACTGAATGAAGGCCCCACCAGTGCCTGCTTCCTAAAGGCATTCATTCTCCCTGTTCAGAGTCAATACCTATTTGTAGATAATAAATCCATCAAATTAAAGACAACATGGAATTCTGTGTTTTACTGGGATCTGCTCCACACATGTCCGTTTTCCTTATGCTCTCTTTGAACAGAACACAGTAAAATCTATTGTACAGCTTTCCAGCGTGATGGTGCTTTGATAGACACTGAGTGACCTAATATACACACTCCAATGTACTCTAATCTGTGGTCTCCCAGCTCCCACTCGGCAGGAATCCTGAGATGTTGATGGAACCCCATGATTTAGCAGAACAGCTGGTGTGCCCTTTGACCCCTCACACTGGTTCTGACAGCTGCCTGCCATGTGCAGCAAGAACCTCACAGGCTGAAATCCCAGTTGGAAAGTAGAGGTTTGCGGATAAACAGGCAAGGCTGATCTGGCTACTACTTTTAAAATAAACAGATTTTTTTTCTTTTTAATGCAGACTTTTCCATAGAGAAACCTTATGGGAGAAAAACTTTTCAGTCCAATATCAGAAACAAACATTAAAGAATCAAATGCCCTCTGCCTTTAAAAAGTCAAACAAAAACAGTAATGAAGACAGTGATAAAGCAGTCACCCTCCTAGCATCCACCCTGATTTGATTCCCCTTTCCTTTAAGGTGGCTTCAGCTCACTTCCCAATCCCCAGGTTTTGTACTTGGAAAAAACGCCAGGCCTAATCAGCCATTCCTTGGCTAGCCACGAAACTCCGTATTTCAGCTTTAAATTTAATCCACTCTGCCTTTCCTCTTTTATCAGACTTTTCTCCAGGTAGAGAGAAGTGGAAAGAAGCATTGAAGTCATAACTGTAGTCCCAAATGTAAAGTTGGCTTTAAAAAAATCCCTATTAGAGACCCAGATGCCGGGCTGCATTATGCTTGGAATTCATTCTCTGCACACCAAGGACCTGGAGTTATCGTTGCTAATGTTTTCCTGCTGAGCTGCCATCATCTTTTGTCTAGCTGTCATGGTATTAAATTGATAGACCTTCCACATTTGGATGGAGGTCGTTATGCCTTCGCCTGCTTGCATCGCTTATACTGAGCAGGTTAACTGCTTGAGGTCTTTTATCTTGATAAATGTTCCACCACCACTTTCACTCCACGATGAGATGCGCTGTTCCTTAGAGGTCAAATACGGTGGGATTAGGGATGCCAGAGTACGATATTTACTGTGTATCTGATGCTCAAATACAGATACTGCATATCTGCTTGAGCCTCACCTTAGGCGCAGACATGATAATGAAAGCAGTTTTGCAAAAATCATTGCCTGGAAAGCTTTGCTTTTCCCCCCTCTCTTTAAAAAGCTCATTATTATTATTATTCCAATATCATGAAATGGCTCATTAAACATGAGAGAATCCAGAGATATTTGATAGAAGGAAATATACACATCCATAGGATACAGTCATGAAATGCAATTTGTAAGTTGTTTCAAAAGTCATTTAAAAACAATTTTCCAACTGGCTTTGAGAACCTTAGAGACATTTAATATATGCATTAAACATTTAGAGAAGAGACATTTAATGTGTGCATTTAGTGAGTTTTTTCAGTGACCATAAAAATCTCAAAGTCCTCTTTACGTATCCTTTTAGTAATAAACAACTTTTTCTGTTAAGAAAAGCTTCTAAAGATGGCAGACTAGACATTTCTCCTGTCTCCATGACCTCTCAAACCTGTCCAAAAAAAGAAAATATGTGTCAAAGATAAAGCAACCTTAGTGGTCTCCATGCTCTAAGATATCCAGAATCCAAAAGAAGGTTAAAACAAACAAAAAAAACAACCCAACCTAGGAACTGCCATTTTTTGAACCAGAGTTCACCCAGTACCACTTCTCTATTTCCCACACTACCATCAACAAGGCTATATTAGCGGACCGAAGGACACGATATATGCTTACAGTAAAACCCAACTCCTGTGACTGTCTCTCCTCCCACCCCCCCATCCCCATTCCAGTGCCATGGAGACCCTGGCTGTAGTATTTTGCTCAGATCTCAACAGCCAGCTTGACCGTAGCTCTTCAGAAGCAAAAGCCTGCCAGAGACAACAACCCAAAAACACCAGTGCTAGCCAAGCTCTGAACTGCCAGTGTCAGAAAAAAACAGGGTTCAATTCAAATCCGCATTCTTCAGGACTCTTTTCCCAGTCTTATGTCACCCACTCACCCTTGCTATTAGTGCCTTCTCTCCAGGATTACCTTCCATTTTCCCCATATGTATCTTGGACATACAGTTTTTTTATGTGTTGTCTCCTACGCTAGAATGTGAGTTTCTTGAGGGCAGGGAATATGCTTTTGCCTTTCTTTATATTTCCAGTGATTAGCACAATGCCTGGCATATAGTAAGCATTTATTAAGTACTTGTTAACTGATAGCTACCTCTAAGACCTTGAGCACACAATTCATCTTCTTTTTTTACTCAGCTCTTCTGTAAAATGAAAGGAGAAGGCCTGTGAGGTCTTTTCTAGCATTAAGCCTATAATTCTTTGACAGTGTACTGACTACTAGTCTTAAAATATAAAACCTGGATCCTACCTGGAGATCTCACCTAATATTTGGGCTAAAAGAGGCAATGTAGAGTTTTACACAACTCTTTAAAGCAGAGGACCTGGGGGAATGGAATGCACTCATTCTATGAAAAAATCTGTCCATTTTTCTCTTAACTGAAATGTGTTGGACAGTATTAGAATCACAATGGGAGACCATTTTATGCATCCTATATACAAATAGGATTCCTGACAACCATTTTCCTGAAATTAACCATCCAACCTTTACTTGATGAACTCAAGTGACTACCGCTTCCAAAAAGTAACCCATTTCCTTCTTGTTTAGCTCAAATTGTTCCTTCTGTCCTACCTAAATCTGCCTCTGAATCTGGCTCTGATTGCATGGTTTAAAACTACTGTGGTTCAGAGAAAGGAACGATCACTAAGAGATGGGACAATCAGGGAAGGCTTCATGGAAGACATGGCGTGTGAGCTGGGCTTTGGAGGGAATTTAGAATTCCCTTCAAAGAATGGGGAGACAGCTTTCTGGTAGGAGACCAGCCAACCCCCGGCTGACGACTTAGTGGGTAGAGGTAAAGGGGTAGAAAGATAATAGTAGGATTGTTATATGAGACTTTGAAAGCCAAGCTATGAAGTTTGGGCTTTATTTTATAAAGCAACAGGAATGGCTTTTGATTGGGGTAGTGAGGACTCAGGATAAGAGCCCCAAATAACATACCTCAGTCTTTCTCAGTCCCTCAACTCCCTGTGGCAACAATCCCAAGATTTGCCTTTGGTCCAATTGTGAGTCCATACCGTGATTAAAAAAAGAACACCATGTGCTAGAAAATTGTTTAAGTACTAGTGTGGATTGCCAAGTGAATCCATAAAATATGCTTTTCAAAAGACCTCCAAAAAGTAGCCAAGAACTGACCTTTTGAGGATAAGCTGGGTATACTCTGACTACTAGGCAGGAGGTAGACCAGGTATACCTGGTTGCTCATCTCTCATTTAGTTCTACTTTGTGTTGGCTGCCAAATAAATTTGGTTCTTGAAGAGAAAAAACGGTTACCATGGCAACTGGAAAGAAATGGGAATGGAAGGCTGGTACTAGGTATGAAGTTCTTGGCCTGTGACATGAACTTGAGGATATGGACCATCATTCCCACAGCTGGCATAAATGTCTGATAGGTGTCCAGTGATGACCTGTTTCCCTGTTACCTTGCCATTTCCTCTCCTCTCTAATATCTCTGATTTTTCTTCAGTATTTCACTTTTATACTCAGAGTATTGCCAAACCTAAATGCACATTGAGAGATTAATCAGAGTGTCAGTAATTGACTGTTTTTATTTTTCTTAACATTTAGGCCAGATCATACTGCTTTGAAAAAGTTCAGGAATAAATTGTGCCCTCAAAGGGGAAAGCATGGGCTCTCATTACTTGAGCAGAATCTGGGCTTTCCTAGATAGAGAGGTTTACATCTAACAAGTAAACACCGGCTTTGAGATTCACACTGCAAAGCTAGATGCTTAGCTGACTTCTAAGAGGATTTAATCAAGCTACAGGATATATGATTCAAAGCAAAAAAATGTAATTAAGAAAAATCCCTTTTCAGTAAGGAAAGAGCAGATTGTTTCCATTAATTTTATGAGGAATTTTGTTTCCATTGGCTAAAGCTTAACCCTGTGAGGGGAGAAGTGGAATAGTGCAGAGTTTCATGTCACAAATAATGAGCATACTACAAATATCCCAGCCAGGTTGGCTTTATGTAACTTAATAATACATAAAGATACTGAAAAGTACCCCCAATGAATCTGTGGTCTCATTACTGTGGGTATTTCCTACAACATGAAGCTAGTAAGTAAGGCAAGATTTGAACCCAAATCTTCCAGACACCATGTCCAATATAAAAAATGTCATCAAAAAACTGACAGTAAAACTGGGGGAAAAAAGATGACCTAGCCATGTAATGAAAGCAGGGAATAATAACCCTGGTAGACTTCACTGGTATCCATTTAGCTGGGTCGTGCTGTGGATAGAGTGCTGGGCCTAGAATCTGAAAGACCTGAGTTCAGATTTGGTCTTAGACACTTAACTAGCTGTGTGACCCTGAGTAAGTCACTTAACCTCTGCCTGCCTCAGTTTCCTCATCTGTAAAATGGGAGTAATAATAGCACCTACCTCCCAGGAGTGTTGTGAACATCAATAAGATAATATTTGTAAAGCACAATGCCTGGCATATAGTAAGTACCATATAAATGTTAACTGATCCAGCCTCAGATGCTTGACACTTAACTAGCTGTGTGACCTTGGGCAAGTCACTTAACCCCAATTGCCTTGCTTTCCCCCCTCCAAAAAAAAAATTGTTAACTATTATTATTTCATCATTCTTCAAATAATCTAAAGAGAACACAAGGAGAGGCTTCAACATACTGATTGGATGTTAAACAGAACTGAATTAAAAACACTGTGATCCAGCATGACTCATGTGGAAATATGTTTTACATGATTGTACATGTATAACCTAGATCAGATTGCTTGCTGTCTTGGGAAGGAGCAGGAGGGAAGGAGAAAAATGTGGAACTCAAAATCTTACAAAAATGAATGTTGAAACCTATCTTTACATGTAATTGGAAAAAATAAAATACTATTAAGTGAAAAAAAATACACTATGATCTTAAGTTGGGTCTACAGACACATAAAATGGAATGCAGAATTGAGAAAACTCTCAGTATTTCTACTACCTGAATTATCCAGGTTTCCTGCCTACCATTATTCACAGGATATTTCCTTCAACATAAATTCTAAGCCAAACTCATTATCTTATGCCCAAATCCAGTCCCCTTTCTAGTCTACCTGTCACTGATACCACCATTCCTCCTATTATCCTGTCACAGATCCTTGGGTTCACCTTTTACTCAACCCTGTCCCAAAACCCATTGCTTTTTCTTCCTTTAAAATGTCTGTCATGTCTATCTCAGATCCATCCCTGCTGCCATCACCTAATCCAGACTCTCAAAATCACATCCCCACAGTATAACAGCCTACTGATGGATCATTATGACTTCAGTCTACCTCCCCACCAATCTGATCTATTCTGTACAACAATACCAACCTGATTTGCCTTAAACAATGGCCATGGTAGTGAATATTCAATCTGTAAACATTTATTAAGTGCCAGGCACTGTGCTAAGTACTGGGGATACAAAAAGAGGCCAAAGACAGATCCTGCCCTCGAGGGGCTTACAATCTAACGGTGGGGGAAAGCATGCAAATGAATATACACAGGGTAAAATGAATATATACAGGGTAAAATAGGAAATAACAGAGGAAAAGCACTGGAGTCAAGAAGAGTTGGGGAAGACTTCCTGTAGAAGGTTGGATTTTAGTTGCGACTTAAAGGAAGCCAAGGAGGCCAGTAGATAGAGGAGATAAGGGGGAAATCCCAGGTATGGGGCACAGCCAGAGAACGTGGTTAGAGCTGAGAGATGTGGAGTGCCTTGTTCCTTACTGGATATTATGTTGGGGCTCAGTACAGAAGTCCTCAGTTCTGAAATCTTGCCTCGTATAATCATCAGCAAGTGCCACTTTCCTCGTCTCTTGATGGCTTTATTCATCTGTATCAGTAGAGGGGACAGACACATGGATGAAATCACAGAGCCAAAGTAAGGATAATGTTACCTGTAGGGCCTATTTCACAGGGTTCTTGTGAGGCTCTGAGATAATATACGGGGTATCCCAAAAGTCTTAGTGCAGATTTAAGCTTACTAGGTCAGTCTGAAGGGCCACCCTTCACTTAGAGCACTTTGCAGTCTTAGAAGCATTATATTTTTGGATTAGATTAGATTTGAATTGGATTAGAAGCATTATATATCAGTTTAGTAAGCTCCCAAATGAGGAAGCTACCTCTACCAAATGCAGATCAACACCTGCTCTGCACATTAGAGATTGTCTTGGGGCACTGGAAAGAGAAATAAATCAGTTGAGCCAGATCTTCCTGGCTCCTCTATGCACCGTACCAAGCTTAGATTTACAAGGTTGGGATTCCATTTCTATAAAGTGGAAGGTTGCCTTGGAGTTGTGGGAAATGGGCAAGTCCAAAATGATTTCAGATGATGACCCTGGTTCCCCCAGTTGTTGGTCATTTGGCCTTCTGTGGTTTTATGACTCTTATATTAGGCTGGAGCGCATCTGTGTGTTTTTACTCATGGTCATGCCTCACATCCAACTGAAATAATTTTTTTAATGTAGCCTTCAGATTTTTTTTTCTTCCCTCCTTATCAATTGCATTAATATTAATGAGCTTTACAGATTATGTTGCCATTTTAAAAAATCACAAACCATTTGGTTTAGATAAATGATACAAATCATGAAATTTTTTTCTTCCTCCTTCCTTTTTGTGATTTCAGTGAGATTTATAGAAGTTTCCCAAAGCTTCAAACTATAATCAGCTAATCTAATAACAATTATGCCAAAACCCATTAACTGATACCAATTAAATGCTAGTTAATATAATGCCAATTAAATATACATTTTTATTGCAAATCCCTAGTATTCTATTCATCACGTGGTTATGGGAAGACATCACTGGCTGTTCTGGCTTACTTGGGTCTGTGATTTCATCCATATGCCTCTCCCCTCTACTGATACAGATGTACAAAGCCATCAAGGCCTCCCATCTCGCGGATTGTGTCCTCATAAATTAAGAAACCTGTGCCGAAATACTGGAGCACAACCTAGCACCCAGGCTATCCGTCTGGCATCTCTCATTCTTCTTTTTTTAAAATTAATTATTTAATTTACTTTTTGTTTACAACATTCAATTCCACAATTCCTTGAGTTCCAAACCTTCTCCCCCTCCTATGGCGACATGCAGTCTGATATAGGTTCTACAAATATCTTCTCATTAAACACCAGTTAAGTTGTAAAGAAGAATTATAACCAATGGAGTAAACGATGAGAAAGAAGAAACAAACAAAATGAAAGAGAGAGAGAGCAAGTAGTTTGCTTCAGTCTGAAGACTCTGCAGCTCTTTCTCTGGATGTGGACATCCCTTTCCATCATGAGTCCTTTGGAGTTGTCTTAGAGCCTTGCATTGCTGAGAGGAGCCCAGTCTGTCAAAGTCAGTCATCACAGATGTCATGTGTCTGTGATTGTGTACAAAGTTCTCCTGGTTCTGCTCCCCTCACTCAGCATCAGTTTATATAAATCTCTCCAAGTTATTATGAAGTCCATCTGCTCCTCATTTCTTATAGCACAATACTATTCCAATATATTCATATACGACAACTTGTTTAGCCATTCCCCAACTGATGGACATCCCCTTGATTTCCAATTTTTTGCCACCACAAAAAAAGCTGCTGTAAATATTTTTGTACATACGGGTCCTTTTCCCACTTCTGTGATCTCTTTGGGACACAGTCCTAGAAGTGGAGTTGCTGGGTCAAAGGGTATGGCATTTCTCATTCTTACTCTATTATCAGGCCACCTTTTATTTTCTTCTCTGTCTCACTTCATTGGTATTAGATTGAAACCTATTGATGCCCCCAGGATTCCTTGTAATTTTGGTTCTTCTAGGAACAGTGTGCTGGGAGACAGCATGAAGGAGTAGGAAATACAATGCTAGATTTGTATTCAAAGGACCACAGTTCAAAATCTGGTTATGCCATTTCCTACCTGTGTCCGTTTGGGAAAGTCTCTGGGCCTAACTTACCTCATCTGTCAAATAAGGGGGTTAGACTAAATGACCTCTAAGAGTTCTTCCAGCTCTAACTAAAATCCAATGATTCTGTGAGTCATAGCCCTTCAAAAGTAAGAGAATTTTTGTTCAATTGTTTTTCAGTCTTGTCCAACTCTTGGCGACCTAGTTTGGGTTTTCTTGGCAGAGATACTGGGATGGTTTGCCATTTCCTTCTCCAGCTTATTTTATAGATGAGGAAACTGAGGCAAACAGGGTTAAGTGACTTGCCCAGGCTCTCACAGCTAGTAAGTATCTGTGGCCAGATCTGAACTCAGGAAGATGAGACTTCCCAACTCCAGGTCTTGCACTCTATCCACTGTGCCACCTAGCTGTGCTGAAAGTACTGTAGATTTCCCCAAATATAAACTAAGCACATCTTCCACACGATTCCAGTTTATCATCCAATATAGTGCCTGTTAAAGTTGTGTTTATTGGTGGACTACTTGCTGCCTCTGTGGATTGCTCATCCATCTATATAAAAGAGTGTGGGTAAATGGTGTTTTTCCTGCTCTTCACTTTTCCACTGTGGATGGTTAAACTTGTCTGTGTTACGTGATGCCTTTACATAGTGTTCATGGCTCAATGCAAAGAATATGATGTCATCTCCAGATAGGATCAGTTGGAGACACTTGCCATAAGCACTTGTTAGACATTACATTAAAATGCGTGCAGTCTCAAAAAACATTGGATTTCACAACACTGAAATGCTTTTAAATGTAAACCTTTCAAAATGTAAAATGTTGACCAAAGTTTGAGTGGCACTCACTTTTCCCACATCAATTTATACCACATCATAAGAAGTTCAGTATGCCCCAAGATTAGATTTGCAACTACCAAGAAAATCCCAGATCTTTCATTTTAGCTATTAAAAAAAATAAGCTGGTGACGTTGTTAATGCCTGGAGAAAGATGTAAAAACAAAACCAAATGCCACAGAACTAGCAGATGTGGTCAGTGCCATCATCGATGAGTTCTTGTTGCTTCTTTGGAAGTCTGAGGGAACTTAGAGAGTGCGAGGTGGGACTGCCATGCCCTGAGACTGCTTTAGCTGTTTGACTTTGGACTCAGTTTCTTCCTTTGAGAAGAGAGAGCTGGCCTCAAAGTCAGAGCCTCTGGCATGCTCCACCTGCGTGTCCATAATAGTCACCTCCCAAGTCTTTGGTCAAATTTATAACCTAGAAATTGCAGAGAAGGTGCCAACCTGCAATTGGGAGAAGTTTCCTTCCTGTGAAGTCCCTGATAACAGTGAAATCCCAGGTCCATCCTCCATTCTCTTCATCCCTTTGTAGTTACTCTGTTTCTTTATATGACCCTTATGGCTTTGTCAATTTTTTTTCTTTTTTTCCCCCTGAGAAATTATCACTGAGGACCTCTAATAATGTACCTCAAGTGACTTAAACTTCATGATGATTGGTCCCATTTTTCCTCATGCCTCCTTGACACTGGCTTAGTGCTCTGTCACTTTGTGGAAATTATATTCCAGATGCCTTGTGTTGCCATAAGATCTATATTTGCCTCTTTAGGATCCATCTTCAAAATAAGACGCATTGTTAGTTAGCCTGTACCATTGGTAAGCATCTCTAATTGTCAAAAAGTTATTCCTTATATTAGTCCAGAGTCTGCTTTTCTATCATTGATCATTTCTCTCTTTCAAATGACAGGCCTTCAAATGTCCAAAGATATTTAACATCTCTATCCTTAATTTTCTCTAGTCTAAACACTAACAGCTCCTTCTACTTTTTGCTTATATCATGATTTCCAGACCATACTGTACATGCATACTATACTGTGTAGTTTGTCCTTTGTTCTCAAAAAGGACCATGACACCAGGAAAGAGATGTTGTGACTTGTAAGTGAACCAGATTTAAGTGAGGGAGGGCTATGCAAAGTCCCCAGCCTCACTCTTTCCATCTGGGTCCAATGGCAAGATATAGATCAGGAAGACTGGAGATGGCCCCAGATGCAGGGGGAGGCCTTGGCCTTTTTAAGCTAGAGAAATAAAATCTATCTCCTCTTTTTTTTCTGGACATGTATTTTTTCCTAGAAATGGACTGGTTGTGCTTTTTAAAAATCAAGAACTTTGATTTAGTTTTGCAGGGTGTGAACTGTGGTATACAGACCGTTTGTCACAAAGTCTGAAATAATTGATATAAGAAGTATATACAAACTCTGTCCCTGAAACTCTAGAGACTGGTAATTAATAAATAAAAGAGTTTCTTCCCTTTTTGTGGCTCATGTCCTTGCTCACTGAGCAAGGTGTCTCATGCTGAGCAGTTGAAACTAAAGATTGTGACGGAAAGAAAAAATAAAGCAGCTGCTGGAACTTGGTTTTGCTTGGCCTTTTGGGGGTTTTTCCATATAAGCCGGGCTTTGCACGATAGGCGTCATCTTTAGTTATTGTTGGTTAAAATTACATTGTCGTGTGGGTGTTGTATTGGGTTGGGTTTTTTTTCTCTTCTGAAAATATGAGGCACCCTGAATCACTGGGCTTTTCTTTTTCCAACATGATCTAAGTGTGAAAAATCAAAAACTTTGCCAAGGATTGGTGGGGCATCATCTTTGGTGATGGGTGTTTGGAGTGTGATGTTAATGCCAACAGACTGGAAAACAAACAAAATAATTCAGACAAGACTTGACTGTTGTTGTGAGTTTGAAGAGGAAATCTGTGCTTGCTTACCAAATCAATAGTCTGGGGTGGTTTAGGTGTGGTCCTGCCCGAAGGCAGAGACTGAGCTCCCATGACCTCTCACTTCTGTTGTTCCCTCATCTTGGAAGGAATTTATTGGAGGGTGGGAATGGGGGGCTGAGGGTACAGGAATGCTGTGGTATTGACTTGGGCATAATGAACTAGTCTGTTTTGTTCCTCAATAATGCTCTTCTAGGCTACTGAAGAGCACCCTAAAAATTTTCGAAGCCTTCTTTTATCTGTAGGACTCTTGAGTACATCTGCTGCCAAAACTTGCTTAGCCTCTTCTAATGTAACTCTGCAATGGGAGATGACCCCATTTCTTTCCACCACCACTAAACTGCTAAGCTTTTGGCAGTTCCTTTTTTTTCTACTGGTAAGAAGTCGGTTGTTAAGGATGCAGATGTGTGTGACAGTAGAGGCTTCACCTTTCCAATGAACTGGAACTCTGGGCCCTGGAGGCTATGTAGCCAGTGTGAACCAGAGCTTGAGTACAAAGACCAAATCTCCCTTTAGAACTTTAGAACATTTGTTGCTAAAAATGTCAACAGTGGTATGATAGCATTATGACATATAGTTGAAGTTTGTGTGTTCATCTAAAACAACTGATTATTTGGGGGAGGAAAGGGAAATGAAGACAAAGTTAATAAACAGTACTTCCTTATTTTTCTTTTGCTTTAATGTAAATTAAAGTGTGTGTAGCTTTTAAGTTAATCACAGAATGTCAGAGTGGGAAAAAGTCATCTAGTCCAACCTTCACTAGAGTATGAATTCTATCTTCAAAACATTTGACATATGATCAAATGGTTCTAGATGGGTGTGATGCCTCTAGTTGCTTGATTCACCCCTTCCTTCCCTCCGCCCTGTGTATTTGGGCTTCTAGCCCCAACACCCTGCTGAAACTCCCCTCCCCCCCCCAAGATCTCTAATAACCTCCTAATTACCTTTTATTTTCTGGCCTCCATCTTCTTGACCTTTCATCTGCCTTTGGCACAGTTGACCATCTCTCATTGCTTAATGCTGAATACACTAGTACTTAGCCCAGTGCCTGATACATAGTAGGCATTTAAGAAATGTTTTTAATTATTTGAATATTCTGACTTTGTTTAGCTTCAGAGACATCACATTCTCCCAATTCTCCTCTGTCTTCACTAATTCCTCCACCTCTTTCTAGTCCTTTGATGTGTTTCCCAGAGGTCTCTCCTTGGCATTTCTTCATTTCCTTCTCTACAACATACTGTTGTCTGAGTACCCATGACATCTTTCTGATGCATGAAAATTCAGATTTCCACATGGGTTAAGCTTTGGAAATTTAGACACTAATGAAAAAGTTTTAATTTTAGGCCATAGTTTGTCCACTACAAAATAGACTTTTCTGCATAGGTACAAGGAAAATTTATTATCATTAAATGTGTCCTTTGGTACTTTTTAAGCAGGTAAAATGGTGGATTAAACAACTCAAATGATCAGATTCATTGAATGGTGGCAGAGTTACTGCTGGAGAATATGTTTGTATACCTGAAGTCTACAGAAAAGCAACCAGAGAATTCACCTACATGAAATTGCCTTTGGCCAATTTTTTGGTCCTTCTGATCCAGTCTTTAACTGGCATGATAATAACAATAGGTCATATCTATATAGCATATTATGACCATAAAGTTCTTTCCACATTTGCCCTTCACAGCAGCTTTGTAAGGTGGTTTTCCATTATTCTCTCCATTTATATATGAAGAAGCTGTGACAGAGAAAAATTAAGTGTTTTGGTAAAGTTCAAATATATTAAGTGGTGGAGCCAGGTCGAGAACCCAGGACTTCTGATTTGAAGTACTACCTTTCCCATTATGCTATGCACTGGGTACTTTTTAACAATATAGTCAAAATTGGTACTCCATTACCATTTGTATAAAGCAACCACATTCACCATTTGTAATGTGTTGAGTTGCATAGAAACATCTATTATGTATGGATAAAATTTGTGGAAGAGATTCATATGTTTTTATGATTTACAAATCAGAAAATGAATTAATGGATGGATGGATGGATAGATGAATGAATGAATGAATGAAACATTTATTTAGTATTTACTGTGGCTAGGCACTGTGCTAAGGGCCAAGGATACTATCGAAAACAAACAAGCAAGATAGTTCTTTCTCTCCAGGAGCTTATACTCTAACGAGGGAAGTAAACACATAAAAAAAGGGAACTAGGAAATGTGGGGCCTGGGTGGGTGTGTTTCAATGGAAATGTCCAGGAAGTTGCATGGAGGCCTGGTTCCAGACGAGGCAAAGTGAAGTCTAAGCAGAATCCAAGGCCCAGTAGGAGAATGTTAAAGCTGGAAAGGGTTTTAAAGATCATTCACATATGAGGAAACTGTCTCAGAAAGTAAAATAACTTGTCCAAGGCACAAAGGTATTATGTGGTATAATGAGGACTTGAACTCAGTTCTTCTGATTCCAAAGCCAGTGTTCTTTCCTCTCTACCATGCTGTCTCTCATAGTTATCCTTACACAACACATCAAAACTGGAAAGAACACCCTGTTTATTTCTGAAACAGCAATAAGCACGAAGTTTAGAGTCTGCTGTTAAGGCTGCTTGTATATGAAATATTATGATGAAGCAGCAATCCGTTATTGAGAAAGGTACGATGAGCAACTGATTCTTAGGCAAGAGGAATTACAGGAAAATGGCATGGCATTGACTTCAAGTGGCCTCCTTAGAGATTTCTTCTGTCTACCTCACTCTCTACCTCAAATAGGGACTGGCCTGGAGGAAAAAGTTTGAAATATCTGGTCATTATTTTAGTAAGCATTGAGTCCAACTCCTCCATTTTGCAGGTGAGGAAAGTAGTTAGGAATTTTCCTTCATTGTCCCTCTCATTTTCAGCTGGCCACATTAGCCCTCCTTCACCAAGTACCTCATCTCCCTCAGCCTACTGGTCTTGGCTAATTACCATCACTCAGAGCTTGTTCTTCCTTTGTTTCCTCTTTCCCTTCTCTGCCAATGGAAATTTGTTTGTTGTCCTTCTGCCAATCTACAGTGTATATTTCCCACCTAGAAGTTCCTGTTATCTCATTCATCTTATCTATGACACAATGCCTAGCCTAGAGCAAATTGTAATACCTAAGATATCTCCACTGTCATCCCAGAGGTGATTTCCAATCTAGAACATCTACCCTTTATTCATTCTAAAACTTATGCACTTAAAACAAAAGCATTAATTCAAATTTCTCTTTGGTATACACATAGGCTTTAATGTCTTTTCACTACCACTACCAACCTTGCTTTTGAAATCTATTTATCCAGTCATATATTTGAACTCTGGAGAGCTATATACATTACTCCTTCTTCTAGACTTCTTTGTCAATCTCCATGTTACTGCATCATGGAAAAATTACAACTCATTATTGCCCGTGGGAGATGTACTAGAGTACTATGTGGAATTGCAAAGAGTGGTCCTCAGCTCAGCTACCACATCAAGATAGATGAGGTAAAGTGTAGTCAACGCCACTAAAAGGAGAATTCATGGGGAATGGAATTCTGATACAGAAGGCATTAAAGAGTAATCATGCACAGAAGTAAATGAGAATTGCTTTCTGGATGCAGTTTCTTAACCTGAGCAGGAGGCTCTAACTGTGCTAGTATACTCTTGACCATTCTTGGTGTTGAACAGTGGTGATGCTGCTATGACTCACTGTTTGAAACCAGAAACCCAGCATGTGTTTTAACACAAGATACCAAGCTTGCTAGCTCCATTTTTATAATGGCTTTGTAAATTATAACCACACTAATCCCTATAACCCCTACTTATGAGGCAGCTCCTACAATGAATGCTTTGGGTAATTTAATGGTGATCCCATACCTGCTACTAGGCATCGAGGTGGTATAGGGGTAGAGCACCAGGCTTGCAACCAGGAAGACTCATCTTCATGAGTTCAAATCTTGTCTCAGACACTTGTGTGTCCCTGGGCAAGTCACTTAACTTGGTTGGCCTCAGTTTCCTCATCTGTCAAATGAGCTGGAGAAGGATAGGGCAAACCATTCTAGCATCTGTGCCAAGAAAACCCCAAATGGAGCCATGAAGAATTGGACACAACTGAAAACGATATCTACTACCAAAGACGCTTCAGTGGCCTAAAAGGTCAGAACTTCAACATAGTTTGAATATT
>CM053581.1:546052603-546151010 GCA_028627135.1 Pseudochirops cupreus
TCTGCTGATCTGTTTTTCTGTTTCTTTGTAACTTCTGTTTGTATTCTCTGAAGTTCAGGGTGCTGACTTTTCCCCCTGAACTAGGTAAATGATATGTTTGATTAAAGTAAGATTGTTAACCCATTTTGAGTTGCTTTCCTTTAGAAAAGCAGATCTAAGAACCTGTGGTAGTAGCCACCCTAGGTATGCTAGGGTGCTTGCTGATACAAATATGCAGAACAAACTTTGTAAATACTAGTTTGTATGGGTTTGCAGTCCATACCCCCTAAAAAGAGTATGCTCTTTGTGGATGAGAACTCTTCTGATTTTGTCTTTGTCTCTCCAGTCAGCTAATTGAGCTAATTGTTGACCCAATTGAATTTGCATAACATGAGAGACAAGAAAGACATATTGGAAAGAGCACTTGCTCTGGAGTCAAAGGATGCTGGTTCAGATCCTACCTCTGGAGGTTGCTGTGTGACAACCTTGGATAAGTCAGTTTGGCCTCAGTTTTCTCATCTGCAAAATGAGAGGATTGAACTAATATACTATGACAAGTTTTGGGTTTTTTTAAACCACTTCAATACAAAGTTTTTATTTGTATGTTCACACAGATGCCCAGGCCCAATTAAATTGTATCATCCTTAAATATTGGAGGCATTTTTGATTTAAAACATTTACTGGCTTTAAAAAGTTTTTTCCTATATGTTGCTCTATAATTCTTCAGAAACAATAACTCTCTTTTGCTATGCGTCATTTGTCTTTCTATATCATTTTATTCTTATTCTATCATCAGCACAGTGACTTTGCAAACTTCTGAATCAAACTGAACCCAGAAAACACACAGGAGCTGATCCCTCAGGTGTGGCCCAAGAATGAACAATCTGTATACTTCAGTCTTCTGGGCAGTAATACTGCACAGGCTTGAATTTGAGGAAATCCGTCCTGAATGGATTCCCATTCCCCTCAGATCTCTTCATTAAAGTCAGCATGAGCTGGTAGTGGTTGCTCTGATTATGGAGTGCTTAGGAATTGGTTTATGGGATATTTATTTTGTTTCTTTACCATAATCAGAACATGTAAGGCAGGCATTGTAACCTTAGGATTTTTTTTCCTGTGGTTTATTTAAATAGTAGTACTTGGGATGGGATATATAAGGAGGGTAAAAAGGTCAAAATCCTATTTAATTTAATTAACTCATGCTTACTTGGAAGCCCACCAAGCCAGTGCAAAGGTGTGTTGAGAAAACCAAATCTCAAGTCATATGAGATCTTGAGAAAGAACAGGCCCCTTTGATGAAGGCTTGGTATTGTATCATTTTAATTATTTGAATAAGCTGTTCCAGGCTTTACATTTAATATTGCATGGCACTTCAAAAGCAAGATTAAATAAGCCTTGGTGTTTGCAAGGAAAACTTATTCTGGAAACCTGAAAAGAAAAAAGTTGTTTTTATTGTTGTTGTAACAATTATGTCTTACAAGATGATGTGTATTATAAAAAAAATCCCACATCTGGCATAATCTACCCCAGATATTAAACTGATGATAATTTTAATGATTGTGTCGAAGGCTTCTAATTTAGAGAACCACCACTTAACTGTTTTTAAAAGATCATAATTCACAATTAATATGTAGCATTTTTCTCAGTCATGTGCACTAAAAACATACAATGCCCCATCTCCAATGGGAATTTCAATCAGCCTGAACTGATAATAATGAAAATAGCAAGATATATTCAGTCAGGCCTTTCAAATATGAGATGTTTTAATTTGAAGTAACATTTCACTTAAAATTTTCAGTTCTGTTTTTTTTTAAATTCAAGTCTTTTACTTTGGCATGATGTTTAAAATATGAAAAGTTATTGCAA
Source organism: Pseudochirops cupreus (assembly GCA_028627135.1). Lineage (NCBI taxonomy): Eukaryota > Metazoa > Chordata > Mammalia > Diprotodontia > Pseudocheiridae > Pseudochirops > Pseudochirops cupreus. Next base: position 546,054,449 of record CM053581.1, read on the forward strand.
TTAGTGGCTTGTGTATCCAGATGGACATGAGCAAATAACAGCTTTCAACTTGAAGGATTTTGGCGATCTAGGATGTGCCTATAATTATGTCCCTTCTGTTGAGCGGGGGAAGGGAGAACCTTGCAGATCTCAACACATTTTAATTGATATTCTTTTGCTGGACTTCACAGTATGGTCTCTTCTTGTAGGAGATGGGGGAACATGGAAAGCTTAGGTAAGGTAGAAATTGTTTACAAAAAATTAGTTTTTGTGAGTTTACTGTTTTTTAATATTCCATACTCCAGTAACCTCCTATTTACCCCCAAAGTTCCACAGCAAAAACCTTAGCTACAACCTGTGGGTAAATGGTGAACATTGACTTCAGATTATTGTATGAGAACGTACTATTCTATCAAAAGTAAACCTTGTTTAAATGCCCTAGAAAGGGTGAGATAATTGGATGAACTTAAGTTATTTCTGTTGTAAGACTTTGAAAACTTGCCATTTTGATAGACATTTGTCCAGGAAATTGTAAATATCCATAATCTGCAGGTATTCTTGAAGGTCAAGAATGTTTTCTGGCAGTGTTGTAGTGTGGAAGAGACGTATTCCATATGCCATCGCCAACCCCTTGCCTCTATGGCTTTCCCATTGATTCTGTCTAAATTAGAGCTCTGCTGTCTTTGGTCAGAGTTTCTCCATTGTGAAATCATCAAACACTTCTCATTAATGATTACATGGATGTGAAGTGACCTTTCTTAAGTCCATAAAAATAGTTGTAACTAAATGTTAATATATCTGAGCTTTTACTGAAAGCAACCCATGTTTAAAAGCTTACCTATGTACCAGCAAGGTCAGAGTTCATTTTCTCATCTTGGTTTTAAAACTGGTACTTTGAATTCTACATTTCAAACTGAGTACTTATATGTGTGTGTGCCAGCAAGTACATTTAATCATTGACTTTTTAATTTGATAGATTTTGAAAGCTTGTCTGAGTTTTGTCGTTGTTTTTATGCACAAATATCTTCATTTGGGAGGGGAATGTCTGCTCCCTGGGTATTCAGCCCCTAAGCTTTGATCAGGACTTTTCATGGGCTTGATTGCACATTGCAGCAAACTCTGCTTGAGGGTGGGTTGGTTACAAAAGACTTATTTTATTTACTTATTTTGGTTAGTATTTAATCCAAAATGTTCATCATACCCCTGTAAAGGGAGTGATGTTTCCTTATCAAAGCCTAAGAGTGACATAGCTGTAAAAATTTCTTCCTGAGTATATTTCACATGAATATCTATCTATTCATATGGTAACTGAGGGGAGACAAAAGTGCCTATGGACTTTATTCTCCCTTCAGAGACTGTAGGCAAACTCCCTAGGCAGTTATGAGTAACAAAGGATTATTTAGCTAAGACTCAGGGCTTGATTTTTCAAACTTAATCATACATACACTCCCCATACCTCCACTTCCATATGCCACCCATGTGGGTACCCACCTGAAACTCCCACAGTCAAAAAAAAGGATTCCTGAGTAAATATTATTCAAATACATGAGTCTCTGAAGCCGAGAAAGGTTCTTTATAAAACAGAGTGGCCAAGATGGTAAAATTTTAATTGAATTTTGGAAAGTAGCAAAATGGGAAAGTGACAATATAGAGTCAGACTTCACACAGGCTCCAGAAGGGATTTGTTGAAACCTTTTGGAAGGAAGCCACAGGAAGAAAGCTTTGGCTTTAGAGAACTGGCATCACAAGTTTATTTGGGAGACATTTTCAATTATGGAAATTCTTGTTCAGGGATTATGGGATTTGACCTAGCCATTCTACCTATCTTCCATAGTATATGGATTGTTCTTTTTCTCTTTGTCTCTTTCCTTCTTATTTCCATCCCTACTGACCTGATCATTAGTCATCATTTTGATGTGTCTCATTGTATTCCAGAGTCCACATTTGTGGGACATCAAGGATTTGGTACCTGCTAGATAGATTCTGAACAGGAAAAACCCTAAGCATGGAAAGGATGCATTTGGTTTCTTTGAAAAGATCAGAATCATTTGTTAATGCTCTAATTTCTAAAGTACAGTTGTATTCTATCCAGTCAGCCTGAATATTTCTTCTACCTTCACTAGGCAACTGTACAAAACAGAGCCTGAAATAGAAATGAGCTAAGTCGCCCATTAGCCCCATATATACTCCAGTGAATAGCAGTTCTCATCAAACCATATGCACATTTTAGCCCATGCAAGGAAGGCCGACAGCACATTCAAGTTAGAATTGAAATAATCACTGCCTATAGCTGAGCATTGACACCACTGAGGAATGGGGGCTAGGGGAGGGGCCTGGGAGGAAGGGGGAGAGAAAAACAGGCTGTAGAATTTTCTTCATTCCTTTAAAAGAAGAGTTCTTGGGTTTATTTTTTATTCTGTTTTAAAATTTTAAAAAGGAAGGGAGGGAGAGAGAGAAAGAGAGGGAGGGAGAAAGGCGGGTGCGGTAGCTAATAGTGAGGAAAATAGACCAGCCAAGGCTTGACTACCTGATCACACTCAAAACCATGAAGCAAGTGTTCTGGGTTTGTGTGTGTATGTGTGTGTGTGTGTGTGTGTGTGTGTGTGTGTGTGTGTGTGTGTGTGTGTGTGTTTTCCTGGGTCATGCAGACTGCACATATGTGCCCTCAAACATACACACACAGATTTAATGGGGGGCACAAAGGGGAAAGTGGAGGAGCCTGGCCTGTTTTTAATTTGGATCTGTTTGCTTGCATTTAGCACTTAAGGGCTCATGCATTCAGTTTGCTCAAAAGAGTGATCAAGTTTTCCTTGCTCATGCCTCCAATCAGAAATGCATGAAGGGCAGCTGCAGAGATAATACATTTTCCCCAAAGGCTTTGGCTGAGCAAATTAGGTGTCAATGGGGTGCCCGCTCAGGCAGTACTCTCTCTAATTAGTCTCTTGAGCCTAGTTGGTGGCGGGTATGAGATGATCTAATCAATTGGTCTGTGTCTGATGGTACGTGTAAAAATCCTACCCGGCAGAGCTCTCTCCCACAGGTCACTCACCTGCACAGCGGGAAGGCTCACTTTCATTTTTCATCTCTCCTGTCACATGATGCTGACAGTTGGTTTTAAGAAAATTGAATCCAAAAAATATCTAGTTCATAGGGCACCCAGGTCAGAACAAAGTTGCATTATGGGTATCAGGGATCCAATTAATTAATATTTATAGCCAAGAAGCACCATGTAGATATTTTCTGAATAAAATTGTTATCAATAATAATCCATTTCATATAAAATGGATTCCTTTTATAGAGATAGGTGAAAATGACAAATGGTGATGTCTGTTAATCTTCTGATTGATGCATGTGTGTGTGTGTGTGTGTGTGTGGATGTGTGTGTGGATGTGAGTGGATGTATCTGAGGGGATGATTCATGTATAAGATTCATGTCTCTGGGTGTGCAGTATATCTCAATGGTTGAGAATATACAAGTGGATGATTTAAATCAATCTGACATTTTACTTCCCAGAAGAGGCAGCAGCATCCTTCCATCATCCCCACCCTAACTCCTACTCACCAGACATCTGGTCATACTTAGCCTTCAAAGAATACACATATACTCATATACTCAATATATTCATATGCATTAGTTCACTACACCACCCAATTGGCAGCAGCATAAACAGTGCTACACTGTGGGCAAACCAAGCCTTTTACCAACTACCTCAACCTCAGAGTGGGGACTCATCATGGCTAAAGTGATATCCCATAGTGCAATATGGACTAAATAAGGGTGGCTTCCAGTGAAGCCTTCACCAGGGCAGCATCGACACCATTGTTGGGTCTTTCAAGGTGTTGTGTTGGGTATCAATTAAAAAAAAAAAGCAGAGGATGGTGCAAGCAAAGTCATCTTCCAACATGACTATACTTGTCTGCTACAAAATTACAGTGGACAAAACCTTAGCCCAGAAGTCACTCTGGCTCACAACTGCCAGAACTCAAACACTGATAGGAGCAAACCAAAGAATTCAAAAGGCATAAAAAGATTATTAGCAACAAACTGTGTACATGGGAAAGACCAGCTTGTGGAGAACATCCCTCTGTTCTGACATTTTTAACTCGGGTCTTCCAATAGCTTTCTGAATCCAGACTTCAGTAATCTAGAAAGCACGGAGCTTTCAAATGATCTGGTGACTATAATCACAATATCAAAAAAACAAAAAACATTGAGTAAGGACCTAATTCTCTAAGTCTTAATGTGTTACTTAGTTAAGCCCACAAAGAATTATAGTGACATTGTTGCTCCTCTCTAGAAGCAGAGGCTGAAAGCAAACTGGCTACGTTTTAGTGCCTTCCCTTCCTCTCCTCTCACTAACTTTTCTGGCCTCATCGCTCAGTGGACACATTCTCCCTCCGAGGTGCGAAGCACTCTATTAATTGCCAGACCCATTGGCATCTTTCAGTCCTGGGCCTTATTGATCTACATGTAACGTCTCCTCCTGGATACTCTTCCTTACGTAGGTTTTCATGATACCACTCTCTCCTGGCTCTCCTCTTAACCTGTCCAGTGGCTCCATCTCCATATCCGTTGCCAGATGACTTGCCACCTTGGCGCCTGTGTATTTTTAGTTCTGTCTTGGGCCCTGTTCTCCTCATTCTCTCTTCCTGCTTTCATCTGCTCCCGGAGGTTCAGATCTAATCTCCAAAAAGATCACTCTAGTCTCTCTTAAATTCCAGCTCTGTATCACCAGCTACCTATTGAACATTTCCAAGTGAGTGTCCAGCACCCCTCCTAAAGTCAGCATGTCTAAAAGGCAGCTCATGACCTTCCTCTTCTCTTGGTAACTTCTCTGTTTCTCTTGAGCGTACTGCCATCTCTCAATCTCACAACTTCAGAATCCTCTTTGACCCTTCCCTCTCATCACCCCCCCTTAGCCAATCATTTCTCAAGTCTAGTTGATTTCACCTCATCTTTCTCCCATATATCCATTCACTTTACTCAGCAGCCACCATCCTAGTTTAGACTTTTAACATCTCTTGCCTGTACTATGGCAGTAGTCTCCTAAATGAACTTCCTGGACCCCATCCTTCCTACAGCAGTCAAAGTTACAATGCATAGGTCTGACCATATCACTGCCCTTCTCAACAAACTCCAGCAGGTCTCTAGACTGTAGCTCCTTCTTTTTGGTACTTAAATGCTCTTCACAATCAGGCTCCAACCTGCTTTTTTAAGTGCATTATATATTACCCAGCTTTCTTTACTCAGTGGTCAGCCAAACCAACCTTCTCGCTTTCCCCCATGTTACAGGCTATCTTCTGCCTTCAGGCTTTTAACACAGGCTCTCTATAATCCCTGGAATACACTCCTTCTTCATATCTGATTCATGGAATCCCTGAATTCCCTTCAAGGCTCAGCTCTAAAACCAGTCTATTCTGATCCCCAGAAGTTTCTAGTTCTTTCCCCTAGAAATCACTTGATCTCTTGGTATTTACTCTGTGTATATATAAAAGTTATTTTATTTATTTCTCTGCATTCTTACAATTTCCCTTCAGATTGTAAGCTCCTTGAGGTCAGGCATTATTCCATTTTTGTCTTCATATTCCAAGTGCCTAGCATGGGGCTTAGCATATGGTCTGCATTATGGTTATCAGAAGGACTCAGTAAATGTAGGAGTGAATGAATGAGTCCTGGTCTGTCCAGAGAGAGTAGAGCAGTAACATTAAATAACCTCAAATAAACAGGAAAGTGCCACTGCCTCCTCAGATAGCACAATTCACTATCCTGTTGAGTCCTGCACAACATCAGTACTTATGACCTAAGTCAAGCCTAATATTGCCTGATTGAGAAACGAAGGCAGAGAAGGGAAGGGAACAAATGTTCATCTGGTACCTTCTATGTGCCAGGCACTGTGCTAAGTGCCTTTTACCAAAAATCATCTTATTTGATCCTCACAATAACCCTAAGAGATAGATATGTGCTATTATTAGCCCCATTTTACAGCTGAGGAAACTGAGGCAGATGACTGTTAAGTTATATGCCTAGAATCACAAAACTAGTAAGTATCTGAGGCCAGATTTGAACTCAAGGCTTCTTGATTCCAGGCCCAGAGCTCTCTCCCCTGTCCCGCCAGCTATCTGGTGTACCTGCCACAGATACAAAGACAGTCACTGTCTGTGGCATGGATATTATAAAGCAGTTTCCTTGCTTAATTAGAGACAAATTAATTTGAGGAGAGGAGAGCCAGGGAAATATACATGTTAGAGTGCAAGGTCTTTGAGGAGAGGGACCATGTCTTATTTCATCTTTATATTCCTGTTGCATAGTCTTGCCCAGAGTAAGTGCTTTAAAAAATCTTTCTTGAAGTGAATTGAAAGAATTCATAAAATAGATTTAGAGTTTCATGGGACTTTCCAGAACATCTCAATCTCATTTTAAAGATGAGCTGATTGAGGGCAAGAGAGTGCGACATGGGACCTGGCCTAGGTCCCCCAGAGAGGATGGCCGGTCCTCCGACTCCCAAATCCATGGTTCTTTCCAGTCTGCCACACTTCCTTGTATGGGTTCGGGACAAACTATTGAGTCTCGTCTTCACATTCTGAAATGGCTTTTGTGAAGAAGCTATGATTCCAGGAGTTTTCTGAATAGTAGCAGAAGGATGACCTTGGAGACTGGAACATGGGTAAGATAAGGGAGGCAGGGATCACTATATGTTATCTGCTGCAGCTTGGGATGGTTTTGAAGATGGGAATAAGTGAGCAGGTGTGCCTGAGGCCTTTTACCTCTCCTTCTACGTGCCCCTTGCTGGGCCTTGGCAAAGCCATTGTGCCTCCTTGGAGGAGTAGGGGGATGGAGGCGACTTAGAAGGAAGCAGCACTTTGAGCATAGAAATAGCTTTTCTTTTTCTTCCATTTTTTTTCTCTAAGCATTGGGGTCTTTTTTACAGGTAACAATTTTCTTTATTGGGAGGTGAGCAGGCTATAGTTAGTGCTACTGAGTGATTTGCAGCATTCATTGTTGTTTTGTCATTTTCAGGTCATGTCTGACTCTTCTGACCCCATTTGGTGATTTTTTGGCAAAGTTACTGGAGTGTTTTGCCACTTCTTTCTCCGACTCATTTGACAGATGAAGAAACTGAGGCAAATAGGGTTACGTGACCTGCCCAGGGTCTCACAGCTATCAAGAGCCTGAGGTCAGATTTGAACTCAGGTCTTCCTGACTCCAGAGCAAGCTGCCCTGACTCACAGAATATCCTCCCCTTTAAAAGTAGCTATGATTTAATAATTTTAAGCAAGTTAGCAGGTATGGCCCTGAGAGCACCAAAACTACAAAAAGATGGTCAATTCAAAACTTGATGGATACGGAAGTACCCCCAGACTTCTTAGACTCTGCTGAGACTATTGTCTCTGCAATGTGACTTGGGCCCTGAGGAGAAACCACTGGGAAAAGGGGAGATGTGGGAGAGAAATCAGAGATAATAGTAACAGAAAAGAGGTGAAATGAGTAGCTAATAGGGAAATACTCTATTTTCACAATCTCACAACTATAAAGCTGTGAAATCTAGCACTCTGCTCAGCACCTACTTGTCAAGAGACTATTTCCATGTTCACTGTCTCTGGGAATGTGGTATCTACAACAGTAGACTCAGAGGTGCCTGCCTGTGGTAGAGAGAGGTCAGTAATATGGGAGAGATTGGAAACCAGGGAACCAGGAGTTATCACAAGTCAGTGCCTAGAAGGAAGATGCACCATCAGGACTTTATTTAGTTCTGTCCCTTTGAAAGAAGACAAAGACCTAACAAGTTTGGAATGGCTTCTTGTTTCAGAATCTAAATGATGAGGTCGCTTCAAGAGCCATGATTTTGATAAATAGGAATCACTTGCTTGTGTAATTCTTATTTGCCTTATCCATAAAATGTTTCACTTAACCACCTACATCCTGCCTGCTAACTTTTAGTCTCCCCCAAGGCTCTGAACTTGGCCCTCTTCCCTTCTTTCTCTATATGATCTCATCACCTAGCCAGCTAAGTGCATGGTTGGTAGAGAGCTGGTCCTGGAGTCAGAAAGACCTGAGGCTGACAGTTAATCATGGTGCGACCCTGGGAAAATCACTTAACCTCTGTCTGCCTCAGTTTCCTTAACTGTGAAAGGAGAATAATAATATCACCTATTTCGCCAGGTCGTAAAAATCAAAAGCGATAGTATTAGTAAAGTGCTTAGCACAATGTGTGGTCCATTGCAGGCACTTAATGCATGCTTGTTTCCTTCTCCTTCACCCTTCCAGTAGATGCAATTAAAATTTCCATTCAGATGATTCTCAGATCTAGCCCTAACCTCTCTTGTGACCTCCAGTCTTGCATTTCCAACTGCCTGTAGGACTTCTCAAATTGAATGTCTAGTAGACATCTTAATCCCAATATGTGCAAAACTAAAGTTATTCCTCCAAACCTTCACTTCTTCCCCTTCCCCTCACCCCAAGCCCTCCCCTCTTCTAACCATTTCTATTACTGTCAAGGACTCCACCACCCTCCCAAGTCACAGAGGCTCACAAGTTGAATGTCATCCTCAATTCCTTGTTCACATTCACCTCCACATATCCAGTCTATTGGCAGGTCCTATTATCTCTACTTTTACCATTTCTCTCATATATATGCCCCACACCCCACTCCTCTTCTTTGACTTAGTGGCCACTCTGGTGCAGTCCCTGCAATGGCTTTCTGGTTCGTCTCCCTAGCTTAATTTTCTCTCCTCTCTAATCTATCTTACACTTAGCTACCAAAGTGAACTTCCTGAAGCATAGGACTAAGTAACCTCTTCCTCAGTAAACTCCAATGTCTCCTTGTTATTTCCAGGATCAATTATCAAATCTTCCTTTTGGCTTTTAAAACCTTTCACAACCTGAGTTCTTCCCACCTTTCCAGTCTTCTTCCACTTTACTCCTTTCCATGTACTCTATGATCCAATAATACACCTTTTCACTGGCCGTCACCCGTGTCTGGCTTACTCTCCCGACTCACCGGCAGCACATAGCTTCCCTGGCCTCCTATACGTCTCAGTTCATATCATACCTTCTGCAGGAATTCTTTCTCTGTCCCCTTTAATGCTTGTTTCCCTCTGAGGTCACTTACGGTTTACCTCCCATAAATCTTGTATGTATGTGGCTATCAGCCTGTTGTCTCCTCCACAAGGCAGAGGCTGTCTTTTTCCTTTTTTTGTATCCCTAGCACTTGGCATAGTGCCCGGCAACATGATAGGCACTTGATAAATTCTTGTTAACTTCTTGCATGCTGATTTACCCACATCAGTGATCCTTTGGACGTATTCAAGAGATGAGCATAATTAGCTAAGGTGTTGGGGTATGTAGGAGTGGGTGGGAATGAGCATCCTGTCTCCTTGAACTCTTTGGCGGAAAGTGTTTACCTTAGTGATCACTGGAGGCACCTACTAGCTGTTTAGTCCACGTGGGGTGTGATTTTTTTTTTCCTTTACCTGTGGGTTGTCTTTGTTGATTCATTAGGTTTTGGTTTTGGTTTTGCAACAGAGATCCTATTGGCAGGTTTTGGACTAATCCTTTGTATGATCCCAAAATACTAAATGCTTTTAATCAGTGAGCACATGCTACTTACACTGATTTGGAGAAGGAAAGCTGCTGATTTTCTTTCTCACTGAGTGATCCAAGGGTATATGGAATTAGATTAAGGGAAAAAAAAAACCAAAATAAGAGCATCTGCTTATCATATTATACTAATAGGGTGGGTTCACACTGGACCTACTGCCTCGACTTTGTGCTGAGTTGTAGTGGAAACAGGTCCCTCTACTTTGGAGTGACTCTTTTTTTAACCTGTCATACAATTTGGGGAGCATGAAAGGGTGCAAGGTTCGGGAGTTGTGTTTTGGCTTTGCGTTGTTTGTTTTTTTCACGGTTTGCGTTTCTTTTTTTTTTTTCTTCCAGGATTAAGTTGTCATCATTCTGGGGAGAAGAAAATCTAATGAAGAAGCCAATAGTATGAAGCGAATCATGGTTCAGTTTCCTTTCTCTCTCCCTATGGTGGATTTTGTTCAGAAGAAAATTGAAACTGGCAAGACCCTATTTTCCCTGCAATTTATTTAAAACCTTGCACGCATTCGGATACCTTGTGATTTCAGAGAACTATGTGAAGATTAAGCTTTGCTTACTGATACATGGCATGTATTCTTTCCAGTCTTTTGTGTTGGATTTTGTTTGATTTTCCACTGCAGCGCGGCATCGTTGTAAAGGTTTTTATGCTTTCACCAGCAAGGTCTTAAATACATTAAGACAACACATTTGGTGTTCACACTTCTCCAGTAATGTCTGTACATAAAAGCCACAGAGTGGCATAAAAGAATGTGTGTTTTCTTTGAGAATAGTTCAACCAGTAGGAAGGCCATTTTTAGCTAGAGCAAACCCATATTCTCTGACTGACTGACAAGGAGAGTCCCTGGTCATGATGCCATCAATGTTTTATTTACTTCTTGAGAATCTTTGCATATAAGTTTGATTTTTTTTTTAATCCATGGAAATAATTGCACATTTATTTAGCTCATCAGAATTTGGTTACTATTCTTAAATTACATAGCATGCCAGACATCAGAATAGATTGAAAATGAGACCAGGGCAGGGGGTCGGGTGGGGGGGAAAGAACAGGGAAACAAGATATAGGAACAAAGACAGTAATCACTTAATTAATTGATTAATTGCTATTTGGCCTTTGGAGATCAAAGTAACTTTTTGGGTTTCATGAATATTGTCTGCACTTGTCTTTTTTTCCCCCTGCATTGTCTCATCTTGGAGGTATTTCCTAAAGAAAAAAAAAGAGTTTATAGGATTAGGCTGTAGAAAAACTATATTTGCTGAATGAGCCATTAAAGCAATCTTTGCTTGTTAGCTTTAGGAAAAAAACAAAGTGTAAAGCTGTCCACAGGTAATTTTGCTCTCTTGAATTCAAAGACCTTCTAGTTCCATTTTGTTTTCATTTCAACATGATTGGAAGAAGCCAGTGAACACACCTTAGAATAGCTGCCGAATCAAACTTCACACATTTTAGAAATGATGCAGAACCATCATTTAGAAAGAAGAACCCAGCTACCATTGTTTGAGAACATGAGGGAAACTTGGGGAGGGAGGAGAAGATGTTGAATTGGAAGCAGAAAGGAGCTAGAAGTATCTGATTTTCTTGGATCTAGAATGAATGGTGCCTGAATTCAAGAAAACTAGGAGCATGTGGAGGTTGCTGTTGCATTGTAAACAGCATAGAGCCCAAGGAATACTTCATTCACATCCCTAGGACACAACTTCCCATGGAAACATCAGACTATACATTGGCTCGGTCTTACCATTTCCCTCTTGGTTTTCCATTTATTATGGCTACAATGAGGGAAGTGTAGCCAAGTTGACCAATACTCAATCTCAGAGAGCTTTCCCCCTCTACATTCAGAACACAGCAGAGCAGGGAAGCTGAATGCCAGGATTCACAGGCCTCAGAATGATATGCACTGTAGAATGTGATGTCACTGCTTAAATATATACACATGATGGGTGCTCTGAGGATTCAACATTGATTTTTAATTGTGTAGTACCTGCTAAACCAGGTAATCTTTACTATTTGACATTGAAGGAAAGTAAATTTACCCAATGAGAAAATGTTCATCAGTTGCTCCCAGATCTGACCCATTCTTTTATCATACAGTCCTACCAAATTTGAGGTATTTTGTAGCGTTCTGAGCGCTTGAAATGTTTTGTTTTAAAACTAATTGATATTAGAATTTTTTAAGGGAATTTACACTGTCTCAAACACCCTTTTCCTGAGTTTGTTCCAAAGTTTCATCTTCCATTTGGGTGAGAGGCAAATCTTCATCCAGTGATTAGAATGAATGATTACAATTTACCATTTTAAAAGTCTTACAGTTGTTGACAGGAGAAAACATAAACTATAACAAAGCTTCATATTAGGAACAAGGAGGCCATTCCATAGGTGTGTATCACTTGTTCATTGAAAAGTTCTCTAGGAAAGCCAGAAAGTACTTTTGTATCACTCAGTGAGGAAATCTGCTGGTCTAATTTATAAATGAACTGCCTAGAGAGTTAGTTGCCTTTCAGGGAGGTTTGTAGGCCTTCTACTTTGCCATCCTTGGCATAAAGCCAAAGATCTGGCTGGCTTTCTCTTCCATTCTCATTCCTATTTCCTTCTCCTTTTCTCCCCTTCTTGTTTAAATTAGCCCCGGAAATTGTGTTCCATTTATTCTTTAGTCAAGGAAGTAGTAGAACGTTGGGCAAGTTTATTTTCCTATAAAAGAATAACTTGAAATCAAAGAACTGGGGGGTAGTTAGAATGCCTCAGTGCTGTGATTGTATCAACATTACATCACTGCAGAGAGTTCTGAAGTGGGTCTTGAGATTTGCTTTCCATTTTCTTTGGAAAAGAAACATTCTGGTTAGCAATACTTCTGTGCTCATAACGGGAAAACTTTCCTCTGTGTAGGAAAGATCTGCAAAACTTACTGGGGGAGGCGGGGGGAAATTGACTGTCAATCCACTGATAGGAAGGGTGAGAGATATTTCTACCTCCTGTGAGTGATGAGAGAAGGTTTGGGAACAACATGTCCCCCAGGCATTGGTAGGGGATGCAGGCCTCTTGGCATTCTCTGTACGCACGTGACTGAAAGTATAGTCTGCATTCTATGTTGTGCTTCCTTACTAAATACTTAATTGTGATTATTCTTGATTTTGTAATCTCTGTTACTTAAGAAGATGTGTAGGCTGTACATACTCGGGGAGAAGGCTGGCTCCCTTTTGAAATAGAAATACGCTGCTTTGTTATACAGAAGCCTCTTTCCTGGCTGGTGGGTGACAGTAACCTTGTGTGTCACCAATTTGCAATTCTCTCTCTCTCTCTCTCTCTCTCTCTCACTCTCTTTCTCTCTCTCTTTCTCTCTTTCTCACACACACACACACACACACACACACACATACACACACACACACACACACACCACACACACACATGCCCCAAAAAATAAAACAAAATAAGCAATGTCCCCCTAACCCTGTCCCCTAAGTGTATTTTAGTGGCACATACGAGATCTACATTTTCTAGCTGGAAGTGTTTTTTGTTTTGTTTTTGTTTTTTTAACTTTTAGTTTTTGGATGATACACTATGCTGTGTATTTTGTAATAGGGCAAATGGGCACAAGATGAAGGCAGCCATGTCATTCAGATTTAAAAAGTACGATTTCTTCACAATGACAGCCTCGTAAGCAGAATGGTATAATACATGTTGCATTATTTGTTACAACTTGTACTTTGTCTGTATTATGAGAGATGTAATGGTTTGTCAGCTGTAACTGTTGTTTTCTTGTAACATGATATGGAATAAAGTGTAGCCGAATCTCCCTTTATCTTCTCCTATGGTTGTATCATCAGGTCACACACACACACACACACACACACACACACACACACACACGAGATTAATCAACCTGCGAGTTTTTTATCAGGTGCCTACTGTGTGCCAGGCACTGTTAGCCATTGAAGATACAAAAACAAATAGAAAACAACCTCAATTTTTAAGGATACAAGTATATAACTTGGGTTTTTTTTCTTTTTTTTTTAAGTGCAAGGTAACCACATACCTCCTTCTCCTGCCCTCCCCCCCCAAAAAAAGGTATTTGGAAGGACTGGACCAGACAGAAAAAAATGTAAATTGAACATTCCAGAAGATTCCATTAAAACTGCATTTTATTCACTGTGCCGGTTTTCCCAAAGATGAGTAGAGACATTGCGAAACAAGCCCATCCATTGCAAGATCTTCAGTATTCCCAAGGCACGATGCAGATGTTCGCCACATGTTTCACCCATCACCACTTTCATCTGTGATCTGATCTGGTTCTGTGTAATGGCTCTTCCTTTTACATTTTTGTAACTGACTTTTGCTTTGTTTTTTGCACCTTATTCAATGATGTAGGATACATCTGTTAGCCTCCATCAAATACATATCAAAGTGCAAGTGGTTTTTCCCCTCAATGTTATACAGCCTCTTCCACCCAGTTGACCTCTCCACCCCATCTCCCTTCCCAGACTCATGCAGCTGAAGGGAGCTTAGCGTGGCCTCTTTTCTCAGAGCTTCCCAGACAACCCAGAGTACTCTCTGGAAAGAGTTAATGGCTTGAAATGGAACAAGTTTGGGTCAAATCCCAGATTAACAAATGCTGACCTTGGTGGTGATGGATCAGCACTGTTAACAGTCCCTTAGTATTCATCCATCTTGTGAGATTCATCAAGTTAACAAGAGTTTATTCCTGTAATTGATGAAGTTAACAGTAAGTAGGGTATCAGCTACTGTTGTGGACATGATATTTCATTTATTTCTACATTTTCCAAAGTGAAGAAATAACCTCTCAGTTGTTCTTTGGCACAATGGAAAGAGGACTGGATTTGGATTCAGAGAATTCCTGGGTTCTAATCCCAACTTGGCTACCTACTACTTACATAATCTCAGGCAAGTCATTTAAATTCAGCCTTGATTTTCTTATAAAGGGGTTGGCCTAGATGACCTTTGAGGTCTGCTCTGGCTCTAAATCTATATACTATCCTGTGATTCAAGTTTTTATCCAGAATTATCAAAGGCCTTCACACTTCCCTATGGTGGCCATGCAAAAAATCTATTATTTAGACACCATGACCAACTAGAATTAGCCTTTTCTTATTCCTAGCCTAGAGCCTCTGGCCTTTCAGATCAGACTGCAAAATAAAATTTTAATGAATTCTTACAAAATTCCAGTATATGTGACATTACTTGTGTCACCCTAGGCAAGTAACTTAGCCTCTCAGTGCTCTAAGCAACTCTTGAGACCATGTTACATTTGGTCATCTTGGAGTTGCCTACATCAAAGAAATCATAGGTCCTATTCTTGTCCTATTGTCATTATCTCATAAAACTTAACCTTTATGTTCCTGGCTTATCTTACTCAGGGAATGTGCAGGTAAAGTGACTTCACCAAAAAATGGTGAACCAGAAGTAAAACCTTTAGCCCTCTGAAAGACCAAAGAATGTCATGAGATGGACCCCAATGGCTTCAGATGCTTGGTCAGAAGATCTAAGGTCCTATGGCTCAGAGACTGGAAAAAATAGATGATGACCCTCGATAAAACCAATTGATGCATTTTTTTTTATTAAAATGAACATCTGCCCTCACATAGGACACTGGTTGAAATCACAAAGGTGTGAGTGAATGAATGAACAAAGGAATTGGTGAATAAAGTATGAGCAAAAAACCAGCATGCTCCTCAGAATCCATTGGAAAGGAACAGGTTAGGAGCTCATCCCACTTGCAAGTGAGTGAGAGGGGAGTGTTCTTATCTAGAACTCACTGTGGACCCCAACCCAGCCATCATACAAATAAGGACACCGATGTTTCATATGTTGTCTGTATGGTATCACGGTTAGAGAGTCATCTGGCCCAAGTTAAGTCTTGAATTCAAGTTCTACTTTGACATGTGTGACTGAGCAAATCACTTAACCCCT
The DNA here is from genome assembly GCA_028627135.1 of Pseudochirops cupreus. Taxonomy (NCBI): domain Eukaryota; kingdom Metazoa; phylum Chordata; class Mammalia; order Diprotodontia; family Pseudocheiridae; genus Pseudochirops; species Pseudochirops cupreus. The sequence continues at coordinate 546,069,952 of CM053581.1, forward strand.
CAAGTGCACCCAGGTGACTCTAAGTCACAACACAGTTGGCAGGAGTTTCCTTATTGGGATCTCTCCAGACCAGAAATGTAGATGGTGGCAGTGACTTTGCTCACAGGACACAGGACAAGTAATCAGCATGTTTAGTGAGGAGGAAGAGGGAAGAGCTTGTGGGATCCATGTCCAAGGCAAGAAGAAAGATTTCTCAGAAACCTGTCTCAGCTGTATAAAAAAGATGGTTCTCCAGGTGCGTGGCCGCATCCCAGCATCCATTCAGCTCAGTAATTGTTCAGTGCTTGCTCTCCTGCTTTGGCAGAACTGTGGCGCTGATGTGTGCTCACTGAGGCCGGCAGTGAAGAGTCAGGAGGGCGGCACTCGCTGCAGTCACTGTTGCCCCCCAGAGTAAAGAGAAACCAGAGGGGAAGGTGTTCACGCAACCTTGTGCCACTAGGTTAACATAGACAGTTGCCAGATAATGGCCGTCATTGTCAGTCTTTGCAAGGAGAGCCCTACCGTGGCACAGCTGCCTGCTGCTACCAGTGGGTGGTGGTGTTATGGGCATTAGCTTTGAGAAGCTTATAGAGCAGAGGGGGCTGGGATAAAGGACACAAATCAGGGGAAAACTGACAAGATTAAAAAAAAAATCCAGGGCCTAGTATTTACTGTTCATCCTCCTTGCTTGTGGTGTTATATATTGTCTGCTGTGAGTCATGCTGAGAGAGAGCCAGGCGCAATAATAGCTGAGAGCAGGCTCGTAGCCCCCTGAGCTATTCTCCGCCAATGGCGGTTACTGAGTTAGGAGAGAGTGTGATTCTGATAGAGTTGTCTTTTTTCTCCTTTCCTCCAAGACCACCCATAATTATTGAGGACATACCTGCGATAGGACATGCCCAGATGGCTTTAGGGCTGGTATAGCTGAGGAGTGGCCCAACCAGGGTCAAAGGGAAGCTATAATCCACATATCCACCATTTGTGGATGTAGAATAAAATGCAAATAATAAAGAGCATGGGGGTGGGAGGGTGGTCATCATAGGCCTGTTTGTTAAGCAGTTTACAAGTTAAAATGAAACAAATATAAGAATGGACTCTTCTCCTGTTCTGCCTCCAACTATATCTCAAGGCTTTCGCCCAGTGTTTCATGTCTACCAAAGAATTCTACAGAGAATGTGGAAAAGCATTAATACAGCCTAACTGCACAGCCTGTTCACAGCCATGCTTCATTCAGGGCATTCCTTGGGGATGCCCTTTATTACACAATGTCTATCTTTAATTGGTAGGCTTTGTAATAAGGGGAGTCTGCATGGGATTTGATGAAGGGTGAAGGTAAATTTCAGGTGGATATTTCATTGGGCCTGTGATGTCATCATCGGTGTACTTACTCACTCCAATGACGCAATCAAGCCAGGCAAGGAGCATGTATGAAGTGCCTACTGGGATGCCAGGCACTGTGCTAAGTGTAAAGGACACAAAAAATGGAAAAATACAGTCCCTGCCTTCAAGGAGCCTCCTAAATGGCAGATCACAACACTTCCAAACCTCTCCATCCACCCTTGGACTTCACCCCTTCCACGACTTGGCCATCACTGGTGCCAAATAGAAGTTGAACACACAAGTCCGAGCACTATTTTGTTTTCTTTTTTTCATGTTTTGCCATAGAGAATTCATTTTCAAATGGTCAGCTGACTGGCAATGAGTCTATACTTAACTATGACATTACTTATTACTGGGAATCCAGGACTATATTCAAAGGTTCTTCTAGCATGGTAGAACTTTCCAGAGTTTATGCTTCCGTTTCAGAGTCTTTAGGAGCCCAGGGTCAGCTCCTTATATAATAGGACATCAGAGTAGGTCTTGGTGTGAAATAAAGGGCCATAGAGTCTAAAAGAAGATGAGCAGGAGCACAGCATGAGATGGTAAAACACTCCCCTTACCTTAATAAGATGGGGGTCATTAAAAGTAGCTAGGTAGTGAACATAAAGACCTGAATTGCCCTCAAGAAGACCTGATCATGAATCCTGCATCAGTCACTTCCTAGCTGTGTGACCCTGGGCAAGTCACTTGCCATAGAATGGGTGCTTAATAAATGTTTATTGACTAGCTGTCAACCTCATAGAATCTGTTTCCTCATCTGTAAAATGGGAATAATAACAACCCCTACCTCCCAGGATTGTCCCAGGAATCACATGAGATGGCAAATAAAGCTCTTTATAACCCTTCAAATGCCATATGAAGGCTAACTTATCCTTTATATTATAAGCACACACACCCTTTCCATCTTCCTATACTTGGCTGTGACACAACTGGCACTTGATCCCCCAACATCACATCAGTGGAGTGTGTGCTCCTGCCACATCCTAAAAAACTAGGAACGTTTGCACCATGGACCCATTGGTGAATGGTGTGTCTAAGTACCGACTGAGCTGAGTTTAGAGACACCTTCCGCAGATGGTTGACCATGGAGGATGAATCACCCTGGAAACTGAAGGAGGCACACAGAGATAAGACCTGCATCAGATAAGGGCATCCCCACATTGCTGAAATCCTTGGTCTTTGAAATCCATCCATTGAAGTACTGTAACATCAGTAATGACTTTGGTGTAAGCCATTTGTCAGAGAATTAATGGTGGCCTCCAATTCACGGTGGAGTGGACTGAATAGAGATCCAGTCCCAGGATCAGGAATAGCAGTGTTCAAGTGTTCCCAACTCTGGACCAAATCAACAATGGCACTTCCTCACAAATCATTATGAATATTCAAGCAGCCACGTCAGTCTTTGCATCGTGTAGTGGATAGAGTGCTGGACTTGGAGTCAGGCAGGCCTGCATTCAGATCTATCTGTATGTTGCTTGGGAAGTCACTTGACATCTTGAAGAAAGCCTGTTTGCCCATTCCTGAAACAGAGTTGAATTGGCCTCCAAGGTTCCTTCCAACTCTAAATCCATCATCTTTGATCTTTCAAATACTTCCCCACTTGTTGCCCTAATTGTGTTTGCACTTCACAACTTGATGCTCAAATCCCTGGCTTCTTTTAGTTCCCAGGTACAATTCCATCTTCTACAGGAAACCTTTCCCAATCCCTCTTAATTCTAGCACTTTTTCTCTCTGTACATATCTGTTTGTCTGGGGTTGTCCCCATTAGATGGTAAGCACCTTGAGGACAGGCAGTGTCTTTTGTCTCCTTTTGTATCCCCAGTGCTTACTGCAATTCCTCATACATAATAGGTGCTTAATAAATGCTTATTGGTTGATTGACACATGATACAAATCATCTGAGGTGCTTTAGCAGCTCTCAAAGCAAGAGGAGCCATAGAAATGTCTGTTTTATACAAATATGCAAGTCCTGATCTAACTTCTCACCCATTTATTTGGACCCCCAGGCTATGTCCATCGTGACAAAGGATCACTCTCAGCTTCATGGCTTTTCTTCAGAGAATGCTGTTTCCCAAGCCCTGTATCTTTGAGAATGTCCAGGACCTCTATGTAATGCCCACAACATTCTTCCTGGGTGGTGGGGGTTGGCTGAGCAGCTAGGGGAGCTAAAGGCCGTTAGTGAACTTGAAGGTCTGATAATATGGAGCAAAAGACTCTAGAATTCACACTCCAGGAACTACTGGAGACAAGGAACCAGGACCGCTATTCTCAGCTGGTAATTTTAGCAACAACAATAACAACAAAAAAAATAGCCAGTGTTTAAATAATGCTTTAAGGACTGAAAACCATTTTCCACATGTTATCTGATTTGTGATACTAACCTTAGTGTCATTCTTGAAGACTCACTCTTTCTGACCCTCCACATCCAGTTAGTCCTCAGATCTTGTCATTTCTACCTTCCCAACGTGCTTGTCTCTGACCTACACTCGTCCCTTTCTTTCCACTCACATAGGGGTGTATGGGGGTCTTAAGGAGGACTAGCACCTCTGGTGTGAGTGCTTTCTGAGCCCTTTTCCAGACTGCTCATTTGGTGTCTACCTGGTGCTCAACTCTCACCTGTGGCTCCAAGAAGCTGCAGGATGGGCAATGGCCACACCCCAGTAAACCATCCTGGCAGACGGGTTAAACCAGGTTGAAGGTAACTGGCAGGCCTCAAACCCATTGGCGAGTTAAAGGGGTGTCTATCCTAAGCATGTGAAGACTTCCTCTGGTGGAATGGGTAAATAAGAACACTTTGACACAATGTCCCTGAAGGCGGCTGAAGCAGGCACTATGAAGCACTTAAGCTTGGTCAGACATGGAAGACACCAAAGTTATCCATTGCATCCCAGGCCATTGCCCGTCATCTATGACTTTTGTCCTGCCACAGGACTCTGATGACGGTAAGAGAGGGAGTCTGATGACCTTGTGCAACTCTACCTCGCTTAAAACTAATTCACACAGAAGTCAAAGCATAGCATGATGTCATTACTTATCTTCAAAAATGAAGGACGAACTGCAGCTCAGGCTCTCACCACCTCTTGCCTAGACTATTGCAATGGCAATATTGGGTAATTGATCACCCTGCCTCAAGTCTCACTCTATTGCACTCCGTCCTCCACACAACTGCCAAAGTGATTTTCTTAAAGCATAGGTCTAATGATATCACTGTCTTCCCCTTCCCCCTCTTTCTCCCACTACTTAATAAACTCCACTGGCTTCCTATTACTTTCGGGATCAAATATAAAGCCCCTTGTTTGGTATTTAAAACAACCTGGCCCGTTCCTACCTTTCCAGTCCTCTTATGCTTTATGGCCCTCCATGTATGCTACAATCCAGCCATATTCATATGTGACCCTCCATCTCCCATCTGTGTGCCTTTGCATTGGCTGTCTCCCATGGCCAGAATGCTCTGCTCCTTCACTGCCACTTCTTAAAATCCCTGGCTTCCTTTAAGACCTAGGTCACATGTGCCACCTTCTGCAGAAGGCCTTTCTTAGTCCTCCAAAAATCCTAGAGCCTTCCCCTCCCAGGTTACTTTCCATCTGCTCCATATGTATCTTGTATGTAGCTAAGTATTTACATGCTTTCTCCCCCAGCTAGACTTTCTCCTTTGAGGGCAAGATCTGGGGTTTGGGTTTGGGTTTTGTGTTGCTTATATCTCTAGCACTGAATACAGTGCCTGGCACATTAGGCACTTAATAAATGCCTGTTGGTTGATTAATTGATCAAATAATCCTCTCTTTCTCTTCCTATTGTTCTTGACATTGCACTTAAGAGTGAGGTAAGACATAGTTGGGGTTTATTTCTCATTAAGATGCTCACTTTTCTTCATCCACAAGGAGCTTTTAGAAAATTAATAACCAAGTCCTATGTGGCTTATTCCTAAAGCCTGAGTTGTTATAGCAACTTACCCAAACAAAAAACCCACTGTTCTCCCCTCTTGGTTATACGGGTTACACTCACAGAAATAAGGTGCAGGTATCTGTGGGCATTTTTCATTCAGGGAGTAATTTATATGACAATAAGTTATCCAGAGAATTTTAAGCATTGCTTTTAGTACTCTAAAGTTACTTTCTATCCTGTATTCATAAATTGACACACTATCCTAAGGAACAGTGAACAAAAAAAGCTCACTGTGTTCTTAGGAAATCTCAAGAAGAGATTTATATGCCAAATTTAAAATAAAAAATTTTCATTCAGTATTATTATTTTAATAGAAATACAATGGTTTGCAAAGCACTTAATATATATATATATATATATATATATTATCGAATGAGAAAACATTTATGAAGCTCAGAACAATAACTGACACATCATATAGGTGCTTAGTAAATGTATGTTCTCTTCCCCTTTTGTGCATGACCCTCTTACATTATAATTGTATTGTTGCAGAGCTGTCAAGGAATGAGAAATTCTGACTCAAATAAATTTGTCCTCCTCTTCCTCCCCCTCTTTCTTCTTCTTTTTTTCTTTCTTTTTCTTCTTCCTCATTTTCTTCCTCTTTTCTTCTTCTTCTTCCTCCTCCTCTTTTTCTCCTTTTTCTTCTTCCTCTTTTTCATCTTCTTTTCCTCTTTTTCTTCTTCTTTCTCTTCTTCTTCTCCTTCTTCTTCTTTTCTCTCTCTCTGTCTCTGTCTCTGTCCCTCTCTCTGTGTGTGTCTTTCTCTCTGTCTCTGTCTCTCTTCCCCCTTGCCTCCCCCATCCCTAAAAAGCTATTATACTGAGCCCACGAGGTAGCTTGGTAACATGGAAAGCCCTGACCAGCGAGATAAAACACTCAAGTCTTTGTTCTGGTTCTTTCACTGGTTGAATTTCTATGGGCCTCAGTTTACTCGTTTTTGAGGAGAACATAGATCACCACGCAGCCTTTGGCTTACTCATTTTAATTGCCTCCTTCTTTCCTTCCTGGTGTCAGTGATATTGCTGCCAAAACCCTGCAGCTGAGAATGACACAAGCCTTTAAATTTGCCAGACACAGATGGCGACATAAATCTCCATTGTTACTAATGGCCTTCCCAGTGCGGCTGCTGTCTGTTTTGAATGGGACATTAGCAATCGTGAGTTCTCCTAGGAGCACTTTTTAAATTTCCCTTCAGGAAGCAAAGATGCTTTGCATTTTCCATGGTGGCTTCCTTGTGTAGAGTTGTGCATCTTGTGGCAACAGTTGGACTATGAGATTTAATTAAAGTCTAGCCAGTCAAAAATCCCATGACTCCTTTCAGACTTGAGCCCATGACAGAGGATGCATTTATTCAGGCCTCTTTGGCCTTTTCATTTGTTCTTTTCCATTTTAGGTGAAAGGAGTGGAGTCTTCAACCTTGGTTGAGAGTGACAGCCACAGGAATCTGGGTGTTTGAAATCAGGCTAGAGTTGGCAGCCAGTACAGCATTGATGCCCCCAGAGAACAAGGAGCAACCTTCAGGAGAGTCCTTCAGGATGCCAATCCAGAGGAAGGATTTATCTAGCAGTCACTCAGCATCTGGATCTAGACTTGGTAGGATCAGTGCTATGGAGGAACTGAGCTGAGTTGTGATTCTACAGCCTCAGGAACCATGGTGGTTTGGAGGAGAGCATACCCCTGAGGTGTCAAAGAAGATGTTTGTGCATTTGTTCTGACTGTATCTTTGAAGTAAATAACCATTTGTAAAATCTACATGATGTTACTGGCCCCTTAACAAAAGCGGAGAATGTAGTCAGTAAGAGCTCGAGCCCCTTTTCCTCCAAACTCCTTGGGATGCTCTGCAACCTTCAGAGGCAGTATAGCAGGCCTGGCTCTGCAAAAGTAGGACAAGAAGATACATGTTACATAAGCTATTATTATTGCTATTAACTGCGCATATTCTACATGGTCAAGAGAGCTAAATACCCTTGATGAAGGGTAGACCCTCAAAGCTGAACACAAACCGTGTCACCCAGAAGAAAGCATTTTCAAGAATCCCAGTGTGATCTAGCAGACTAAAACCAAGAAGGCCTGCCAAGACCAGACATTGCTCCCAGACCTAGCAAATCAAAGGGGCACCAGGAAATTCTGTTTTTAATCTTTAGAAATGTTTTAATTTGGGTAGTGGAGAATATTTTCTCTAGGGACAGGAAGTTATTCCTTTGCCCAAGTTCTAAAGTCATTAAGTCTTTAAATCTCATTAGGAAAATTACTAGTTGGTCAGATTCTTTCTACCAGAAACACCCAGTTGAAGGGCGTGGGGAGAGAACACAGAATGCTTCATAGACTGAATACTGTCTATGTGAAGTGTTGTCTCCTAGATAATTTAAGTCAATTGTGGACAGGATCAAAAATTGTCCCACAGTTATCCATTTTGCTGTTTATATGTCCTGCATCATTTGTTTCAGTCTGGACCTGTGATTTCCGGTGTGTAGGGGAGCTCCTCTACAAGTAAATTCTCTCTGTCAATGCAGACCATCAATTGTTCTTTAAATTATAATCTTTGTTACCTGGAGCCTCAGAGATGAAGTGACTTGCTTAGGCACACAGCCGTTATGTATCAGATGTGGAACCGGAACCTAGGTCATCTTGACTCCTCCGCCAGACTTGTATCCACTACTTCATGCTGCCTTGTGCATGTAAGCATTTAATACATATTTTTAAACATGAAAATGCATCGTTTCTTTGTCTCTTCCCAGTTCTATGTTGTTCCTCCCATTCACTAAAAATCTCTGTTCTTGGCCCCTGTAACTCCATCATAACTCTAAACTCTCTCATTTATGAGTTTATGGGTTTATGTGATTTGAAAGAAATATAAACACCATTCCAAGAAATGGTCACTAAAAGCCATCTAGTCAGTAGGGTCATAGGAACCGTTTACACAATCTCTTCAGTGGCGCCTCCTCTGATATCTTGGAGTTAACATACAGCTGTGAAGGGATGGAGCTCCCTCATTGACTCACAGTCAACATTTCCTGAGGAATAGCTTTTGCTACAAGCAGTCATTGTGGATCTACTCTCAGAGGAGGAATCCTCTAGTGAAGGAAGGTTCCGATTTAGGTTGGCAGGGATTAGATCCCTATTGTTGGGCAGCAGAGAAGAGAGTCAGTGCGTGTTGGTGGAGCAAAAAAGAGAGTCTAAGAGGTTGTCACATGAAGTACTTTTCCAGAGATATTTCCATCAACTGTTTCTACAATTCCTGTGTTAAGATTCATTCAGTCAGTCAGTCAACACACATTTATTAAGTGCCTATGTATGCAGAACACTGTGATAGGGGCTGGGGGAGATAAACCCTTATCCTCATGTAGTCTGTTTGGTGGAGGGAAAAGGCACAAACAGGAATAACTACACTCCATACTCAGTATTATATAAGTTCAGCAGAAAGGGACAAAAAGTGCTGGTGTGATTCCAGGGGAATGTTTGCTACTAATAGGGAAATCAATGAAGGCTTGATGGAGAAGACTAGCATTTAAAATCAGACCTTAGAGGAGAGATAGGAATTCACTGAGTGTTGTTCAGCTTGTCCTACTCTTGGGGACCCCACTTGGGGTTTTCTTCACAAAGATACTGGACTGGTTTGCCATTTCATTCTCCAGCTCATTTGACAGATGAGGAAACTGAGGCAAAGAGGGTTAAGTGACTTGCCCAGGGTCACATAGCTAGTTAATGTTGGAGGCTGGATTTGAACTCAGGAAGAGGAGTCTTCCTGCCTGCAGGTCCAGCTGCTCTATCCACTCTGACACCTAGCAAATCGAGGAAACATTTAGGCATTCTAGGCATTTGAAACTGTGAGAGAAGTCATGGGTATTCTGAAGCATTGGGTATGTTCAGCAGGGCAGATAGTAGGTGCTTAGATACGAGTGTAGAAAGAAATCACAATGTGACTCTATTGACTCCTCTTAATCCATTTTGCCTCATCTTTCCAGAGTTAACCATCACTCTCCTGCTACATCTATAGTTTAGACACACAGACCCCAAATGCTATGTATTCATTGTGCCTGACACAGAGGATAAGGAAGTGCTCAGGGCACAATCACTAAACATTTATTAAGTCCCTGCTCTCAAGGAACTTGCAATCAAATGGGAAAGACAACATGAAAATTACATACATATGTGTGTGTTTGTGTCTGTGTGTGTATAGCAAGCTGCACACAGGATAAATAAGAAATAGTTCACAAGGGAAAGGCTTTGGAATTAAGAGGGGTTGAGTGAGGCTTCCCAGAGAAGGTGGGATTTTAGTTGGTGCTTAAAAGAAGCAGGGAGATCAGGTCAGAGCAAGGGAGGGGGGCAGAGAGAATGCCTGGAGTTAAGAGATATGCTGAGTCAAATTGCAATATAAAACAGCATATAATTACATAAGGAGAAGCTTCCTAAAAAATGAGAGTTGTCCTGGGGTGGTGTGGGTTGCTTTGGGAAGTGGTGAGTTCCTTCTCAGAGATGTTCAAATAGAAATTTATTAGCCACTTGTTGGGGGCTCTAGGTGATTCATCTTCAGGCACAGGTTGGAGTAGATGACCCCTGAGGTATAATGGAAATTATATTGATGATAATTTTCCCATATTTCTTCTATACTACTATTACTACTACTACTACTACTACTACTACTACTACTACTACTACTACTACTTACTACTACTGCTGCTGCTGCTACCATCTACTATCTCTATCTGCTACCAGCTATTAATAAGAATAAGAGGGGAGTCAAAACTGATCTTTGGGACAGACCAAATGAGTAGTAGGCATGGTAAGTGGTCTCTGAATCCAGAGGCAGAAAAGATGGCCACAAGCTGATATGGTTGGGTGAGTCCTAACTGGAAAAGGCCAGGGCTTGAGCTTGATAGTAAGTCTGAAAGGATAGATAGGATGTGGAAAGGTAGAGAAGGGAGGTCATTGACAGTGGAGAAAATAGCAGGTGCAAAGGTCTGGAGACAGGCATCTGTAGGCCATGGCCAGGAAGCCTGGTTAGAGCGGAGGATTTCTGTTGGAGAATTATCCTTGCTCATAGTCAGTTTCTTCTGACTTCTTCTCACAGAATTCATATCCGGCTTTGCGAGCCGCTCCAGATACAGAGAGAAAACAATTCTGTGATTCCAAGGAGCGCCAGTCAAACTGAGACATTCTGAGGGATGCAAATGAAACGTCTGGAGGGGAAAAAAAATGAAAATGAACTCCTGACAGTCATTCACTCACCCCGTCTGTAATCCTCCACCCCTCCTAAAAATCCAAATGGCCCGCCCATAGCAACAAACGTGACTATTTACATTCTCACCCGGAAAAAATGTCATCCCAGAGGTCTCTGACAGCCCATGCCACTGACACCTACTTTATTTAGCCAGGAAGAGGGTTTTTGCTAAGGACAAGGCTGGGAAAGATGCCTTTCAGAAGCATTCGGATGACTTCCTCAAAACTGAAGGTTAGAAAGACCTGCTTCCTTTGTGAGAGACCCCACCTTTTGGATCTGGCAGGATCTGTGAGCATGAGGAGGGCAGAGGTAGATTGTTTTTCTCTGCTGAGCACAGGGGCCGGTGCCCAGAGAGCCCTCCCTAATCAGTCTAGGCACTGCTGGATATTTGCAAATATCCTCATTAGCCAGCAGTCTTGGAAACCAGTGTTTGGGGCTTGATTTGCTGAATTTTTTGTTAATGGTTTTTGACATTTATCTGTTTGTCTGTTTTCTCCCCCAATGTCACTGGATGATGCTGCCTTTGCCTCAGAGACACAGCGAGCCCGAGCTGCTGAGCACATGAATACTAAGGAACTGGTTTCCTTAGTAACAATGTCCATGAAACAGCTCTGAGAAATTCCTGCCTTTCTGTCTTCTTGTTTGTTTGTTTGCCAGGGTCGGTGGGGAGACACCTGAAATAAAACCAGCTAAAAGTCTAGCACATCCTTTAATGTCCTGGGAGCCGGGCTATGCATCTCACCTGATGCCACACCTCACTTGCCCTAAACTCATCATAATAATCTAGCATTTATGTGACACCAAAGCATTTCTGTATCATCTCACCTGATCCTGGCCACAACCCTGGGAAGTTGTTACTAGTATTATCCCCATTTTATGGATGAGGAAACTGAGGCACAGAGTGATTTAGTGACTCCCAGAGGGTCACACAGCCAATAATTGTTCGGGAATATTCAAACTGGGTCTCCCTGACTCCAGATCTAGTACTCTATTGACCGAACCCCCTTGCTACCTAGTTCTGACTAGATTGGAGCTATCTAGTGTCACTGTCCCAAGACTCTTTTTCCTTTCAGGTGTTTTGGAGTCAAAACATGTTATTACAGAGATCCTAATGCGTGAAGCAAGCAGTCCGAGAGGCTACACTCTGCAGGCTGCTAATTAGGCTTGTCCTGAAATATTCTAAGCGATGAATGTTTGACCAAGAATATAAAATCCAAAAATGAGATTAATCACATGGAGAAAGATTTGGTAACAGATAAAGACCTACAGGTAAGATATTTTAAAGGACAGTCTAAAGATCATGAAAAATACGAGACATTAAGAACTCCCAAACACCTTCTGTTTGGTGACCTAGTATTATCAGGAATCGCCAGGTTTCCTGCCCCTTATTCCATCCAAGCATACTTAATTTGCCCCCACCTGCAGTCACCAACCCACCCACACTCTAAGAGCACATTGGTCCTTATAGGGCAGGAAATTTAGAGGGAATAAGTCTGTGGTTCAAAAAACCTTTGATTCAGCCTCATGTTCCATCAAACAGAATGCAACAAGCAATATTTCAGTGCTTGCCATGTGCCAGGTGCGGTACTTAGTGCTGCCCTCAAGGAACTTACAATCTAACAGGGAAGACAAGACACAAAAGGGAACTGGAAAGGGGAAGTAAGGGAGAAAAAAGGAAGGATGAAGTCCCATGGTGTGGAAGTCTGGAAACTGAGGAGCAGAACAGAAGGGGAATGAAGTTTGGCCAACTTGAGTCTTTCTACAAAATGGAGGCCCTAGGAGGAACTCACCAGTGAGAGCAGGGGACCAGCCTGATGGAAGGATATTCCATAGCAGGGACGCTCTGAGAATGGTTGGATGTTCCAGGACACAGAAGTCCCAGGCCCTGTGGTCTCAACATTTACCTTAAATCTCACTGTGACCTTTAATGTAATTCTCTTCTCTGGCCCTAAATTTCCTCCTCTGTAAAATGAGAGGGTTTGATTAGAGAATTTCTCAGTCTCTTCCAGCTCCAATATTCTATGATTTTATCTTTACTACTGGTACTTCTTGCCTAGACCCTGGACTCTTTGCTCTCCTCTCTCCTAATTTGAATTGCTTGAATGCTTGACTTGTAGCAATCTTATCTGTCCTACTGAGATTTATAGTACCTGCTGACTCCTACCTGCCTTTGTGGATCTCTAGCTGGCCTGATTTAGAAAACCCAACTTCCCCACCTCTGATTTGCCAAACTTTTGATCCCTTCCTGGAATATACTCTCCCATTGCTGCCCAAGGTGCCAGTGGAGTTCATACAGACAGACTGGCCTGAACATTCCGAGCACTGTATACCATCTGAGCAAAGAAACTGATTGAGAATCCAACCCACACAATTTAGCAATCACTGTATATGGAGACACTGATTAATTTATAAAAAATCATTTTTTTTGGCTTGGAACTGAAAACCAAAGTAATAAGTAACAGAGATCACCCTGTGTTAACTCTTAGAAATATTTGGCAGAAAGAGAATTGGAATTCATGGGCTAGATGGAGGAATATGAGACTACTCCACTGCTCATATTCCTTTCCTTACAACTGCTGGTTCAATCAAAAGTCCTGCCAATATCTGTGAGGGAAAAGAATAGCTCATATGTGACATGAGAAAAAACAGGGGAGCTTTGATAGACACTATCACCATTTCCTATGGCAGAAACTACCATGGGAGTTTTTGGTGAAATGTCTAGCCCTTAACTTACTAGTTGAAATTTTGAAGTCACTGTTCTGAATGGCCAATTCAAGAATCCACTCAAGTTTTTGACTTCAGACATACTCTAATGGGTCCACGTCAATGTAATGGTCATGGGAATTTGAAGGTCTTCCCTGCCCCTTAGTGCTACAATCGTGGAGAAAGAAGAAGAGGGGGAAGAAGAATAAAGAGGAGAAGGAAGAAGAGGAATGAGAAAAAGAAGAGGAAAAGGAGAAGGAGGAAAGAGGAGGAGGAGGAGAAGGAGAAGGAAGAGGAGGAAAAGGCAGAGGATGAAGAGAAGTAAAAAAGGGAGGAGGAGGAGAAAAAGGAGGAGAAAGAGGAGAAGGAGGAGGAAGAGGAGGAGGAGGAGGAGGAGGAGAAGGAGAAGAAGAAGAAGAACAAGAAGAAATAAAAGCCTTCCTGACCTGAGAGGAAGGCTTAAGAATATCAGTTGTAATTAAGTAAATAACAGATGATATTTCTTTAAGTGATCATCCAACATTTCAGCAAAGATCTGGAGTATTCCCAGAAGCCAGCCTCATCTTTCTCCATCCTGACCCCTGGGCTCAGAATTCCAATTCCAGCTTACTTTAATGATATCAGATAGTCATAACAGAAAATGTCCATGTTATCAGAGCATTGATAGACCAAAGAGTAAATTTCAGTTTTTTCACAACCCTTGATCCCACTATCTTCTTTCCAGTTTCATATTTTGCTTTATCATAGGAATCTGAAAATCAAAGGATTTTCCATGTTAAAAAAATATCTGAAGCAAAGTTGACAGCCGTGTAAATTAGTTACAACTTTTGTGGCTTAGGAATGGATCCTCCACATTTAATTAAATATTCAGTTTGGCATTTGTGATTAATATAGCACATTGGGTTTTATCCACTGTTGTAATGATGGGCAAGGCAGAGTGAGCCTGGAAGAGAAAGGCATTGTGTGCCAATAAGGATCTACTGTGCCATTGGGTCTCAATGAGAGAGTACTATGATTCTTAACCATGGTACCAAAACACAGTAGGGAGCCACTTATTATCAAAGTACTGTCAAACTCAAGAGTAGTAATATTTAGAGCCAAAGGACCTGAATTTGAATCTTGACCTTGCTACCCTATGAAATGGGTATGGGTATGACCCTAGGAAAATCCTTCAGTCCTAAGCCATGATGCCAGCCAGGTTAAATTGCTCATTTACTTTTTTAAAGTGTCCAGGAATACGGAAGCCCAGTTCAGTAGATGTGACTTTCTGGGCAAATAAATCCAAAAACTCAGTCTTCCAGGCAACAGGAAAGGCAGGATTCAGATGCTCAAAGGTTTCTCAGCAAAGTAGCTGAGTTAGACAATGTTGGACCCTTGAAAATATCCATACCAAAGAGGCCTGCTGATCTGGGGGAAGATGAGATGTAGTCATGTTAAAGAACAGGAAATCTGGTTCCTATGAGAAAAAATTAGAGCCCCTATTCCTGATTAACTGACCCAAGAAGGCAAACTCCCCAACACTGAATCAAAAGGACATTGAAAAACATAACTAATTCTCCAATTACCATATTTTAGCATACGGTTCCACACTGCTTTATTTCACAGTTATAATGAGATTGCTAATGCAGTGCAGAATGGGACAATACATTAATTTGGTACACAATTCCGCTTATCTGATAGAAATGCCATATTTAGACAGCAGGAATCTTTCCCAAGGCAAGTAAGCAGCCCTTCCTTCAACATAAGACTGTTAGTATTCCCTGTCTGTATGGCTGGTGGTGGGCTTCTTTTTTTTCTGTTGCTAAGACATATTGCACTGTGTCTGCCAGTAGGAGCCACGTATATACTTTATTCTCTATTCTTATGTATGATATTCTCAAACTTCTATGTGATTTCTTTCTTTCTCTCTCTCTCCCTCTCTCTCCCTCTCTCTCTCTCTCTCTCTCTCTCTCTCTCTCTCTCCCTCTCTCTTTCTCTCTCTCCCTCTCTCTCCCTCTCTCTTTCTCTCTCTCTCTCTTTCTTTGTCTCTCTCCCTTCCTTCCTTCCTTCCTGCCTGCCTGCCTGCCTGCCTCTGGTGCTTTAAGACTGGATCTTTTCCAGGACCAGCCTGTGTGCCGGCCACAGTAAATAGCAATTTCATTTCCATCCTATTATTTTTCTAATTAAGCGTTTGTCATGCAAAAGAAGATCTGAGGTGCCCGTGTTTTCTATTATGCAAAGTATTCAGTTATGATAATGGCTTTCTGAGAGCTTCCTAAAGGTGATGGGGAAAGGAGACAGGAGAGGAATGCAATAAAACCCAGCCCACCGTCCCTGCCTGCTCTTGTTACTGACAAGCCTTGGCCTTGGCCCTCATTTGCCTGCCACACACATCACCACTGACATTCCCAGACTCGGGTTCTGCGCACGTGTAATTGGCAGCCTTCAATGATGAGACTTGCTGAACACCAACCAAGCCTGGCAATTCGATCACACGTCTTCCAACCTTGACTCCTTCCCACCCACCCACCCCCTTCCATTCACACTTAGTAAAACCCATACTTGCTGAAATTTACCTTGAGAGCTCAAATTGTTTCAGAACAAAGTCAGAATATGCCAGCAAGGACCACCTGATATTTCTTAGAAATTCCCTCTTCCTTCTTAGGATAAATCCCATGGGGAAGGGCTCTGCAGAAGGGGAGTTTATTTTTTAAACCTTTTGAACGCAAAGCTTTTCTGTTTTCTGGGGCATGCTATTTTTTCCCAGACAAACCTTAATAATCAAATCTTTATATTAATATGTTTCCCTCTCAAAAAATAAAGCAAGGTTATGTTTTAAGCTCCAAATATTCCCCTAGTTCTCAGAGAATCAGCTATGAGTCTAAGGGGCTTAACAGTACTTAAAATTAGAGTGAGATACACTGAGATGATTTCCTTTTCCATTTCTCAGAATCTTAGAAGCAGAGAATCCTTAGGAGTTGAGGAGAGACCTGGGAAATCATCATAAATGATTTCATACACACACATACACACATATGTACGTGTAAAAAATGCTACAGGTACCTATAGGGTGTTGGCTCATCCAGAGCCTAAAATATACCACTGAGTGTATTTAAATGGCTAGAGGACAGTATTCTGCAGTCCGAAGCTTGGAGGAATGTGCCCTACATTGGGTGTTCAGTCTTATTTGGTATAATTGCTCATCATTGCTCTACATACACACTTACACTCACAAATTCACCCACTGAAGATATCATTCACCTTTGTGATAGCATATGGGATAACCAGATGTGGATTCAGAGCTGGAAGGGACCTTAAAGGTTATCTAAGTTACCACCAATCCTTTATTTTACAGCTGTGGAAACTGAGTTCCAGAGAAGGGAAGTAATTCATCCAACATAAAACAAATATTACATGTCAGCCTAAAATAAAGCCTCCCTGACCCTTCCTGTTTCTTCATACATCAAGCAGAACAGTTGTTTCATATAGTTTTTCCAGTACTTAGAACATTACCTGGCACATAGTAGGTACTCAACAAATGATTTTTGAATTGAATATAGGTTAGCCTACATTTTGAATTTCTACTCGGTTAGGGAGTGTAAGACATTTCTGATCAATTCCTTGCTGCTATTAACTGCTGTACCCTGTTAAGCAAACTCAGTATGTGAACAGCTGATTTACAGATGAACTAAATGAGGGGGGTGACTGCTGGCTTGACAAATGAGGTCTCTCTTTTCCAAAAACATCTGATTCCTTAGCTTAAACAGCTCCCCAGGGGACTAGAAATATGACCTAAGGTAAGAAGTCATATTTTAAGTACCCTGGGGAAATGCTAGGGCCAATGGCACAATGGATGATCTATGATCTAATTACAGGAGAGAAAATACCAAGTTTGAATTCTGCATGATTCAGGTCCCAAAGCTTTGATGGCCAGTGAGTATCAGGACTCATTTTAGAAAATTTCAATTTGGAGCAAAGAAGGCAGAGGACAGGATGCAACCCAGCTGAGCTCTCCTAACATTCTCCTCCAAACAACTTTAAAAGAACAAGCCAAACCTGGGGGTGGCAGCACCAAGGAAAGGTCAAGTTAGACATTTTTCTAACCTAAGACAAGTTAGGAGGTCATCAGAAAAGGTCTATGACATCAGGATGGGCCTTGAAGGCAGCAGCAGTAGAAATGGCAGCTTTAGTAGCTCTTGAGCCAGAGTTGGTAAGGGGCTTAGACAGCTGGTCTTAAAGAGATTACAGGGGACCCTTTTCTGGCACAGGGTGTACCTGGCATTGATGGGCAAATCTATTGCCCATTAGCAGTTCTGGATTCCAGAGCACAGAGGAACGCTTGTGGTCAGTTGCCGAGGAGCAGGGGACCTAGTCACATTTCCAGGAACAAGAGAATTACTAGCACTCATGACATCAGGGGGGCAGGGGCCCTTCCTGGTTAAAGACCAAAGTGCAGACCAGGAGAGCAGTAATCACACTTCTCCCCAGATCACACGACTTTGGAAGCACTGTAAATAGGCAGACACCCAGAACTAACTCTGAAAACAGCAACACACACACACACACACACACACATGCACACACACACACACACGTACACACACACACACACATATGCCTAAAGGTTGGGACAGTGCCTCCCCATCCTGAGGTGAGCAAAGTACAACTTTAATATAAAGTTGAAAGTCAAAAAATAAGATGGAAAAATGAGCAAACAACAGTAAAAGAACTTAACCATAAAAAAGCTGCTATGCTTGCAGGGAAGATCAAGACACAAACTCAGAAGACAACAGCATGAAAACAGTTACAACCAAAGCCTCAAAGAAAAATGCTAACTGGACCCAAACCCAATAAGAAAGAGGTAAGAGTGGTAGAGGAAAAATTGAAAAAAGAAATGAGAATAATGCAAAAAAATAGGAAAAGAGAATTGACAACTTGGTACACAAAAAAATTAATGAAGAAAATGACATCTTAAAAAAATAGAATTAGCCAAATGATAAAAAGAGGCAGAAAACTCATCGAAGAAAAAAAACTCCTTGAAAAACAGAATTAGTGAAATGCAAAAAAGTTACAAAAGTTCACAGAAGAAAATAGTTCCTTCAAAAATTAGAGTTAAGCAAGTGTAAGCTAATGACTCCATGAAACATCAAGAAACAACAAAATAAAACCAAAAGAATAAAAAACAGAAGAAAATGTGAAATTTCATTGGAAAAACAATTAACCTAGAAAATAGATCAAGGAAAGATGGTTTAAAAATTATTGGACCACCTGAAAGTCATGATTTTGAAAAAAAAGAATCTAGATATCATATTTCAAGAAATTATCAAAGAAAACTTCCCTAACATCTTAGAACCCAACAGTAAAATAGAAATTGAAAGAATCCATTGATCACCTCCTAAAAGAGATCCTAAAATGAAAACTCCCAGGAATATTAGAGCCAAATTCCACAGAGAAAATATTGCAGGCAACCAAAAAAAAGCAATATCATGGATCATACAAAAGTTAGCGGCTTCTACCTTAAAGGAGTGGAGGACTCAGAATATAGTATTCTAGAAGACAAAAGAGCTAGGATTACAAACAAAAGTAACTTATCCAGCAAAAATTAATATAATCCTTCAGGGGGAAAGTGGATTTTTAATGAAATAGAGAACTTTCAAACATTCCTGTTAAAAAGACCAGAGCTGAATAGAAAAACTGACATGGAAACACAAGACTTAAGAGAAATATAAAGAGGTAAACATGAAAGAGTAATTGCAAGGGACTTAATATGTTCAAATTATTTAAATTCCTATATAGGAAGATGATACTTATAACTCCTAGGAACTTTATCATTATTAGGGGTCAACATAAACAGAGGGCATGCGTATGAGTCAATTATGTTGGAATGATCTAAAAAAAAAGCATGAAAAAGAGGACTGCACTAGGAGAAGTGGGAAGGGAGAGGTAGCATGGGGACATTTTTCTCACATAAAAGAGGCATGCAATGAACAGCTTTTATAGTGGAGGAAGAGATGCAAAGGATGGGCAATAATTGAACTTCACTCACATTGGAAGTGGTTCAAAGAGGAAAGATGTGTATGTATCTATGTATGTATGTGTATGTGTGTGTGTACACATATATTACACACACACACACACACACCTCATTAGGGTATATAAATCTACCTGACTTGATAAGGAAATAGGAGAGGAAAGGGTTAAGAAATATGGAAAGGGATGATAAAAGGAGGACAGATCAAGAAGGTAAAGGTCAGAAGTAAAACAGACTTTTGAGGAAGGACATAAAGAGAGAGAGAAGGATAAACATAATAAAATAAGATGGAGGGAAATATACCATAATTATAACTGAATGTGAATGGAATGAGCTCACCCATAAAATGGAAGCAAATAGCAGAATGGATTAGAAACCAGAATCCAACAATATGTTGTTTAAAAGAGACACAATTCAGACAGAAAGGCACTCAGGAAGTCAGAAATAAAGGGCTGGAGCAAAATCTATTATTTTTTAGCTGAAGTTAAAAAGGCAAAGGTAGTAATCATGATCTCAGATAAAGAAAAAGCAAAAATAGACCTAATTAAAAGAGATAATCAAGGAAACTACATTTTGCTGAAAGGTACTATAGTACCTTTGAAATAATATCCAAAAAATTTACCACAAATTTCTCTGATAAATGCCTCATTTCTCAAATATATTGGGAACTGAGTCAAATCTATAAAAATAAGAACCATTCCCCAATTGATAAATGGCCAAAGGATATGAACAGGCAGCTTTCAGAAGAAATCAAAGCTACTTGTAGTTACATGAAAAATGCTCTAAATCACTATTGATTAGAGAAATGCAAATTAAAATAACTCTGGGGTGCCTCCTAACACCTACTAGAAATGGCAAATGCTGGAGGTGCTGAGGAATAGGTACACTCATAAACTGTTGGTGGAGTTCTAACTAGTCCAGTCATTCTGGAGAACAATTTAGAATTATACCCAAAAGGCTATAAAACTACGCATATTCTTTGATCCAACAATACCACTACAATTTCTGTACCCCAAAGAGATTGAAGGAAAAGGAAAAGAACTTATATGTATAAAATTATTTATGGCATCTCTTTGTGGTGGTAAAGAATTGGAAACTCAGGGCATGCTCATCTATTGGGGAATGGCTAAACAAATTGTGGTATATGATTGTGATAGAGTCCTATTTCTATAGAAATGACAGGGGAGGAGAGTTCAGAAAAACATGGCAAGACCTATATGAACTGATGCAATGGAAAGTGAGAAGAATCAGGAGACCATTATGCACAGTAACAGCAGCATTGTGATGATAATCAACTGTGAAAGATTTGGCTACTTTGTTCAATTCAAGGATCCAAGACAATTCCAAAGGACTCATTATTTTTAAAAAAGCTATCCAGATCCAGAGAGAGAACCAATAAACTTTGCGTGCAAACTGAAGTATAATTTTCTTGCTCTCTTTATTTTTTGTTGCTGTTTCTTTTGTGTGTGTGTGTGTGTGTGTGTGTGTGTGTGTGTGTGTGTGAGAGAGAGAGAGAGAGAGAGAGATGTGGCTAATATGGAAATGTTTTTCATTATTTCACATTTATAATTGATATCATTTTCCTAGCTTTCTCAGTGAATACAGGAGGAATTAGGGGAAGGGAGAGAATTTGAAACTCAAAATTTAAGAAGAAAAGAATGGTAAAAATAAATAATGAATTTGAGAAAAAAATTTCAACCTATGCACAATTTTTCAGGAACACATCTACAGCAAAAAACAACGTACATCTTCCTAGTTCATACATACATTTAATATATTAGTGCTCATTTAACAGTGAATTCTTATGATTCAAGATGGCTGGTTGACTACTACACATTCCACCTTTAAGAGCCACAAACCAATTCATCAGCACTTATTACATACATCTCTTGTATGCCAGGCACTAGGCTAGGTACTGGGCAGTCCCTGCCCTCAAGGAAAATATATTGTATTAGGAGAAGTAACATATACACCTAAGTAAATACAAAATATATACAAGGCAAATACAGAATAATGGGGGAATGGGAATAGGTTTTAGAAACTGGGTGGGAGGCAAAGACCATTAAAAACTTCATATCGTAGTAGCTAGAATTTACACAGTACTTCAAAATTTGCAAAGAGCTTTATAAAATCTCATTTTCTCATCACAATAATCCTGGGAGATAGGTATTATTCCCATTTAACAGCCGAGGAAACTGAGGCAGGCAGGGGTTAGGTAACTTGCCTAGGGTCGTACAGCTAGCAAATGGCTGAGGTCGGATTTGAACTCAGGTTTTCCTACATCCCCAGGTCTAGGACTCTATCAACTGCACCAGGAGGTGGCACCTAAGGGAAGTTAGAAACTCTAAAAGGCATAGGTGAAGAGAAAGTCCTTTTCAGGCATGGGGGAGAGCCTGTGCAGAGACAGAGAAAGGAAAGGAAATGCTATAGCTGAGCAATAGCAGGTATGCTAATGGAACCAGAACATTGATTACATGAAGGAAAGTAATGTCTAACTCATAAGCCTGGAGGAGTCAGCTAGATTCAGATTGTGAAGGGCTTTCAGTGCCAAAAAAAAGGAGACTTACCATTTAATTGGAGAGACAGTAGAGAGAGATTGCAGCTTTCCAGCAGAGGAGTAAACGTGGCCACACCTGTACTCCAGGAATACCATATTGGCAGGTATGAGGAGAAGAAAGTTGAAGATAAGTAAGGCATGAAACAAGGAGACTGGTAAGTGGCCCTTTGCAAAGTCCTGGGGGCAGGTAATGAAGACCTGAACTGAGATGGTTATGGTCGTGAGCAGAGAAAAGAGTGTGTGGAGGTAAAATCAACAAAACTGGGCAACTGAGTGGATATATGGTGTGTATGACAGTGTAGGACAAATATCAGATTATGAAAGAAATATGAAATTATGGAAATTATGAAAAATTTTGAAAAATTATAAAAAATTATAAAAGAAAAATGAAAAGAAATAATAAGATGTTATGTTTTCATTATGCTAAGTTTGAGATGTTTCGAAGTCATATAGTTGAAACTGTCCAAGAGGCAGTTAATGATTGGAGCTGCAGCTCAGGAAAGAGACTAGGACTGGATATATAGAACTGAGAATAGTCTGCAGAGACATTATAATCAAACCCCCAGGAGCTGGTGAGAGTACTGAAAGAAAAGATATAAAAAGAGAAGAAAAAAATGATCCATGGTCCAACTGCAGCTAGGGAGAGGAACATCGACTATTATCCAGCCAGAGACCAAGGAGGGATGAGCATTTTGGTTTTCCTTTCTTCAACTGAAGAATTATGAACCAAATAACAATCAGTACATTTGTAAAGGAAGTTGGCATATGTTATTTCCAAATTCTGCTTTGAAATCCCAACCCTACTGATTGTGGATTCAATTCAATTCCACAAGCATTTGGTCAGTGCCTGCTGTATGCCACACATTTTCTTAGACCACGGATGGGGAACCTGAGGCCCTCTAGGTCCTCAAGTGCAGCCCTCTGACTGAATCCCCTTAATAAAAGGATTTGTTCTGTAAAACGTGGACTCAGTCAAAAAGCTATACCCAAGGACAGGTGATTTGCTCTGTGAAGTTTGGATTCAGGCAAAGGACCACACATCAGAATCTCGAGGGTCCACATGTGGCCTCAAGGGCCACAGATTCCCTACCCCTGTTCTAGACCCTCAAGATTCAAAGGCTTATTAATAGTCCCTGCCCTCAAAGAGCTACATTTAACTGGAAAAAACCAAAGTGTCCATAGATTAATGGGGTGTAGTAGATGGAGTGCTGACTTGGGAGTTAGAAAGATCTGTGCTCCAGTCTTGCTTTGGAAATTTGCAGGTTGTGGGCTTCTGGGCAGGTCACTTAACCTCTGTGTGCCTCAGTTTCCTCATCTGTAAAATGAGGGGGTTAGACTATGTGGTCTATAAGGTCACTTCCAGCTGTAAGTTTATGATCTATAATCTAAGTAAACACAATGTACATGAATGGGTGGTGGCACTAACAACTTTGGGAATCAAGGAAAAACCCTGTAAGAGACGACACTTGTACCAGACCTGGAAGGGAGCTAGGGGTTCACTGAGGGAAGTACCCATAGCTTTTTCCCTAGGTTGGTCAAATTGTCCAGAACTCTGCCGGTCATTAAATTCATTATTTCACCTAGTCAGTGATCCCTTCTCAGACGCCTACTGTGTGTAATCCAAGGCAGTCAAGGGCAGGCTGAAATGACTGAAAGCTACAGAGAACCCTTAAGACACTGAAAAAAAGCCTTGTGAGCAAACGTGGCTAATGAATTTCAGGTCAAGGACTTCTGCTGTAAATATTCCCACTTAGGATTCCTGTGGACTTTGTAATGACCACGAATCACAAAGGGCAAGAAAAAATGAGCCAAGTTTGCAAACTGCTTGAGCTCTTTTTATGATGGTCTTTCCCCAGGGGAATCTGGGCAGCACTACAAGTCCATTTTAACAAAGTGCTGTCTGGTGGCGCCTTCTCCACACATAGCTCCAATGGAGTCAGCTGTCTGGCTCTGGGCATGAGTTTTTCTGGTTCCATACCCAGCCAACCAACCAACTCTGCAATTCCCAGGATTGGCTTTAGTCACTTAATAATATAATGGCATTCAAATCAGGCTCAATTAGGATATGAGATAGTATTAATGATTACATTTTATATTTATATGGCGCCTTTCACTGCAAAGCTCCAAGGGTTTTGCCAATGTTATCTCTCACTTATCTTCATGAGGAAGCCAGACATTATCATTCCTTTAAAGATAAGGGAACCAAGGCATGAAAAGGTTAAGTGAATGGCCTAGAGTCTAGACGTGGTCAGATTCAAGATCAGAAAATCCAAAGATTTTTTTCCCCCTTAGATACTGTATTTTAAGAGAATTATGGGTAAAGTATGCTTTTCTCACTCTGATCATTGAAGTCAGGCCCAGGCAAACTCATTGTATGTATATCTTCAAAAACCTGATGTTAAAAAGTCAGATTCAATATCTCGACCACTTTATCTGGCCGCCTCATTTAGTAGGAACTGCTATAATCCCAAACTTCATGTGGATTATTAACCTGTCATAATGGGGTTTTTATCATCTTTGTTCACGGATTGCTGAATGGAAGAATTAAGCATTTAAAAATAACATTAACAACAACGAAAGGAACCCAAGGGAGACCTCGAGAGCACTGGGTTTATACTCTGTGGAGAATGGATGGAAGGGTATGGACAAGAGTCCCATAGGATGAGAGGATGCGGAGGGGTCATGTGAACCTACATCACAGCAGGGTCTAAGATTTAGAGCTGTATGGGGCCTCAGGATACAATGAGTCTACACCACTAATATTATTAATGAAGGTACTAAGGGAAGCAAAGAAATAGGAAGAAAAGATGGAAGGAAGGAAGGAAGGAAGGAAGGAAGGAAAGGAGGAAGGAAGGAAGAAAGAAAGGAAGGAAAGGAGGAAGGAAAGAGGAAGAAACGAAGGAAGGATGGAAAGAAGGAAGAGAGGGAGAGAGAGATGGATGAAGAGGGAGGGATGAAGGAAATAACATTTATTAATTTTACACTTATCTGGTATGGAGGTATCTGTAACCAAGACTTATTATTAAGGACAATTATAATAAAAACACTTATCGTGTTCTAAACTATGCTAAGTGCTAGGGACATAAGTAGGAGAGTCAGATAATCCCTACTCTCAAGAAGGTAACATTCTAATAGCGGGAGATGACACAGCTAGGAGACTCAATAAAGTGCTGGCCCTGGAGTCAAGAAGACAGGATTTCAAATCCAGCCTCAGACACTCACCAGCTGTGCAACCCTGGGCAAGTCACTTAACCTGGGAGAAGGAAATGGCATATGGCTCCAGTATCTTTGCTAAGAAAACCTCAAGTCACGTAGAGTCAGACACAACTGAACAGCAACATTTTCATGGCAGCTAGGTGGTGCCATAGTGCATAGAATACCAACCTGCTCTCAGGAAGACTTCTTTCTGAGTTCAAATCTGATCTCAGACACTTATGAGCTGTGTGATCCTAGGCAAGAAACTTAATCCTATTTGCCTCAGTTTCCTTATCTGTCAAATGAGCTGGAGAAAGAAATGACAAACCACTCCAGTATCAATGTCAAGAAAACCCTAGACGGGGCACGAAGTGTCAGACATGACTGAAATGGCTGAACAACAACAACAAAAGACTGAATGGCAAGCCCTAACACATAGATTTTGAAATTCAGTAAATTATCTGCAATAGAACTTTGTAAGATCAGCAGTCAAAAACTTTGAAATTTGCACCCACTATGTATCAGACACTACGCAGCATGGAAGGTATTATTCCCTTTATACAGAGGAAAGTGAGGTTCAGATCAGTGAAATCACACAGCCAAGGTGATATGGTTAGTAACTATAGGCACCATGGCTTATACAACCCCACAACTTCTGACTAATCTAAGACTCTTTCTAATGTGTCATGCATATATTAACAAGTTTTATAAATGAGCTTGCTTCTTATGTAAAGCATAAAACATCCCAATAAAACCATGGCTAAAATTAGAAATCTGAGAGTAAATCCAGAAACATTTAAGTAGGTGTTACAGGCACTTGAGATATTTATGGACATTGACTCTTTGCAGACTTGGTTCTCCCCTCTCAGTTTGAGAATATAACAATGTGCTCTCCAGGGACACCAAGGGGAAAAGAGGTTCCATCTGTCCCTTCCCATTGCCTTTGAAGCCTCCAAGTATAAGCCCCAGAGACTGCTGAGCTGTCCCTGAAACCGAACTTCCAATTGCACAGCCTCTAGGCTGTGTGATTGCTTGTCTGAGTCCTTGGATGCTGACCGCTCTCCCTCTTTTGTTTATTTCCAATTTATCCTTTACATGAATGCTTGAACATTGCTTGTTTGTAGTTTTTGCATGTTTTCTTCCCCATTAGACTTGGGTTGCTCTTTGACAGCAGGGATTATCTTTTACCTTTCTTTGCATCCCATATGCTGGCACAGTGTTTGGCACATAGTGGGTCCTTAGTACATGTTGACTGGCTTGGCTATTATTACCAGTGATCCCTTAATCCCTGTTCTCTGGCCTCCAGATAGAAAGGGTGACATGTAAATTAGAATAAAGTCAGTTGTAGGCGACCAGTGAGATCCATCTTCTTAGGAATGGATTCCTTTGGCACCTCCAGGTTTAAAACATTCCTTCCTGGTCTCTACAAATGGTAATCAGCCATATTAAAGAATGAAAAAAAAAAACACTTATCATGGCTAAGTCTTAGCTTTTTTTAGAGACAGAGGCCATGACTTCAAACAAACCTTGCTAATCTTCTAGTTGCTCTGAGTAATGAACCAGATATGAAGCTATTCATGGGGTGGTAGTTGATAACCAAAAGTTGAATAGGACTTATCTTTCAGTTGAATAAGTCGATCTGCAATCAAAGGATCTGGGTTTGATTCCTGGCTATTTTCCTTACCACGTCCGAGGGCAAGTTCTTTAAATAGGTGTGGGTCTCTATTTTTTCATGTACAGAATGAAGAGGATGGAATCCATGACTTTCCAGGGTCCTGTCCTTTGACCCTCTGGACCTGAATATCCATTTCTCTTGGCCACATACATCACTCTTTACATATATTTCCTCTTGGTCACATGTATCACTGTTCTACCAAATGTTTCTCTGTTTAAATTCCTTTCTTTTTTTTCTATTCAAAAAGAGAGGTGAGAATTACTGCCTACCTACATCACAAAGTGAGTGGAAGATCAATATAATTAATCAATTCTAAAATTTCTTGTCTATTTATTAGACTTTCTTCCAACAGATTTAAGGAAGAAGCCAACTAACAGGCATAGGAAGCTTGGAATAAGTGAATGAGAACTGGTCTCAGAGTCAGAAGATGGGGCGAATTTGCACCTCACTAGCTCTATGATTTGGGGCCATTCACCACTCTGAGTCTCAACTGGTTCTGTAAAATGAGTATAATTATTTTGGTTGCTGTATGGAGACATAGTTTCATATCCTACTTCTCACACATGGAATATTTGAGATGGCCTGGCATAGTGGACAGGACATTGGACTTAGAGTCAGGAAGATCTAAGTGCAAATTCTGCCCCTATTGCTCATTAGCTAAGTCACCCTGGGTAAGTAACTTAACTTCTCTGTGACTCATTTCCTCATCTTTTTTCCCTTTTTTTTTTCTTTTCTTTTCTTTTTTTTACAGTGGGGAAGGCAGGGCAATTGGGTTAAGTGGCTTGTCTAAGGTCACACAGCTAGTAAGTGTTAAGTGTCTGAGGCTGGATTTGAACTCAGGTCCTCCTGACCCCAGAGCCAGCGCTCTATTCACTGCTCCACCTAGCCACCCTACTCATCTTTAAAATGAGGGGTTTGGACCCAACGACATCTAAATTTCCTTCCAACTTTAAATGATCCTGTGATCCCTGTCCAACCTACTCAGATGGTTGGTATGAGCCTTAAATGGCATAATGTAGAGAAATATTTGTAAACTATAAAATGCCATGAAAATATAAGATTTCATGAGAGTCTTTTAAGGCATTTGCCTTCCTTGTATTTGGCTATATCATGTAGATGCTCATTATTTATAAGAAGTCCTTTCCTTTCCTGCAAATTTGGTTTAATGTCCTAAAATCCTGCTAATCTTGGTAACCTGGTGGGCAGAATAGCCCAAGTAAGGCTCAAGGCTTTCAGTATACAAATCATGTGTACAAAGAACAATCAGAAATGTCCTAACACTGAAAACCAGTAGGGTGAATGGAAAATCAAGGAAGGATCTGAGGAAGAAACCTGTGGAAAGACATGGTGCCCATTGTTCAAGAGTTACAGTTATAATCCTTAATAGGATTCCAGGAGGCTAATTACTGTATTTGTTTCCTCAAGTTGAAAGGGCTAATTATGGTGCTTTGGGAAATAAGAGAAGACTAGGTGTTATTAAATTACTCCATAGGCACTACATCTCAGCTCTGTTGTCCCATTGTTTAATCTTTTAAACAAACAAAAAAAAGAGAATTTTGTGTTCAATCAGTCCATGCCCTAATGCCATACTGGAGATTTCTGAGGGTAGAAAAACCCTGGACCGCTTAGATTTCAGTCATTGCTTTCTATGCCTTTGGAATGGGAATTTACATGGAGTGGTACTTTAATTGAAACACTAAAGTCATGGTGCCTACTGAGACCAACGTCTCTCAGATCTTCCATCTCCTTGCATATCTTTTCCTTCTACAACTTTGCCTTTGGCAGGCAAAAGGAAACCCCCAGCAAGATAGAAAAGGAGCCCATATCAATGTCATATCTGCTCTGTCAAAATTGAAAATTCTCAACTCCTGATAATTCAGGACTCTGCTTTAAATCTACATGAACTCAGGCCCTATGAGAAAATGGAAATGGCACTTGGAAATGAGGTTAAGAAGAGCAGCGGGACCAGGTGAACTATCTTCAGATGACTGTGCTTGAGGCAGTGACATTTTGAAAGCATCATGGAATGTGTTGTTAAGAAGTTTGTAAGGGGGAATATACTGAACCAAATGGAAAAAATAAATCATGGTTGGCATCGCTACCAAAAAAAAAAAAGGAAGGAAGGGAGGAAGGAAGGAAGGAAAGAAGGAAGGAAGGAAGAAAAAAGAAAGAAAGAATGAAGGAGAGAAAGAAAGATGGAAGGAAGGAAGGAAAGAAGGAAAGAAAGAAAGAGAGAGAAAGAGAAAGGAAGGAAGGAAGAAAGAAAGAAAGAAAAAAGAAAGACAGAAAGAAAGGAGAGGGAGGAAGGAAGAAAAAAGGAAAGAACCAAAGAAACCTTCCAAAGACCCTTAAGGGGCATAACAATTACTACCAACTCATATAGTTACTTTTAAAAGTCTCTGTACACTTTTTATGAGAATGCTCTAGTCTACACTGCTAATCTTGGTAAGCTGGTGGGCAGAATAGCCCAAGTAAGGCTCAAAGCTTTCAGTATACAAATCATGTGTAGAAAGAACAATCAGAAATGTCCTAAGACTGAAAACCAGTAGGGTGAATGGAAAATTAAGGAGGTCTTGGCTTGCTTTATCTCAGCACAGATCTCACCTTCCACAAGAAGACTTTCCTGGGCTCCCTCAGTGCTGGCACCTTCTCTCTGAGATTACCTATAGCTTACCATGTAGGTACCTTATATGTAGGTAGCTATTTACATGCTCTTCCTCCCATTAGCATGTGAGCTCCTTGGAGGCAGGGTTGTTTTTGTGCCTTATATCCTGCTAGGTGGCACAGTGGACAGGGTGCTGGGCCTAAAGTTCAGAAGACTCATCTTCCTGAGTTCAAATCTGACCTCAGACACTTCCTAGCTATGTGACCCTGGGCAAGTCACTTAACCTGTTTGCCTCAGTCTCCTCATCTGTCAAATGAACTAGAGAAGGAAATGACAAACCACTCCAGTATCTTTGCCAAGAAAAGCCCCAAAGGGGTCACGAAGAATCAGACACAACTGAAAATGATTCAACAACAACAACATATCCCTAGAACTTAGCACAGTGAGTGGTACATAATAGGCACTTGATAAATATCTGTTCACTTGACTTTCAGACGCTTCCACCCATAGATAATAAATATTGTACTGATTGCAAAGCCCACATTAGGACCTCCTTAACAAAATTCATGAGCTCTCAAAAGAGATCAGGCTAACAAGCCATACAGGAAACACCAAATGGAAGGAAAACTGAGGGTGCTGGAGCCCTCTGGCTCATGAGAACCAATTGTTAAATATTCAGCTTAGCCTTTAGATTTTGGGAGTTGCCAAATGCTGCATATCAGGCTCGAATTACTATTTTGATGATTGTCTAGGCTTAAGAAAGTGATAGAGGAAATGTTAATGATGAAATTTGACTTAAAAATGTGTTGTTCATGCAATTTTTTTGCTAGTTGTTTAACATTTACCAGTATACCCTTGTGCAAAATGTCTATTGTCCAGACAATGACGTACATCTGGATGAGCAGTCCATGCACTTAGTCCACCAGTACATCCAACTTAGATGAGCACCATAGATGGGTAATGAGCTGGGCAGAGAAGTAAACAGGAGGAGAACAGGCTGGATGGGATTGCAAAGTTTGAGTAGCACTTTTAATGATACTAAGCTACTCCCTGAAGCAAATGTACCCCTCTCCTTAATACCAACATTCTTCAGGTGTTGCTATATGACTAAGAATTATAGAACCCTACAATCTCAGAAGAATCAATACTATGAGTGACAGAAAGTATGATGGAAAAATTCATGAAAAGCATAAGTAGGCAGCAGCAAATTACTGGTGGCAACTTGTATGGTTTAAATGAAATCACCAAGAAAACGGAGGAGTGTTGGTCTTGTAGGGAGAACAAAAAATAATGGGTAGATGGTTCAAGTGATGTAATGGAACCCACGAAACAGGAAAAGACCTTGAGGGAGGCTCATAGGATTGGCACAGATAAGAGTTTCACAGAATATCAGTATGTGGCTAGGTTGCAGTCTCCAGAGTGAATATTCACAGTGTTCTGATCAGGGCTCTGCTGAATTATGAGAGTGTTTGTTTAGTGGCAGCTATAATTCTGAGCATGGGGTCAGGGGACCTAAATTTAAATCCTGGCTATGCCACTTATAGTACTATGTGAGACCTTGAACAATTAAAATCACCAATTTGAACCTCAGTTTCCTCAGCTGTGAAATGGGGATAATATCTGTATCACAGGATTGTTGTGAGACTCAAGATCAAGTATCTAAAATAGGCAAATATTAAAGTTCTATATGAATCTAAGTTATTCAGAGTGCACCAAAAGTATTAGTCCACTTTTAAAGTTTTTAATAACAGAAACAGGCACTAAGATTTTGGGGATATGCCTAATAAATGTTAGTTATTATTAGCCATTGGCCAGAGTTTCAGATGACACTGATGCTTTTTTCCCCCTGAAAGAACTCAGAACTTGGTTTTGTAATTCCAAAGGACTCATGATCAAAAATGCTGCCCTCTTCCAGAGGAGGAACTGACAGATTGAAGCACACTGTTTTTATTTTCTTCTTTGGTGGTTTTTTTTTTGGTCTATGTTTTCTTTCAGAACATGACTAATATGGAAATATGTTTTGCATGATTGCACATGTATAACTTATAGCAAATTGCTTACTGTCTCAAGAAGGGTGGGGAAGGAAAAGGAGGGAGGGAGAGAATTTGGAACTCAAAAAAAAAGAATTTGGTCTTAATTTAGTTTAATCATTTTCATGAGCTTTTAGCAAAATTCATAATCCATCTTAAATACTAGGAAGAACTGAAAGTCAAAAACTCTGTCATTTTGAAGATACTCCAATCCAGAGACCTAACTGTAAAATTTGGGAGAGAAGGCAAAATGACTTTCTCTAACTTCTTTCAAAAGGAAATCCCAAGAGATTTTTTCAGAAGTTCTGAATGAATGAAAAAAATATTTATTAACCTCTTACAATGTTGCTAACATCTGGAGATACAAAGAGAAAAGTAAGATAGTCCCTGCTCTCAGGGCGCTCATGTTATAATGGCGGAGACAAAACATAGGAAAAGTTTCAGCAGCAAGTCAGATGGAAGAGTCCTACAGTCCTTAGGGTGCAGTGGCAAAGCAGATGGTAATTCCTTTTCTCTAATGTCCTTTCTACTGAGAAAGCCAAATCCTCCTCTAATGGTGAGTTATTTGACAGTGCCAAGGACTTTGGTAGTGAGAACTGTCTTTTCCAGGTCTTTAGTAGCAGAGGCTGGGAACAATAAGTCAGAAGCTCCAATAATATGCTTTTCTAACCTTAAGTACACCAGGGTTCTTGCTGTTTCAATATCTCCAAATTCATTATATCTTTTTTGGTAAATTATATTTTCCCAAAACATGAATCTGCTAGGTAACACAGTTTGATGTATGAAAATTAATCACATTTAAAAAGTGAGCTTCCTATTTCTATGCTTTAGCAATTTACATTTTAATTGCTCTTCAAGATGAAAACTCTTTGTATTAGAATATTTCTTGATGACAGCAGAATTCTGGGTTACTGAAATCTATTACAGAGTATAGTGCTAAGATCTAGCTTCCCAACAGTCATAATGTAGCAGCTCTCTATGTCCCAGTGAGTCACCTTATTCTTTGGGGGAAGCATTCAGCTCTACTTTTCAAAGGTCACTTAGCTCTACCATAATAAAATAGAGCTAAATTACAGGTTTTTGTTCAGGCATAGTAATCTTTGGCCAATGGCTACTGAGATGACGCTTCTTCCTTCTTTCCTTCCTTCCTTCCTTCTTTCCTTCTTTCCTTCCTTCCTTCCTTCCTTCCTTCCTTCCTTCCTTCCTTCCTTCCTTCCTTCCTTCTTTCCTTCCTTACTTCCTTTCATTGGACCACAATAGGTCCCTGCCCAAGTTCTACTTAATGTCTGTATTTTGGGCCTCCAGGCTTAGAGTGAAAGTCAATGGAATAGCAACCCTGAGGGTCTTTCCCTACTAGCTTGATTTTTTTTTCTAACTAAAAGGGCCATTCTTTGACTCACTTCTTTAAGAAACCTATTCACTGAATGGGCATTACCTCACTCTAAGTGAATACATGCAAAGTCCCTAAAAGGGCCAGGGTTTCCCATTGCAAACTGGGTCATCTCTAGTCATCCTGATGAATATTTGGCCACTGGACCCAGATGGCTCTAGAGGAGAAAGTGAGACTGATGATTTTGTACAGTCCTCCCTCACTCAAATCAAAGTCAACTGCAAGTCATGTCATCATTTCCCTATGCCATAATCCTCTCTGAAAATGAAGGACAAACACAACAACAATTGAACCTATTGACTCACAATAGGTTTTTGCACAAATGTTTATATATTTCTTGAAGGTCCAGGTTTTATTTTAAAGCTGTCATTCAATATTTCCTGAAGATATTCATTGTGTTAAGAATCACATATGGATATGTTACAAACTGCAAAAGCCTACAACAAAAAATATTGTTTATTTGGAGAATGTAATTTTATAAATTACACTCTATCCTCTCTAACCACCTACACAACCTTCTTGAAGTTCAGACCAGAAACTATGTCCTGGAGGAATTTCTCTGAGGTCTCTTTCTCTTCCTCCAGTTTTGGAACCAAGAACCATGATATAATTAGCTCTATCATTGTTCCTGGATAAGGCTGTCAACCTACTCCCCTTTGGCACTACTTACTATGCTTTAACTTTTAAGATCAAAGTGCCCCCTCCTCAACCCCTGCTTTCCACCACCATTAGAATGTAGACTCCTAAAGGGCAGGGACTGTCTTTGCTTTTTTGCATTTATTTCCCCAGCTCTTAAGCTCACTGCTTGCAATTTGATAAGGTCTTAATAAATAATTCTTAAAATTTTTAATAAATACTTAATAAGCACTTAATAAATAGTTTTCATTCATTCATTTATAAATTCAGATAGTTCATATGACAATGGAGTTTAGGTGAAGGAGAAATCTTTTAATGGTCCTAACATTAGCATATCATGGCACACTGCCAAGAGCCCTTGGATTTAGTCAATGAACCTGGGTTTGAATGCTGGTTCTTGGTCAAATTACATTATTTTTCTAAGCCTCAGTTTCCTCCTATGGAAAATGAAGGGGTTGGACTGATTCATTTCTAAGGTCCCTTCGAATCTAAATCAATGGATCCCATGACCCTATATCCCACATTCCACTTTTGTCTGTGTGGGTATTAGAAATATGTTTATGAGGCAGACATCATCCCAGAAAAGTCCTAATGACTTTGCCACTTTCTCTTTATTCCTGAAAATTATATTAATAGATTAGGGTGTTAATCTTGAAGAATGGAAGTAATTTAATTGTAAGCATTTGAACTTCATGGGCTGCGACATTGGTAAAATAAAGGATGAAGATGAGAGACAACAGAATGTTCTTTGGTTTGACTTGACATAAACTGTTCTCAGTTTACCAGGTCAACAATGTAAATTTTGTGTGATTATTTTACAAAATGCACCCAATTGATATCAATAACCTGCAATTTAACAAAACTCCACTTAATTTATATTATTATAAGTCCATAGAGTTTTGGAGGTGGAAAGAATGAGCTAGTTCAACTCTCTCTTAATATATGAGAAAATTGAAGCCTGAAACAGTTAAGAATTGTCATGAAAGAAACCACATTTGTTTGTTTCCTTTTATCAGAAACCCTATGATAGAAGAGATAGAGTGGCAGGCTTTGTCAGGAATAGTTCAGTTGATAATTCTCCCTTTGACATTTACTAGCCTTTTGTCCCTACCAATGTCATTATGAGGCTCAGGAAACTGACTAGGCAGAAGCAATTCCCACACCAGGACCGCTACCTACTGAAAAAGTCATTCATGTAATGGTCCTTACATAGTACCAAAGAAAAGACAGAAAGAGCAAGAAATCTGAGATCAGTGAATACATCTCTCACCATAAACTTCTTACATATTCCCCTATCAGTGGGCAAACAGAACTGTTTTATCAGAAATAATAGTGCATAAGTTTTGATTCTGAAAACCAGGTACATGTAAGAGGCGTAACAAAATTAGATTACAGTTGGAAATGTGAATATTTATGAGTAACTATGTATGCATTGGCAAATGAAGAGAAAGTTACTTCAGCAAGCCTGTGGAACACTTGGGAAAAGAAATAGATTAGAGTCAAGAGGGCCTGGATTCAAATCTGCTCTGCTATTTACTAACTGTGAGACCCTGGGCAAGTCACTCTGTGGGCATATTTGCTCATCCTGAGGAGGCTGGCCTAGATGACATCTGAGGTACCTTTCAGCTCTATGTCCTATGACCCCAAGATGGGAAACTTCTTTGATAGTGATGACTGCTCTGAATCATTCTTTCTGTGGACAAGGGCTGGCCTGCCATGGATACATTCTGGAACTGATTTCCTTCTTTGTGGGCATCGTGGAAATCTCAGTTACATTTCCCACATCATCATCATCATCATCATCATCCCAACTAGAGTGTATATAAAGCAAAACTTACTTATCTTGTGTGTTCCTCACAACCACCCTGTGAAGAAAGTACTCTGAGTATCATTATTCCCATTTTACTGAAGCCAGGGCAGGTCTTGCCTAGGGGCACACAAATAGTAACTGTCTAAGGCAAGATAGTCTTTCGCAAACTCATTAGTTGGCACTCAGCTATTAAACTACCTTTCAAATGTAAAAACAAAACAAAACAAAAAAACCCTGAATATGATCATGGAAATTTTAACAATTAGAAAATATAAAGAATGACATAAAATTGGATTCTGTGACTGACATCAGGGTATATTATAATGTCAGATTTCATGTTAGACAAAGTTTTTATTCTTAAAAAAAAAAAAAGCCTTAACATTCTTCTTTGACTGTGGGTCACTACTAAATTAGAATTTTCCATGTGATCTAAGCCACCCCAAGAATCCTCCTGATATTCAATTCTATTCAATTCGACAAGCATTATTTTAAGGCTAGGGATATGAATTCAAAAATGACAATGTACTGTATATTAAAAAAAACAACTAAATACCTAGTATGTGCAAAGTACTTGGGGGTATAGGTAGCATTTCTATAATCTTTCAAAGTTGGAAAAGCACTTTACAAACATTTTCTCATCATATCTTCACAACTCTGGGAAGTGGGTGCTACTATTCTCCCCATGTTACAGAGGAGGAAACTGAGGTATAGAGAGGTTAAGTGACTTGCCCACAGTCCCACAGCTATCTGAGACTGGATTTGAACTCACCTTCCTGACACTCTAACTACTGGGCTACTTTGTTGCTTAGGGGAAGGCTACCTGCACCCCTCTTCCTCCCCCCTTTCTGGGGAGGATCAGAGTAGGTTTCCTGGAGGAGGTGCCCTTAAACTGAGCTTTGAAGAGGATGAAGAGTCTGGGTGCGTCAGTGGTGGGGAGAGAGTATATTCCAGGCACAGAGAGAATCTTGTACTATTGCCCTTCTGAAACTGTAAAGATAGAGGTAGTACTGAAATCGTTGGCTATTTTCCATGTCATCTTCAGGGGGGAAATAGAAATTAAGGAAGGCAAAATAATACTATAATGAGGGCATTTGAACAGGATATAACACGGTTTGAAAGCAGAGATATAAAGGGATTTCCTGACATAGACTACAAAATGCCAAACCACCAGCAGGATGAGCAGAAGTTTTTCTTGCTCTCCCAAACTTTTCTGAGGAGTTGTTCCAAGTCCAATCCAGCCAATCGGAGGAAAACTTTGGAAACACAAGCAGCCAGAGGCTTTCATTTACAAGGGATCGTCGACAATTCTTTCCCAAGTGCTGGAAGAAGTTCTGCGATTTCCCTGGGATACAAAGACAGTATGCAGTTTGCAAGGTTTGCCAGTGTGAGCACAAATAACATAGAAGATAACAGTTCGATCTGAAGTGTGTCTTTGAATCTTGTGCTCCTAAAGAGTCAAGATGATCTCTGAGGGTCTCTTCCAGCTCTATGACTTTACAAAATAGCAGGACCTCTCATTTCATTGGTGCAGAGAACTGCTAGTGAGAAAATTTCTCTCTACCAAGGCAGATCTCCCCACCTTCAGCAGCTTATAACCTGAGGGAACTGAGAGGTCAAGTAACTTATCCAGGGTCATGCAGCCAGTACCAGACAGAATTCAAACCCAGATCCTCCTGACCTTGAGGCTGACTCAGTTTCCTGTATGACACATTAATTCTCCTTCAACAATTTTGATTTTTTCTTAGCTTTTCCTCTACATGAAAAGTTTTTTTAAAAATTTCTTAAAATTATTTTTCTTAATAATGATATCTATGCAGTTTCATATCCTAATCTAGTATCTAGTCTCTCTCCTGTTGATCAACAACAACAACAACAAAAAAAAAAACATTTATTAAGTGCCTGCTATGTGCAGGGCACTGGGCATATAAGTGCCAAAATGAAGTAGTCTCTGTCCTCAAGGAGCTTACATTCTACTAGAAGATCTTTTAGTTTATCATTTGGGTCCTGTGTTTCTAATGGAAATTTCTAATAAATGTAGTGGTGATCCTCCCAAATTAAATAGCATTTTAAAGCCCAATATAAAAGTTTTCCATAAGATAAAAGAGGCAGTTAAGTACCATTCTAACCCTAATTCCAACTCTAACCCTAACTCTAAGTGCTGGACCTAGAAAGAGGAAAACCTGAGTTCGGATTTGATTTCAGACATTAGCTAGCCAGCTCTGTGAAGTTGGGTAAGTCAATTAACCTACATCAGTCTCAGTTTTTCATCTGTAAAATGGAAATATTAGCACATATCCCTCTCAGGATTGTTGTGAGGATAAAAAGAGAGTTAGAAAGTGCTTCGAAAACCTTAAAAAGTTATGTAAATATATTTATTATTATTAAAAGTGGTTGTTATAAGTTGCTTTGGGGAAGATTAAATACTTAGGAAAACTGGTCCATTCAAGGACTATTTGAACCAGAGGCTTAGTGTGTAACTGAATCCAAGGACTGCAGTGCACCCAGGAGGTATAGTATTGTGTAAGTTCATTACAGGGGAAAGGGTGAAGAAATGAAAGACATATTTATTTATTTACTTTTCAAGTGTTGCAAAATAACCAAGCTGGGCTTTTTGTTTTGTTTTGATTTGTTTCTGAAGATGAGTTGGTTCCTGCAGAAACTCTGGGGTTGTCATTCTTCCAAGAGGAAATAAGACAGAGATCTGTGCTAAACCATCCATGTCGCTGCCCAGGTGTGTCCCCTGGTAATTGAATCACATGTTACAGAGTCACAGCCAAGATACCACCTAAGAACAAGAACAAGGGCATTTGACTACTGGCCATTAGCTCTACTGGGAATCCCTGTTGGGAGTACCAGTGTGTGAGATTAATCTGTTGGTAATCATGGGGCTAGCTAATTAATAAGCCCTCCCTAGGAATTAAACCACGAGAGGCAGGCACTTGGAGGACTGGATTGCTTTGTCTACACTTCTGACAATCAAGAGTGAATCAAAGCTTAATAGCCCATCCTCATAATATTTGCATCCTAGTCATGGGTTGTTTTTTTTTTCTTTTGTCTTGAGATTTCATCAGTAGGAAATTGCCCATGTGGAAACTTCCCACCCAGTTGAAGCTCAGCAACTCATAGTCTTAGAAAGTTGCCAGAGGCACTGGGGCATTGCATGACTTAATCAGCTAACTAAAGTCCATGGGACAAGACTCAAACTCTGGTATTCCTAACTTACTCCAAACCTAGCCCTGTATTCCCTAAACTAGCAGTCTTTAAAGTGCGAGCCAAGCTGTAGCCAAGACACAAAGTAGGCTCCCTCTTGACTACACCCCACATGAAGAGGGGATGTGATCAACCAATCAGAGAGTGGGATGATGGGGCACATCTAACCCCTCTATGGAAAATAAGTTCCCTAGTGGAAAGGGGGGAGGCATGACCAGTGGAGGAGGGGGACTCTGCCTTCTGAGTGGTCTCCCCTTAGACCTGGAGGGGGCATCTTTGAGGCCCTCACTTTGCATGTCTAATAAATTGCAGAATCTTTTCCATATTATATTCCCTATATCCCATAATTTTGTTGTCTTCTCTCTACCCATCCAGATATTACCCTAGGTCAAGCCCTCATCATCTCTTGCTGGGACAATTGTAGTAACCTCCTAATTGGTCTCTCTGTCTCCACTCTCTCCTCTTCTCCAATAAATTCTCCATATAGCTGTCAAAATCATTTTCCTAAAGCACAAGTGTTGACCACGTCACTCCCCTCAGTCAATAAACTCCAGTGGCTTCCTAGTGATTCTAGGGTTAAATATTATTTCATCTTTATCACATCACTTAAGATTTTCTATTTTGTATAATTACGCAAGCAATTATTAGTATAATAGTATATATTTGTAAGTGAAAATATATGTACATAGTCAATTGCATGCTCAAAGATTTTTTTTTCCTCCTTATAGGGGCTTATCATCAAAAAAGTTTGGAGATTATTGCACCATACAAACGTGAGTCTAAACCATAATCACAAAATCATATAAAATCTGAACTGCAAAGAACTTCAAATACCATCTAGTACCCTCATAGCCTAGCACAGTGCCTTGAAAACCAAAGGAACTTAATACATTTGTCTAATTGAATTGAATTCACTGGGTGAATTAGGGGAGCATCTGGGACAAGAGAAGCCCTCCATTGCTTATCCATATGTTTCTAGGGACCTATTCAGATATCTTCCTTCTTTCATTCAAAGCCAGCTTCTCATTCAAAAACAAGACTAGTTCTGCAATCCAGCTATTTAGTCATAATTTGGACATGTACTTCAATGTGTTCATATATGCTAGGCTGTGTCTAAAAGGAACTGTTTATCCATGGTAATTAACCACAATGATCTTGACAAAACAATCCATCTTGAGAAAGTTTGGGGGATTTGGGAAGGGGCTGGTAAAACAAGATACCTAAAAAAGATAACATGCCTATGATGACGAATGCCATGATGCAACCAAGCCCACAGGAGAATAACATTATTTGAGTTACTTTAATGGAAGTATTTTATTACATAGTTAAATAATAGTTTGTCTTATTTACTCATCTTCATTTGAGGATTTCAAACATCATAACATCCTTAGAAAGTAATTTCATCAGAATTAAAAAGTAGACATTATTTAAAAAAAGGAATCCCAACTCTTTTCCTTCTCCCACTACCTCTCCCCTCTCCTCCCCTCCCCCTACTACCTTTCTTCTCCCCTCCCCTCTTTCTCTCTTTCCTTCCCCTCTCCTCTCCTCTCTTCTCCTTTTCTCTTCCCTTTCTCCCCAATCTCCCACTTAATATTGAGGTTACCATTGGTTATAACTCTGTTCTCATTTCACAGAATCACAGAACCTGAGAGTTGGAAGGGACCTTAGATGCTCAAACCCATACCTAAAAGGAATCCCCACTACAACCTGCCCAATAAGCAGTTATCCAGCCTCTGCATGCAGAGCTTAATGGAGGAGGAATACTCTTGGGCGCTCCATTACCCTTTTGGACAGCTCCAAATTGGGGGAAGTCTTTCCTGACAAATTTACCCCTTTATAATTTCTGTCCTTTGCTTCTGGTGTTGCTTTCTGGGAATGGAACAAAAGAAGTATAATTTTTCCTTGACATGCCAACCCTTTAAATATCTGAAGATAACTATCCCATTCTCCCAGTCTTCTCCAAGGTAAACATCCCCAGATGATATGAACCCAAGACCCTTCACCACTCTGGTTGTCTCTCCTCTAGATGCTTTTCAGCTTATCATTGTCTTAAACTACAGCACCCACGACTGAACAGAATCTTCCAGAAAGATCTGATGAGGGTAGGGTAGAGTGCAGTGGGGTTATCACATCCTTACTCCTTCCCATTTCTCTCCTAATGCAGTCCGAGAACCCATTAGCCTTTTGGGCTGCTACATCACACTGCTGACTCATAATGAGCTTACAATCCACTAAAATTCTCAAATGTTTATTTCAGACAAACCACTGTCTAACCATGCCTTCATCACCTTGTACTTACAAGTTGATTTCTTGTACCCAAATAGAAGACTTTACATTCATCTCTAATGAATTTCATCTTCTTAGATTCAACCTAATGCTCTGGGCTATCAAGATATTTTTGGATGTTGATTCTGTCATCCAGAAAGTTTAAACTATCCCTCCCAACTTTGTAGCATCCACAAATTTCATGAATGTGCCACCTGTCTTTATCCAAATTACTAAAAAAAAAACAATGTTAAATAGAAAAAGAATCTACAGTACCATGATTGGCCCTTCAAACTTTTCACTATTGATGTAGAGGGTGAAAAGGGAAGTAAGGGAATATGCAATTGTTCATTTGTATAGAGAACCAGCAGGAGAGGGGATATATGCTTTGCTACAGGAAGCATGGTAGTGTAGCCCAATTTGGAGGTATGATGCAGGGTGGGGAACACATTAAGCTATAACATGGAGACTTGTAGGATCATAGCTTGATAACTGGAAAAGACCTTATAGGTCATGTAGCCCAACTCATACATTTTACAGATGAGGAAATTGGGATCTTCACAATGTTCTCACCTCTAGTGAAATCTTCAGCATGTATATAGCTTTACTTTGGAGGCATAAGAATCCCAGAATCCCCAGCCTCCCACAGCTTCTCTTCAAAACATCCAAACCTGTTTTAGAGTGAAAGTTGGGGAGGCTACATATAGAAAAACCATGTCGTAGCAGCACAGGAGAGTTTGGCTACAACACCAGCTAACCAGCTCTCATAGGTCACCTCCCCCCACATTGCTTGAAGGGTAGGGCTCCACTCTCCCCTCAACATTGGTCCTGGCTATTAAACAGCTTGGGGGACATCCTCATATTATTCACACTTTGGGAGCCCTGAAGATAACTATTAAAAAGAAACAATTATGTGAAAGGCTAACATTAAGCCACTATCAACTATCAGAAATTAACAAGTTATTATTAATCTATATTGATGACTTATTTTGGCATAGCTTAGCTTATTGGTGAGTCATTTAGCAGAGCTTTGAGACATTTAGAATATGGAACAAGGT
Organism: Pseudochirops cupreus; assembly: GCA_028627135.1. Lineage (NCBI taxonomy): Eukaryota > Metazoa > Chordata > Mammalia > Diprotodontia > Pseudocheiridae > Pseudochirops > Pseudochirops cupreus. Next base: position 546,111,619 of record CM053581.1, read on the forward strand.
CAATTTTGATTTGGAGTAGGGAATTAATTAATTAATCATATGATTAATAATGATATTGAGGATATCTCACATTTCCATCACTCTTTATGGTTTATAAAGGTCTATGGTTTATATATTATGCTTTCCTTACAACACCTTAGAGAAGTTGGCTGTAAAAGTCTTATCATCTCCATTTTATTAATGGGAAAACTGAGGTTCTGTGAGGTTGAATCATTTCCACATGGCCACATGGCACTTGAGGTTGTTTTTTTTTTTTTCCTCCCTAGGCCAGAGGGGCCACAACATAGAGGGAGCGGACTGGATCTGCAATTTTATTGGAATAGAGAACTCCCAAGTGAGGTTGGTACTGCACTAAGAGGTTAGTGACTTGTCCAGGGTCATACAATCTGTATGTCTAACCATTACACCATGATTAGTATCAACAAGGAATATTAGGAGGGAAGTCATAGGTGGGCCTTAGACAATACAGAAGCATTAGAAAGGAAAAGTAGGCATGAAAAAGATACAGGGAGATCCCAAAGGCTTCCTCTGTTTTAACTCCTTTGATGCCTACTGGTTATGGACAGATATAATTTCATGAAATGAACTACAGATGGAGGGACATTTTCTTTAGAAACATTGTCTTGACAAGAAGGATTTTTTTTTTTTGCAAGAAGGTAATTAACACTATAGAATGGTAAATAATAGTTGCAGGATAACTAACTGGAGACTTCAGAAAATAATTACTGAAAGATGGCTGTAGATAAGGAGACAAAACTTGACAAACAGATCTTCCAGTCTTTTATTTCATAAAATTGAAAGGTAATGGAGGTAGATTTACATGTTTGTGCCACTTGGTTAAAATATCACCAAAAATTTTTACATAGGAGATTAAAAACCCACAGGTATGTAGGTCTGGCAAGAGGTAACCTGACAGCAGCTTTGGAGACAGGAAAACGTGTGTGCTAGTATACTAACTGTGGAAGCGAAGCCCTGGCCAAATCCCTTACTACCTAGGGGATGCTGGCAACGCTTGAAGAGTAATGTCCAGAAGAGTTGCTTGATCTGCATTGGTGAAGGGAATTTCAACAATGAAATAACCATACGGATCAAAAAAATCAAAACGGTCTAGCATAAACACACTACTTCGTTTTAGGGGGTTTTATAATTCCATTCCTCCCTCCTCCCCCCACTGAAGGTAGATTTCAAGGTGACTGGATGCCGGTCACAGTACAGTTTCAAAACAAGTCAGTGGTCAAAAAGACCCAAACTCCTGGGTCTCTCCAGAGTTTCGGGTATTTTCATAAGCATTCCCTAGGCCAGCATATTGTTATTTTTCTCTATTCTTGGGAACCGGTGGAGTCTCAAAACATTTCAGTTCTTCACAGGCCAGGGCAGTCCAAGGCTGGGCACGACTGGCCTGAAGCTATAAACAACAGCCACTCCCAATCTGGCAGATTCGGAGGTCTTCAAGAAAAGACCGCCCCAATTTCAAGAGGCTTCAGCCAGATACCGAATTCTTCAATTCCTCTAAAGCAGAGGTTCTTAACCTTTTCTGTGCCCTGGATCCCTCTGGCAGTCTGCTAAAGCTTACGCATCCTGTCTCAGAATGATGTTTTTAAATACATAGGATCACAAAGGGAACCATTTATAAGGAAATACAGTTATCAAAATTTAAGGGGGAAAAACACCTTCAAAGACCCCTGGTTAAGAACCTCTGCCCTAAGACATTCAGGGACAGTTTTCTTAGCTTCTGTTTCTGACTTAATGAAAGGACGAGGAAGGTGGGAGCCATGGACTTTTACTTATTTGATTTCCGTCCCCCCAAAAAAGATTTTATGTTTGTGGTTGCTCAGATAATCAGAACCCAGGGAGAACCTTCCCTTCTGCTTCACAAAAACGAGACATTGCCTTCACAACAGCCACGTAAGGTCTGCGGAGCCCAGGCTCCCAAGTGCAAAGAACGACCCGAGAATCCGATTCACTGAAAACTTTGACAGACACCAGCTTCAACGCAACGAGCCCCTTCATTCAGAAGCAGCTTTTCTGAGGGCTGTTCCCTATTTGCTACGTTGTAACCACCGTGAAGAGCATAATTTTTAAACATGAAAATGAAGAAAAGGGAAGAAAAGGAGAGTCTCCCGGTCTGCCAACTCCTATTCATTCTTCCCAACAACATATGGGACTATTCTCCTGCGTGTCCTGGTTCTTTCTTCGGCTAAAGCAAAAGCAATCGAGCCTGTCCCGCCGCAGAGCAAACCCCACTCTTTGTGCCCGAGCTCGGCTCTCCCTAGCACCAACTCCCCCCTGCCCCCCATCCCCGACCCCAGCCCCCACCGCTGCTGCAGAGTAGACTGTGGCCAGCTCCTTTTCGCCGGGAAGCGGGTACAGAGATTGGGTGACGATCCCTTAGCCCACAAGTTCCGCGTCGGTTTCAAGGCTCCTCCCTCCGAGTGAAAGACAGACTCCGGGGCGCCTGGAAACCGGTCGGGGAGAGGGAGAGGGAGCCCAGTTGAGGGATTGACACAAATGGTCAGGCGGCGGCGGCGGAGGCGGAGGCGGAGGCGGAGGCAGAGGTGCGCTCTCGCCGGGGCCCGGGACGCCGGAGCTGCGCCGCCCGCCCAGCGGCAGCGCCCGCCGGACCAGCCGGCACTCGGGGCTGTCCGCGGCTCGCCCCCCGCCGGCGCTTCATGAATCGCCAGTCTCCGCGGCGGCGGCGCCGGCTGCGGGACGCGAAGCGAGCGCGGGACGACGAGGGCAGCGGCAGCCGCTGGGGAGCCGGCAGCAGCTGGGGCGGAGCGGCGCCCGGGACGGGGCCGAGAAAGTATGGCTGAGCGGGGGGCACCCAGGGCGGCGGCGGCCGGCGGCCGGCAACTTTGCGCGGCGCTCCGGGGGCAGCCGCGGCCGCTGCCGCCGCTGCTGCTGCTGCTGCTGCTGCTGCCGCCGTGGCTGCCGTCGGGGGTCCGCGCGCAGGCGGCCGGGCAGGGGCCGGGGCCTGGGCAGCAGCCGCCGGCGCCGGCTGGCGGGCAGCAGCCGCAGGCACAGCAGCAGGCGCAGCAGTACCACGGCGAGCGCGGCATCTCCATCCCGGACCACGGCTACTGCCAGCCCATCTCCATCCCGCTGTGCACCGACATCGCCTACAACCAAACCATCATGCCCAACCTGCTGGGCCACACCAACCAGGAGGACGCCGGGCTCGAGGTGCACCAGTTCTACCCGCTGGTGAAGGTGCAGTGCTCGGCCGAGCTTAAGTTCTTCCTGTGCTCCATGTACGCGCCAGTGTGCACCGTCCTGGAGCAGGCGCTGCCGCCCTGCCGCTCCCTCTGCGAGCGGGCCCGCCAGGGCTGCGAGGCGCTCATGAACAAGTTCGGCTTCCAGTGGCCCGACACGCTCCGCTGCGAGAAGTTCCCGGTACACGGCGCCGGCGAGCTCTGCGTGGGCCAGAACACGTCGGACAAGGGCACCCCGACGCCTTCGCTGCTCCCCGAGTTCTGGACCAGCAACCCCCAGCACGGGAGCGGAGGGGGCGCGGGGGGCCGCGGCGGGGTCGGCGGGGGCGCCTCGGCCCCGGAGCGGGGCAAGTTCTCCTGCCCGCGGGCTCTGAAGGTGCCCTCCTACCTCAACTACCACTTCTTGGGGGAGAAGGACTGTGGTGCGCCTTGCGAGCCCACCAAGGTGTACGGACTCATGTACTTCGGGCCGGAAGAGCTGCGCTTCTCGCGCACCTGGATCGGCATCTGGTCTGTGCTCTGCTGCGCCTCCACGCTCTTCACGGTGCTCACGTACCTGGTGGACATGCGGAGGTTCAGCTACCCGGAGCGGCCCATCATCTTCCTCTCGGGCTGCTACACGGCCGTGGCCGTGGCCTACATCGCCGGCTTCTTGCTGGAGGATCGAGTGGTCTGCAATGAAAAGTTTGCCGAGGATGGGGCGCGCACGGTGGCCCAGGGCACCAAGAAGGAGGGCTGCACCATTCTCTTCATGATGCTCTATTTCTTCAGCATGGCCAGCTCCATATGGTGGGTGATCCTCTCCCTTACCTGGTTCCTGGCCGCGGGGATGAAGTGGGGCCACGAGGCCATTGAGGCCAACTCACAGTACTTCCACCTGGCAGCCTGGGCGGTACCAGCCATCAAGACCATCACCATCCTGGCGCTGGGGCAGGTGGATGGAGATATCCTCAGTGGGGTGTGCTTTGTGGGGCTGAACAACGTGGATGCTCTCAGGGGCTTCGTGCTGGCTCCCCTCTTTGTTTATCTTTTCATCGGCACCTCCTTTCTCCTGGCCGGCTTCGTGTCCCTCTTCCGCATCCGTACCATCATGAAGCATGATGGCACCAAGACCGAGAAGCTGGAGAAGCTCATGGTCCGTATAGGAGTCTTCAGCGTCCTCTACACCGTGCCTGCCACCATTGTCATTGCCTGCTACTTTTACGAGCAAGCCTTCCGAGAACAGTGGGAGCGCAGCTGGGTGGCCCAGAGCTGCAAGAGCTATGCCATCCCTTGTCCTCACCACCTAGGTGGTGGGGGGGCCCCTCCCCACCCACCCATGACCCCTGACTTCACGGTATTCATGATCAAGTACCTCATGACATTGATTGTGGGTATCACCTCTGGGTTCTGGATCTGGTCGGGCAAGACCCTCAACTCTTGGAGAAAGTTCTATACCAGACTTACCAACAGCAAACAGGGGGAAACCACCGTCTGAGAGAGAAACATCCATCCCACAGGCACACAACTCCAGCAAAAAGCCATTTCCAGTTTCCTCTGTTTCCCATCCCTGAAAAGGTGGCTCCATAGGATTCTTTCCTCTTGTTTGACTGGCTCTTTTCAGCCATGCTTCCTCTCATACACATTTTAAAAACCAAAAAACCTTCCGATCTCTAGAACCCTCCGGGAAGCCAGCAAACAGGGTGCTTAACTAAGGTTGGGGCCATGCTGCATACGGACAGCTCGCTCTCTGGCGCCAGGACTTTCTGGTTTTATGCTTGTAAATAGCCTGTGTAAGATTTTTGTAAGTATGTTTGTATTTAAATGACGAGAAAATCACATTTTTAATTATTTAGGGATTTTTAACCGTTCCCAGATTTTCTTCCTTGGGGTTTTTTTTTCCTACAAGTATTCCAAAAAAGAAAAGGGGGAAAAACCCATTTCCCTCCCTCACACAGGTTTTTTCAGAGCCATCTGCTCAAGGTTGAGCAGAGAAGTCTTGATTTTGTTGCCATGTCTGACAATTCTCCTCTCCTTTCCCTCTGACCCCACTCCCCCTTTCTGAAGTGGGGTGGGGGAACTCAGATCTCTTCCAGCCTTCCAAACCCTACACTGGGAGCCCTGCCAGGCCCAATTCCACCCTCCCCTGGGGGCAGATTCTGAAGCCTTGTCTTTTTACTTTATAAACCTGAATTTTCTATGTGAACTGTGCTCAAAGCTCACCAGGGACCTGGCAGATGTGGGTGCTGACAGTCTTCAGCCTTCCACCACAACCCACTTCTCATTCCCAGGCACTTAACCTGGTTTGAGGGTGAATAAGATGTAAATTCCAAGCTTGTTTTCCAGTCTACTTTTTCATGGATGAACTCATTTTTTTTTCCCTGAGTGTGTAAAATCTGAAATAGATTTGGCCAACCTCATGGAAAAAAATGTGGTGACTGAGCTTTTAGAAGAGGCATCACACTTTGTGTGGGTTGGAAGAGACTGAAAATGGTGGTTTGAAAATGTTAATTTCAATTGTAGACTCATTCTTGGCAGTCTGCCTTCTGAATTGAGACAGCTGAAGTGTTTATATTCTACTCCTCTGTAAACAAAACAGTTGAGATCACCTGGAAATCTTTATTGGAAAATTGATATTTATTGTCATTAACAGGACAAAAAAATACAAACAGGATCAGAAAACTTAAGGGGTTCAGGAAAATGGGCTTTCCCACAGTGTATTGCTGTAGTCACTTTTATGAAATCAATTTACAAGCCAATTGATAATTAGTCTTATAATTGCAGGACTCTTTAAGCAAACAAACAAAATGCTGTACATTGTTAACCCATTCTTGTTATTAAAAAACTAAGACTGAGGAGTCCTGGGTGGGGGATGGAGGAGAGACAGTCCCTTCCTCTGATGAGGAACCTGAGAAGATTCAGGAGGCTGAGGAGTACCAGTGATTGATGGATTTATTCCCTCAATAAAATGATAGTGCAAACAATAAGAGAAAAGGGACCCAGGTTCCGCCACCTTAAAATCTTGTGTGTTTCTCCTTCCCCACAGATTTGTACATGCAAAAAAAAAATACAATCAAGTCATATTTTTTGTGAGTTTGTGTGGAAGGAAAGGAGGTGATATGCAGCTGTCTGGATAGCATTGTTTTAAACTTTCAGAGTATATCATAAAGCCTGTACTTAAAATTCTAAATTAATCTGTGGCTGTCATAACCCTAAAATGCAAAGGTTTCTTTCTTTTAAAAAAATTTGGTATGCATTTATTCTGTTCACTATCACAAGATCATCTATATTTATAGAGGAATAGAAGTTTATATATATCAAATACCATATTTTTAATTTTGCAAATAAAAAATTGAGGTTTTGTATAAAATGCTATGGTCTTTGTGCCTCACAGGAATAGAGCTTGTACCGTTTGCTGTCTTCACATTTTATAAGGGTCTCATAAGCCCATCCCACTGTATGAGGAATTCAGCCCAAGGATTCATGAAACAGGTTTGCTACTTTAACATTTAGGCTGGATCAAATAAATCTGTCTGTCCAAAGAACTACAGTGATCATATTCAGGATGTCTGTTATGGTTGATATCACTGAACTCAAGAAAAGAGCTGTTTTTATAAAAGACAGAAATAGAAGTTTGTAAGGATGTTGTCCAGAGAGCTTGTGATTTCATTATGAAAAAAAAAAGGCCCTACTATGAACAGATTTACCCAAATATTTTTAGTGCTTTTGTTTGTGTTACATTAATTATCTTTATCATAACATTAATAAGATTTAACTTCTCTCTCCAGTTCCAAATATTCAGAAACAGTCAATGAAATGTGGTTTTAAGCATTTTATACTTCAGTTAGATTTATAACTTTTTAAAATTAGATAGAAAGCTTTTGAAGCTTTCAAATTTATCTCTTCCAAGGAACCTTTATTGCAGTCTCCCACAGAATTATTTATGATTGACTCAGTTTTTATTTTTTTTGTTAAAGAGCTTTTGAGCCTTTTTTTTTTTAGTTTAATATATACATGCAGAGGTTACTGAACATTTTATAATATGAAAATGAGGGCAGATTTATCATCTAAACTATAAATAAAATAATGGAAGTTTTAAAACCTAGAATAGCTTTGTTTAAAAGAAGAAAGAAAAAAAAACCTGTTACTCTATAGATTCAATCCTTTTGTGACATATATTTACACTGTAATGTTTTTGATCAATCACATTGGGCTAAAATGAAAACTATATTATTTCAATTATGTTTTGGTTATAAAGAAAGTCCAACAACTGTTTTTTGTTATTCAGTCTTTAGGGAAATTGAAAATATTTTCCCTATTGGGAAAAGTAAATATTTATAGCCTAAAATTTTAGGTAGCTTTTATATTTTGTGATTCACATACTTCTCCCCCACCCTTGTTAAATTGCTCTAAGTAAATAAAGCAGCTATTTGAAAACCCCTTCTGTAAAGACGTGGAAAAACCAGCAGCTCTAAACAATAACAAAAAGATATCTCTTAGGATACTGAGTAATTCCAGGAGGCAATTTCCAAAAATCTGCTTTGAAGCCCTGACTTATTTATTTCTGAAAAGTTGTACCAGATTTTACATGAGGAATAAATGTTAGGATGCTACTTAGCCTGGGTGGTCAGGATGGTTTGATGCAGAATGGTTTTATAAGCAGATAGATTTAAATACTTTTAAAATCACAACCAGGCTCTGTTATTGAAGTTCGAGTAATTTAATACTGAAAGTAAAAAAAAAAAAATGAATGCTTTTATATTGATTTCCAATCTATGGTGCCTCAAAGACCATAGAGCCATTGGCAATGGTGTCACGGTAGCTGTCCGGCCATGTTTGTGTTCCCCTGATAATCCTTTTTTTTTTTTTTTGATTTAACTTCTTCTCTTATTATTAATAACAACTGCCAATTAGAGTCATTTCTCCATCTACCCCCAGCTTCCTTGATTTAGTTATAGGGATGAGTGTGTAGATATGCAGTAAAAAGAACCCTCTGATGCTTTTAAAAGAAAAACAAATATTTAATACACTTCTATTTTGTAGCCCCCTAGGGTCATATTCTTAGTTTGGGAGAGTGGTCCCCAGATCAGCCCCTGTAAGATGGATAGATAGGCAGGGACTGAAGCAGATCTTTCAGTTAGCTCTGTGGCAATCACTTGTCAAACAGTTTATATACTACTGCTTCTTCTGTCTCCAGTGAGCAATGGTAGACTCTCATATCCTTCTGCACTCTTCTGAAAGATTTTTGGCATTTAGCTGTAGAGGAATGAATGATGGGCAACTATTTAAACTAATAACTAAACACAAGCCATGTTAGTACTTAAGTGTGATTTCAGATCAGTTCCACTGACACCATGTGCCTCAGGCTGAATGTATGGTTGTCTACAAAAAGATTTTCTCTTAACCATGGCTGCTCTACTTTTATTTTTTTTTCCCTAACCAATGTAATTGACTATAGGCCAGCTTTTGTGCCATGAATGTGCAATCAGTTAAAGCCAATGGCATAACATTTATAGATACACTACAGAATCCCTCATTGTAGTCCATTTGGGGACTAGTATAGCCTTGGCCTTGAAAGTTACAAACTATGTAACTGTATCCCATGCATCAACTGAGTTGTGATCCTAGCTTTGGTCCAATGTGATTTAAGATTTCCACTAACTTTGGGTGGATATTTTCTTGCAGCTTTTGATACATGGCTATGCCAAGTTGCAACCCCTTCCAGCTGGATAAGATGTCACTTTGTTAATTAAGCAGCAGACAACCTCTGGACTAATTTTTATAGGGCACACTGCAAGAAGTAGTAACCAATTTCTCCCTAAAAATGGAGCATCATGATCTTTGAACATATGAACACTTCCATATATTATAAATAGGGAAATACCATCTTAAAAATTAGGGCTTTAACATGGCTGAGTAACAAAATTTAATTTCTTCAGCATGATTTTGATTTGGGTGATTGTACTTTTTTTTTTAAAAATAAGTAAATACTCCAAAGGTCATAATCAGCTCTACCAGCCAAGGAGATATTTAACTTAAATTATTTATAAAAGCAAACAAACTCCAGTTTTGTTTCTGATTTCCCAGTAGAGGATATTCATAAATTATTGTTTTCATTTTCAAATGATTCTGTTCTAAGATAGCAGCTTATTTCTAAGTAGTACCATTTAGATGGTTTTTGAAAGGCCACTTTAATGCATTGCCGGATGTCCCGTAGCAGTTATCAGATAGAAAATGTCTCTTAAAAGCATACCTATGCACCTCTTCCAGCATTTAGCATCCTTTATAAAACTATTTTAGATTGCATTTCTTCAAAATCTCCACATTCTTAGCAATCAGTTTAATGAAAATTTAGGTTTTTAAAATTACAAGCATCAATACACAGATGTTCTGTACATTTCAAATGATAACAATCTCAAGAATATTTCTCTACAGAACAGGTTTTAAAACGTATATTCATAGCAATGCGGTGATTAACACATTAAAAAAGAATGAGCAGCAATGCTTTGAAATAGTTCAGTGTGACCTGTCTTTTCTTTCCCTTCCTTTCCTTTTTAGAAATCAAGTATTATCCTCTAATCTGTGGCTATCTCCATGTTTCAGATCTCCACACCTGTTTGAATTAAATTTGCAGGGGAATAACTTCAAATTCTCCCCATAGACAAAATGTAGCCTCTGCTTCCTTTCAAATCAGCAGTGTGCCCTTGCTTAAATGATGTACAGTGAAACAAAGTGTTCTCTTGCCCTTGGAGTAGATTCTTCCTCACAATCCCAGCATCCAAGTGCCTGGAAGTCAAATAGACCTGAAGGCTTAGTTGGAAGTTTCAAAATGTCAAGGACTATTGTCGTGTTAAAGTGGTATAGTTTTGCCTCTGCTGTGAATTAGGACTTTTTTTTTTTTTTTGGAGGGGGGAAGTATGTGTGGGGTGTCTTTAATTTATATCTAAGAAGAAGCATGATGCATCCAATTACCTAAGATCATTGAGAGCAGTAATTGTACAGACAATGGGAAGCAAATGTTTGAACCCTTCATTTTCACAATCCAAGAGAACCTCATTATGATGGCTTGTCAGTAGATGGATTCAGTTATCCACGGGTCAAATCACAGGGCCTGAGCTGGGATAACATACAGTACAAGCCTATAAGGTGAGGAATAATCCAGAATCACCAAAAGGCTCCACTGTTGTGCTAATTCCTTCCCTCACAAGGTCCTTTCCTAAAACTGGGAAGAAACAAAAGGTGCTGATTTGAATTTTACTTCTGTCTCCCTTTGACAGATTTACTGATGTCAGTAAGATGGCCCAAGAAAGCAACATCAACAAGCATTTATTAAGCAGTTCCTAAATATATTTTATTAATTAATAGAGATACAATAAATATTATTGTTCGGTTGTGTCCAACTCTCCAGGACCCCATTTGGGTTTTTCTTGGAGTCATTTGCCATTTCCTTCTCCAGCTCTTTTTACAGATGAGGAACTGAGGCAAATAGGGTTAAGTGACTTGCCCAGGATCACTCAACTAGGAAGTGTTTGAGGCTGGATTTGAACTCAGGAAGAGTCTTCCTGATTCTAAACCCAGTGCTCTATCTGCTACATCCCCAGCTCTAGTATTTATATAGCATTTTAAGGTTCGCAGGATGCTTTATAGCTATCTCATTTTGTCCTTACAGCCTTCCTAGGAGTTAGCCTCTAGGTGCCATAGTCATAAAGACCTGAGTTCAAATACAGCCTCAGACATTTACTACCTACGTAACCCTGGGCAAGTCACTTAACCATGTCTGCCTCAGTTTCCTCATCTGTAAAATAAGCTGGAGAATGAAATGACAGACTCCTCCAGTATCTCTGTCAAGAAAACCCAAAAAAGGGGTGATGAAGAATCAGACATCATTGAAAATGACTGAACAACAGTTATTGACAAACCAAAAGGAATTCATTTTAAAATGGGGTCAGTTTAGGGCGCAGAGTAGGAACTTTATAAATAACCAGTAGGATTAAGTTTTTAGGTCAGGATCTCAAGGACACCATTATTGAAAGACATAAATGTTAGTAATAGGGCTAGCATTCAGATATCCGTAACAGGCAGGAGAAGTTCTTCCAAAGACGTTGGAAAGATAGTAACTCCGACTTTCTCTCCAGGCCTCGGGGTGAGGTAAAGGTAGCTGGCAAAACTTCTCAGTGCCGGGTTCCCCAGGGAATACACAATCTTATCGGCCATAAGGCTTTATTCTTGCTGTTTGTTAATTCATTTGACTGAGCATTCATTTAATGCTATTCTGTGCAAGGCATTGTACTAGGTTGGGGATACAAAAATTAAATGTGATAGTCCCTTCCCTTAAGAAGTTTCAAAAAATGGAAACAAGCATTTATTAAGCACCTACAATATACCAGGCACTGTACTAAGCACTTTACAAGTATCTCATCTGATTCTCTCAGCAACCGTGAGATGTGGGTTGTTATCCCCATTTTACAGACAAGGAAACTGAAGCAAATAGACACTAAGTGACTTGCCCAGATTCAGACAGCCAGTAAGTCTGAAGTCAAACTTGAATTCAGGTCTTCCTGACTCTAAGACCAGTGATATACCCACTGTGCCACCTGGTTGCCTTTTTGGACATCGATAAGAAGGCTATGATATATTCATAAGTAAAATACTAATCTGTGTGCTAAGTATTTGGGCAAATTTGTAGAGTGAGATAGACACCAATGAGAGGGGCAGAAGTGATGTTAGACAGTTTGAGGTGAGAACTTTCTTTAGGAGAGAATTTCTGTTTGGGATATCAGGGAGGTGTCCTCTGACCTGGACCATGAAGAGACAAAAGGGTCTCACTAGATTGAGGATGAGGTGGGAGGATATTCTAGGCTAAGGGGACAGTTTTTGGCCAGAAGCCAAGCATTTCCTATCTCCCCAGCTGCTAGTGGCCGCTCCATACCTTCTTCACCTTGTCTCTAGTTTGGACGTAGATGCTCTTTCCTCCAACTACGTACCTCCCTGAAGGTCAGGAGCTGTTTCATTTCTTAGCATCTCCAGTGCTTAGAACATTGCTTGGCATATAGTAGGGGCTTCAGAAATGCTTGTCGATTGATTGATTGACAGAGCATAAAAATGCAGATCAAGGAAAAATCTTTGAAATTGTCTACTCTAATTCTCTCATTTTATAGTGAGAAGAATGAATAAAACAATGATTTAAAAAAGAGTCTTGACATGGTACCATTAGAGTGAAGAAAGGCTCAAAGACAACATCTCATGTTGTAGCAAGATGGAATCAAAGATCTCATCCCTTTGTTTGGCTTTAATTAATTTTGGTGTAATAGAATATGGCAGGAAGCTCAGGTGAAACCACAAGCTTATGAATAGGCAGATTTAACCTTCTCTATTTTAGTGACTGATGAAATGTGGACATTTCCTCTCAGAGATCTGAAGGTTGAATTTCCATAATTTTTCGAAAGATAAATGTTTATACCAAGTGAAGGAAAATGAAGCACATAACATGAGTTATTAATTCAGAGAAGCATCAAATTTTAATGCTAGAAGGGACCATCTAAGACAGGAGTTCTTAATCTTTTGTCATGGACTCCTTTGGCAGGCCTGTGACATCTTCTCATGATAATGTTTTCAAATGCATAAAATGAAATACAGAGGATTATAAAGAAGACCAATTATATTTAAGTACAGTTATTAAAAATGTTTTAAGAATCAAGGTCACTAACCTCAAGAAAAAAAAATCCCTGATTTTACCTAGCCCAATACCCTCAAATTACAAATAGGATAACTGAGACCAAGAGAAAATTATTTATCTAAGTTCAACTAAGAATGGTTGAGTGTTTGGCCTGGGGAGGCTGAGGCTAGTGGATTGTTGGAATTTGGGACCTGTGAGCTACAGTAGGTCTAAGCCTAGCACTAATATGGCAAGTGGCCAGGACTAGAGGCCACCAGACTGCCTAAGAAAAAGTGAACAGGTCCAGCTTGGGAAAATGGAGTACATTAAAGCATCAATGTGGGTTGTTATTGGCATTGGACCTGTGAGTGGTATTGCTTTTATAGCCTGGATAAGGTGAGGGAGAGGGACAGGGAGAAGAAAAGGGAGAGAGAGAGAGAGAGAGAGAGAGAGAGAGAGAGAGAGAGAGAGAGAGAAGAAGAAGAAGAAGAAGAAGAAGAAGAAGAAGAAGAAGAAGAAGAAGAAGAAGAAGAAGAAGAAGAAGAAGGAGGAGGAGGAGGAGGAGGAGGAGGAGGAGGAGGAGGAGGAGGAAGAGGAAGGAAGGAAAGAAGAAAAGAGAAAAGGAAGTGAGGGAGAGAAGAAGGGAGAGGGAAAGAGAAAAAGAAGAAAAAGAAGAATGAGAAAAGGAAGGGAAGGAAAGGGAAAGAGAGAGAGAGAAGAAAGAAAAGAAAGGGAAAAGGGAAGAGAGGATAGGACAGGGAAAGAGAAAGAGAAAAAGAGGGGAAGAAAGAAAAGAAAAAAGAAGGAAGAAAAGGAAAGGAAGGAGAGAAAAAAGGAAGGAGGAAGGAAAGAAGAAAGAAAGAAAGAAAGAAAGAAAGAAAGAAAGAAAGAAAGAAAGAAAGAAAGAAAGAAGAGAATGGAAGGAAGGAAGAGAAAAGGAAAGAAAGAAGAAAGAAAGAAGAGAGAAGGAGAACAAATGTATTTAGAGCACGTGTATTTTTACTATATACTTACTTTATGAAAGCACAAACCCTGTAGGGTTCAGAGGGCCAATTAGAATATGATTTTTCAAAAATTCTAAAATATATCAAGTATAGGAAACATCATCTAGAGAAAAATAGGTTTGTTTATAGAAGCACATATGTAACAATTCAGAGTTTTGAAGCTCCAGCCAACCCATGGGGACTTGGCATGTAACATACTATTTTGATTTAGATAAAATCATAGCAGCTCAGAACTTGAAGGGGCCTTTAAAGTCATTCAGTCTAATAATCATTTTGTGATAAAGAAATGAAGGAAACATATAGAGGTGAAGCCGTCTGCCAAAGGTCACATTAGTGCTGAGCAGAGTTTACAAGTCGTGCTTCTCCCTGGCTGTGACTTTTGCCCTCTGCCAGGAGACTGCATCCTCAGTCCAATTCAATCCATAGAATCATAGCATCTGAAAACTTGGAGGGGCATCATTGGCCATCTAGTCCAACCCATACTGGAAAGGAATCCCTACAATGACATACCTCACAACTGGTCACCCAACCCTGGGTTACTGACCTCTAAGAAAGGGGAACCCCACCATTTCTTGAGGCAACCTATTCCAGTTCTGTGCAGCTCTGATTGTTAGGAAATTTTTCTTACCCTCAAGCCTCAAGTAGCCTCTTTGCAGCTTCCACTCATTACTTTTCAGTCTGCCCTCTGGGGTCAACTAGAACCAGCATAATTCCTGCTCCCCATGGTAGCCCTTCAGACCTTGGAAGATGGCTATTATATCCCTCTTGAGTCTTCTTTTCAATAGCCTAGGTATCCCTAGTTCCTTCAACTGATTCTCTAATGACATAGACTCAAGGCCCTTCACTAACTTGGCAGATCTACATTGGCCATTTTCTAGCTTATCTCAATATAATCCCACAGATGAGATCTGACAAGTCCACAGCACTATGACCTATCACTTCCTTATTTTTGGAAACTATGCCTCTCTTCATATAGATCTCATTAGGTTTTTTTGGCTGCCACATCATACTGTTAACTCATACTGAGCTTGTGGTCCATTAAGACCCCCAGGTCTTTTTTTTTTCAACTCAATGCAATCCAATAAGCATTTATTAAGTACATACTACATGCTCTTAAGGCACTGTTCTAAATACTGAGGTTACAGTGACAAAAATGAAATAGTCCCTGCCCTCTGGAAAGTTACATTCTACTGGTAGGAATGCATATTTATATAAGGAAATATAAAGAAATATCATAAAGGCTAGGGTGCTAATAAGTACAGGGATCAGGAAAGGTCTCATGTAGGAGGTGAGACCTCAGTTAAGCTTAGAAAGATTCCCTAAGGTGTTGGTGAAGAGGGAGTATCCTTTGGGCACAGAGAACACTGCCTTGGGGGCAGGAGATGAAATGTTGAGTATGATGCACAGCCAATGGGCCAGTTTGATTGAAACAGTGCACGAAGGTCCAAAATAGGAAATAAGACTGGAAAGGCATATGGAAGCCAGATCATGGAGGACTTTAAAAGTCTGGTCAGGGAGCTTGTATTTTATTACACAGGCAATAGGGAGGCATTGAAGATTTTTGAGTAATGGAGTTACATGGTCAGGTTTGCATTTTAAGACTATTAACTGGGCAGCCATATGGAAAATGGTTTAGAGATGGTTGGGTCTGGAAGCAAAGACATCAAAGGAGACTATTACAATAATCTAGTTGAAATGTGGTGAGGAATCAAAGAAAGGTAGAGGCCATGTGAGTGGAGAAAAAGGGCCAGAAAGAAGAGGCAGTTATAACACATGTCAAGCACTTTGCAAATTTTAGAATGCTTTATAAATGTCAGTTATTGTTACTGTGATCTTATCTTTCTAATTTTTTTTAATGGTGTTCAGAGAAGATACTCATAGGACAAGTCACTATCTTGGTATTATTCCTTTAAAATTGAACATTCTACACACTATTGTAATATACCTTTTATAGTTGCATAAAAGATTTAGAATAAAAGCTCCCTGAGAGCATCCTGAGTACATGTGTACCACACATGATGAGGGAGATGATTCATTATCTCCTTCTTACATGTGATTTTGATTTCTTCTGCTAGATCTCTATGTGTTGGAAGCTTTTTGTTCTGCATAGCTTGGAGATTATGAGCATTAAGGATGGCAATGTCTGGTGTAAAAGGTTTCTAATCTAGCCCCACTGGGGTGGGCTGATTGAATGGTACCCACAGAGGAAAGAGTGAGGCTGATGACTTTGTGCAGCTCAACCTCACTTAAATCCAATTCATGGGCAAGTCAAGACATCCCTCTCAAGATATCAGTTGGTCCCATTGGAGAATGAAGGATGAACAACAATGATAAAGGGAGCTTCATGTATGCCCAGGGTCCTCTTATGCTGAGCAAGATCAGGAACAGTCGCAGCAGCCCCAGCACTTCAGGTCAAAATCTCTTCAGGCAAAAACTGCCCCAAGGGGCGGTGGGGTGGGGTGGACATTGGCTCTGTTTTCTCTCTGGTTCCTTCTTAAAAAGGGAAAAAAACCTCTAGGTTATGTATGACCTGAATTTATATGCATTCTGGAAAATTCTTAAAATAACAAGACAGTCTCTTCTCAGATCTGCCTTCACCTAAGTTTGTGCTGCGGAAAACCTCTCTTCCGCCTTTTTGATTGAGTTCTCTCAGTCCCGCTGTATTTATTCATAGTCAGGCAAGCTCATAGTAAATGGCCATGTAGTTTAACAGGCACTTCAAATAGCATAGTAATGCAAAAAAGCAATTAAATACATAAAGCCTCCAAATAGCAGCTGCTTTGGCTGAAGCAGAGAGCAGACGCATGGGTTTTTCTCTCCCTAGCTGAAGGAAAAAGAAATGATTAGTTGGACAGGTGAGCAAACTTCTCTAATTCAGGTTGGAAGGGAAAAGGGAAGAGCCATGGACTGGGTTTGGGCTTCTCAGCAACCATACCTCTGCCCAATCTGCTTTCAGCTCCTTAGCTTCAGCCCTAACCCACATGTGCCTTGTACACATCTATCTCTGGTCCCAGTCTGATTTGGTCTTTACTATTTTCTGAGCAGTTGGAGCAGCTAGGTGGCACAGTGGATTGAGTGCTAGGCCTGTGGTCAGAAAGACTCCTCTTCATGAGTTCAAATTTGGCCTCAGACACCTACTAGCTGTGTGACCTTGGACAAGTCACTTAACCCTGTTTGCCTCAATTTCTCTTCTATAAAATGAGCTGGAGAAGGAAATGGCAAACCATTCCAGTATCTCTGCCAAGAAAACCATAAATCAAGTCATGAAGAATGAGAAACTACTGAAAAAAGACTGAACGACATTGGGCAAGTGAAAGCTACTGGCCATTACTTGATTCCATGGTCAGTTTAAAATGGAATGTCAGAAGATGCTACCTCCTGATAGGCCATCAGTACCACCTGGTTACCTCTGCTTTTCCCACTCCTTGTTCTCGTGGCTTTTTTTGTTGAAGCTCTTCAAGGCCAAAAGCCATGGGACACAGGGAACTCTGGGTAGTGTCATCCTCAGGCAGACACTTCTGCCTTTGTGATAATAACTCTATAGGAGAGATGGTCTGCGCTGATATCTGTACTACATTCAATTTTTATGAAAAAATGTTATAGTTGGATAATTGTGGACAACCGTTAGGTATGTGAGCTATATTTGGCTATATATGTATGTCTATATTTATAGTGTGGGAGTTCATTGTCTGTAGTTCCATGGAAGACAGAGAGCTTCTGATGTGTATTTCTAGCTACCAGGTCATATCATGCTAGGTGTTTATTGGTGCTAAATATCAGTAACCTTCAGTGATATATTGTACAATTTCTATTCTTAACATAATTCACATTGATCACTAAGCTCAGGCTCCTTTAGGCTAACCTTCTTGTAATCTCTGGTATGAAAATCTTCTGCTTGATCTTTAGATGCTAAAAGTTTTTGGAGATTTGGGCCATTCAGTAGAATGGCATCTATTAAAAATGTTGTTCTTAAATGTTTACGTTGCAGTTCACACCATTCATTGCATAATGTGCATGCATCAATAAGTGGAACCCATTAAGGACAGTATTTTCTTTTTTGTAGTACTTGGTGGTGATGGTCTAATCCTGAATGACTTCACCAATGGCTTCCTCCATATCTATAATGACAGCCATTTGTTTGACTTATCGGTTTTCATCATCATCACCATCATATTCATGAGTTGTGTTTTCATCTGGGAAATTTTGCAGACCAAGTATCATGGTGTCATTACTTGTAAGCTACTCTAAATTACATTGCCTTGCAGCCTAGTTATATGGTAAATCAATAATTAATCTGAAGACCCCTGAAGTCATTGGTTTGACCTTATTAGCTATACTGCCAAAGGGAGCTCTTCAGTGCCAGATGTGGAAAATGCCTTCATGATACCAGTAAGGGTTAGTTGATCAATTCGGACTAGTTGAAGCTGAGTAGGAAGCAAAGATTTTTAAGTATCCTGATTGACTCGGGCTCTATTTTCTGATATAGATTCATCCCCAGTTTAGAGATTCACTCTCTGTTTTCCACTTAGCTATCCAAATCTATTTAATTCATTTCAACAAACATATCAATATTTAAAGTGCTTACTTACTATGGGGCTATGGAGATTATTCTTTTATGGTCCAGATCACTGAGTTCATCTATGAGGCTTAGGCATTGAGAAATTTGGTGTGCTGCTTACTCAATATCCTGTAGCCAAGTGTGCATTAGAGGCAAAACTTGAACCCTAGAGATTCTGACTGTAAGGCTGACCTACCATTTGACTATATCATGATGGTTCTGGGGGCAGTGGAGATGCACACACACACACACACACACACACACATGCCTCAAAGGAGCTTAAAATGATGGGAGCCTGAACCTTTCTTCCACGTCTCAGTTTTCTAGAAGCCAGCTGTACCCAGAAGCCTTTCTTCTGGCATATTGTCATTGCTATGCAGTTCCAATCTCTTTATTCTTCTCTTGAGTCCCTCTTCCTCTTGTTGGCTTCTGAGATTTCCTGCCATCCTCCTCCTAAATATCTCTTTTTGGCCAAGTTCAACATTCATACTCTTACATTGGACTTTATTCAATTCTTGGCCTAAGGACCAGATTTTGAATTCTGTCAATTTGTGACCTCAGGTGAGTCACTTCAGCTCAATGAGACTCAGTTTCCTTATTACAAAATTAGGATACTTCTTACACTTCAGTATTATTTTGAGACTGAAATGAGATGTGTATAAATGATAAAAATGTAAGCTATGTAGGTATATATGCAATATAGTTTATATATTGTGGGAGAGCTAGTGTTGGGGTATAGTTAAGTATAGGAAGACCTGACTTCAACTCTTGCCCAAGACATTTACTATCCTACTAGCTGTGTGACCCTGGATAAGTCACCACACCTCACTCAGCCTCAGTTTCCTCATCTGTAAAATGGACATAATAAACAACACTTTTCTGAATTGCTGTGAAGACAAAATGAGATAGTTTTTGTAGAGTGCTATATAAATGCTATCATTATTATTAATTTAATTGTTATTATCACCCATGCCAGGGAATCCTTGGGGATACAAATTGACTTTTTGTCACTGATCACATACAAAGACCAATGCAATATGTATGCTAAGACTACAATGCAAGTCTGTGAATTTGGGCTATACCATAGTAATGTTCTAGGTTCTTTCACTGTTAAACACATATTATAGAGTGGTACATTTGGAATTGGGAAGACTTGGGTTTGAATTTTGACTCAGACCCTTAATAGCTATGTAATTTGGGGCCAATCACTTAACCTGTCTTCCTTCATCTGCAAAATGAAGTCATACTTGAAGCCTTTAGGGTTCCTTCAAGTAATAAATCTATAACTATGACCATTTATCATCATACTTCCTTCTGAAGTTTATTCCATTTGATTTTTACCCTAATCAGTTTCTAAGCAAAAATATTTTATTAACAGGTCAAAGCTTATTTGGCATATATTGATGTGTGCGCATGACAAACTCTATCAGAAACTTCAAAATCAGAGAAACAAATTGTTTAGAGAATATAAGAATATGTTCTGGGAGATCAGCTGGAGGAGGGGCTTCAGTATGGAAAAACATTAAATGTTAAAATAATGTCAAATATTCCAGAAAAAGATTATGTAGCTGAGTGTCTCTGGGTAAAGGGAAGGTGAAAGAGGAGCACTGGTTTAAGATTAGAAGAGGTTGAGGAGTGGACCAATCTGTACTAGGTAGGGAAGGAGGTGAGGGGAGGAAGGCTAGAAGTAGGGGGGACCTGCTTATATGCCTGTGTCATGGCAGAAAAAAATCAGATAATCATACGTGTACAGAGTTGTTTATGTGTATATGTCTATACACATGCATGCATGTACATGACTAACCTCAGTGTAGAAGACAAGGCAGAGTGAGCTGAATGATCACATTTGTTTTCTGCCCATTCTTGATCTCCAGTAGAACCTCATTTCTCTTCCTTGGGGAAACCAGGGGTCTTCTCTAGCAAAGAAATTGGTCCTTCCTGTCTCTCACTTTCACATCTCAAGACAATCTAAATGGACTAAATCATCAAATCCCTCTTCTGAGTCGCTAAATAGCCCTAGTGTGATTTCAATAGTGCCTCCAGATCCCACAGAGCCCTACACCTGCTCTGCTGATACCTGACATTTCTTTAACAAGTGACAAAGCCATTAATTTCACAATTAGAGATAAAAGTCTTAAAATGGAAGGGCTTGACTGGTGTTAACTCTTTAGCGAGAGTGAATTTTGATCAAAGTAAAATCAGTTAACTCAATCAAACAGGGGCAATTGATGGCTAACAGAACCTCCTCTGTTTGATTAGGGGTAATAAAGTCAGCAGAAGTAAATGGGGCCACTCAGTTGCCAGGAGGGGTCCTCCCTGAGGGAGGGGAGAGGGCAGAAAGAGAAAGATGGGAATGCAAAAACCAAGCCTCCGGCTTCATAATTTTGTCTAAAGTTAGCCCTGTTTACCTTCAGTTGGGCCAGGACAAACAAAGGCTGTCCTGGAAAGTATTCTTGGCATGTAGCTGCAAACAGAGGCAGCTCTGCTTTACGTGACTTGGAATCTTTGGGGGTGGGAGGTGGAGGGTTTGGGGGGGAGTGTTGAGGTAGTTGGATTTTTTTTTTTAAAGATACATGAGTTACCATAAAAGAGATTCATTCCAAGGGAATTGAGATATTAATTACATAAAACATTGATTCATTAACTCATAAATCAAATTACCTTCCTTGTTGGACAATACTGGTTGAAAATATAAGCTTATTATTCATGTTGGTTAATTGATATATCATTCCAGGGAACTTTACAAAGCTGGTATTAAAAGAAATTTCTTGACCCAAGACATGGATGTGCCCTTTGTCTTAGAGATATTAAAATTACTTCATTAAGAAGAAACTCATTTTGCAGTCTAGAATAATTTAAGGCAAGATTGTTGAATTCTTTTAGAATGAAGTCACATTTGGTCCATACAACTTAGTTCAGACTGGAAAGGAAGTAAGAGCCTTTTTATTGATGATAATAATGGGAAAATTACTACTACTACTACCACTACCATTACTGATACTACTGCTGCTGCTGCTGCCACTACTACTACTACTACTACTACTACTACTACTACTACTACTACTACCACCACCACCACCACCATCACCACTACTGCTACTACTGCTGCTGCTGCTACTCCTACTACCACCACTGCTACTAGCTAACATTTGTGTAGCATGTACTATGTGTTCAGGCATTGTACTAAGTCTTTTACAATGGTTATTTCATTTGATCATCACAACAACCCAGGCAGATAGGTGCTATTATTATCCCTATTTCACAAGAGAGGAAACTGAGGCAAAGAGAAGTTGACTGACTTGCCAAGGGTCATACAACTAATAAGTGTCTGAGGCTGGATTTCAACTTGGGTCTTCCTGGCTCCAAACCCAGTGCTCTATCTATTCTATCTACTAGGAAGAAATGTCTCCTTGGTGTCTATCTACATATGTCTGTGGATATGTAGGTATGCATTTAACATATCAACCCACTGCTGGAAATATTTTGAAGGATATTGCTATGTTTTCATACATGCTCTGGTGGGTTGACTAAAGAAGATAAAAATTAGTGATTTTTAAAATTATTTTTTTGCATTAAAGGGGTTATTTTTATAAAATAAATGCTGAAAATGTTCTTTGCAGTATACTTCCAGATGGGTAGCTAGGTGGCACAGTGGAGAGAGGACCAGGTCTGGAGTAAGGAAGACTCATCTTCCTGACTTCAAATCTGACCTCAGACACTAGCTTTGTGACCCTGGGCAAGTCACTTAACCCTGTTTGCCTCAGTTTCCTCATCTACAAAATGAGCAGGAGAAGGAAATGGCAAACTGCTCTAGCATCTTTGCCAAGAACAGTCTAAATGGGTTCACAAAGCGTTGGACATGACTGAATCAACTGAACAACAACAGTTTCCAGATGGTGCTACAGAAAATTCCATCCACAATATATTTGAAATTCTATTCATACTACTTAAAACGCAAGACACACAAATGCTCCTTAACAAATACTTAAATCATAAATCAATAATCCATCATGCCCAATATCTTCTCCCAGGGGATAAAGAGAACTTTATAGGGCTACTAAATAGATATTTCACCTTCATCTTAGATCCTTGCTATCTAAGCAACTAACAAGATCCACATCTTCTAGCCAGCCAGGCATGTTTGTGACCAGCCAGGCATGGACCCTCAGTCTCTTCAAGAGATGGATGAACATATTGGTGGCCATCTTCTCTTCTAAGAAGTGGTATGGAAGAAAGCACTTTCTAATGTGTGTCTTACACCAACCCAGCAACTCAAGAGAGAGCTGACTGAGGTTCAAGTCTTTCTTCAGTTCCTGTTGTATTTTGAGGGGTCAATAATTCCTGATCAGGCTTTAACCCTCCCTTATATAGACTTCTAGTCCCAGGGACCAAAGAATTAGCGAAGAGATTCCTTCCTTGTCACAGAAGTTCTTTAGTAAGGGGCAAGAGTATATGCCTTCATAAAAAGGGACTAATATGTATGTCCTATTTCAGATATTGTCCCTGTTACATGCATTACTCCATGATGTAGGTGGTATTAGTAGTATTACTTCTATTTTATGAATGAAAAAACACTGGGGACTCTGAGAAATAGAGCAAATAGATCTTCAGTGGTGGAGGGAATGCCCACATAAATGAAACAATGATTCTATTGAAACATATAATTGAAATTCTCCCCTTCATTCTCCATAATTTCTTCTATATTTTCAGTAAATAAAGTTTTATCTCTTCTCCACACTTGAGATAAATATATCATCTTGTAATATTAATGGGATATAAGATCTTCCCCACCCATTAATAGGCCTCACGTGTAGCCCATTAAGGGAAGCTTGATTAGAGGAGACTTGTTTTTCAGGAAGGCCCACACCTTTTGTAACTTTGTAATTAGGCAGTGGATCACTAGTGTTGTGACACCCTCTGACCCTGAAGAAGGGTATAAATACTCTGAAATTAGCATTTTGCTTTGGAGTTCACTCATGGGAAGAGTATTCTTGTTATTTGACCAGATGAGACTCTGGGTAGCCATAAGGAGCCCCCAGCTTTGAAAAACCCAGATGTTGGTGCTTCTTTCTCTGGTAACTATGTATGTATTGCCTTGGTCAGAGAGATGGATCTGTCTGTTGGTCTTTATTTCTCTGCTTGTACTTCCTCTATTTTCTTTGTTTAGATTTCCTCTGAAGTTCAGGGTGCTGACTTTTCCCTTGAACAAATGAATCTAATTAAAAGA
The DNA here is from genome assembly GCA_028627135.1 of Pseudochirops cupreus. Taxonomy (NCBI): domain Eukaryota; kingdom Metazoa; phylum Chordata; class Mammalia; order Diprotodontia; family Pseudocheiridae; genus Pseudochirops; species Pseudochirops cupreus. Next base: position 546,135,254 of record CM053581.1, read on the forward strand.
AGATTACGGACACCTTTTTGAGCAGTCTTTCCTACTACAGCAGATCTAAGCACCTGGGCTAGCAGTCACCTAGGTATGTCAGTGTGGTTGCTGCTACACATCCTCTTCTCTCTCAGCCTTACAATGATTCTTTTTTATGTTTAAACTTATGATCCAGCTGGAATTGGCCGTGCTATATGTTATCAGGTAAAGATCTACAGTTTTTTGTTATAGTGTTACCCAACATACTCAATTGTTATCTCAATAATTTTTATAAATAATAAGTCATTTCCTTAGTTTTTCATTTTAGTTGACTTATTAAAGACAAATACTCTATATATTCATTTGGTTCTTTACTGATATTTTCATTTCACTCCATTGGTCCGTTTTTCTATCTTTGACCTGGTACCGGATGGCATTGACGGCTTTTATATTTTAAAATCTAGGATAGCAAGTTTGCCTTTAAGCAGTTTTTTTATTTTCCTAAGTGCTTCCTAAGACTATTTTTCATTTGTTTTTCAATGTGAATGTTGTTATAATTTTATTCAGTTCCATAAGGAAACCCATGAGAAGTTTGATTAGTATTGCATTAACTCTATAAATTAAGAAATACACTTTTTTTTTTTACCACTGACTTATCCTTTTCAGTCACTCAGATCTTCCCTGATTTCCATCACCATTTTTCTAGTTACCTTTATAAAGATCATGTGAATGTCTAGCTAAAATAATACTCAAATATTTGATATTTTCATTGGTCTAAATAGAATTTCTTTTTTATGTATATAATGTTTTCTTGGGCTAGCTTGGTAACATATTAGAATGTGAATGATTTTGGGAATTTATCTTATATCCTTCAACCTTGATAAATTCTTTCTATTTGTTATTGACACAGGTAGATTTCTTAAATTTATATCATCTGCAAAATATACTGTTTCAACCTCTTTATTTCTGGAGCTAATCATTTTAATTTGTTTTCCTATCTTATTCAAATTGCTAGAATCTTTGATAATAGGTCACATGGAGCAGTGGACATCTGCTTTTAATCTTTGTTTTAGTAGGAATACTTCTAGTTTTTCTCCATTACATATGAAATTGGCTCTCTGTTTCAAGTATATCCTTTTTTTTCAGACTGCCAAGAAATCCTTCTATTCTTACTCTTTTTATATTTTATCATAAATTTTTATTTTCTGAGAGATCTTTTATGTATCTTTTGAAATTATCATATAATTTTACACACATACACACATACACACACACACATACACACACACATACACACACACACACACACATACACACACACACATACACACACACACAATACACACACACAATACACACACACAATACACATACACAATACACATACACAATACACATACACAATACACATACACAATACACATACACACACATACACACACATACACACATATATGATATATATTATCCTCTACTAAACTACTACTCTGATGCCTCATGGTGACCTGGAAGGGACTCTGGATTCTCAAACGCTTTGTCAGCAAGCACAATCTGTCAGAGTCAACAAAACTGGGAAGGCTTTGAATATAAGATCAGCATGGTATTATATATCTATATCATCTGTATCTAATCTATCTATATATGTTGTCTGAGAACCAACCAAATTAGCTAAGTTTGTAGTAATTCATCACTAGACTTTGGATCACTGGATGAAGAATTTTTTTGGCCATAGTGACTCATAAAAACTATCTACTGAAGTAGATGGCTTGTAATTTGTATCAGTGGAGGGAATAACTATACAGGTGAAATTGCAGATTTAGCCTTGAAACTTAGAAGTATAATACATAACATTGGATCTCTAATATCATTGATGCAGATCCTCAGACTGATGGTGTCTATTTAGACCTGTCCATAATTTCTCATCTAATGAAACTCTAGTCCATATCTTCCTATAAACCCTCCACAAGGTGTTCCCCCAGACACATAGTGGGGGGCTTTCTCTAAGTCACTTGACATTGTGCAGATACTAATGGAGCATGTGGGATGTCCAATATTTTTAGTAGGTTTATTAAACATAACTCCTTTAAATATATTTGATTCCATTGCTGCTATCTCTATTCTATTTCATTGGACTAATGATCCCTCTCTCTTGTATAGATCTGCCCATCTCCTTTTTTTGTGCCAATTCTCTCTGATGACATCCTTCATGTCAGGTTTTTTTCCTGTATATCTCTTGTTTGGAAAAGTTTGGTATCCTGCTTACCTTACTACTCAACATTTGTCTCTCCATTGCCCTTGAGGGGCGGGGGGATTTTAATTCTTTGGAGTCTGTGAAATTCCATGACTCATAACCATGCAGCATGACCAGAAGGGTATTGATGTTAAAAACATGGGCTTTTGTTTTAGGCAGAAGGTTAAGATAATTAAAAGCACTCCACAATTCAAAAAATAAGCACATATTTCTCTACATGTTTCATTCAATAGTGTAACTAAAAAACATGGTCATGTGATTCTATGTGGTCTGCTGTAGACTATTGTTTAATAAAGACATCCTTTTGGTTTCTTCCTAATCTAAAAGAGTGTGTAGATTATTCTCTTAAAGATTTTGTAGAGATGAAAAATAGACATATTGATCATAGATACTGATATCTTCTTAGTTGTCCACCCCTATTTTTTTTAATAATAAGGCCCATCATTTCTCCAAACATTTGGTATCCTCCCTTTTCTCAGGTATCTTAAGAATCAGTCCCAAAATACTTTCAAAATTACATCATCTAATTATTACATGATTAGATAATGGTGAGAATATTTGATATAATTTCACTGCTCTTTCTGTCTTTGTTTTAAGTGTCATTTTTACTTCCTCATGTAGCACATTAGAACAGTGATGTTAGAACCCAGATATGATGATTCCATTGTCATTGTTGGAAAGAAAAAGTTTGTTATAGGAATGTTAAAAAAAATTGTTTGTTTTTTTTACATGCAACCATGAAATGAGATATACAGGCAATGGGGTATAGAAATCCATCTTGCCCTGTGAGAAAGTAAGGGAGAGGAATTGGGAGGGATAAAAGAGACGGCAGATTGGGGGAAGCAGTATTCACTATGCTTGTAATCTTGGGGTTGGGGGTAGGGGAGTGATGGGAAGAAAATCTGCAACTCACAATCTTTGGGAAATGAATGTTGAAAACTAAAATTAATTTTTTTTAAAAAAAGTTTGTTATCTTACGATTTCTTATTTATTCATTGTAATTCTTCCAGTTTCATTCTTAAATGTCTTAGTAATGATCCATTTTAAATGGTTCTCTTACCAAGCTTTATGTAAACTTTTTACCTCTACTGCTTCTTACTTTTATGATGTAATATTGCTCATAATCTTCCATTGCCTTCTTCCTTAAGACTTTACAAATGACTTTATAGTTTAAATTCATGTTGTCTTTGGCTGCCATATCTCTCTGCTTCTCAAGGAGACCAAGCATTTTCTATTTTCAGTGGTTTTAGGCTCTTTTGAACTTCTCATTTTACTGATTGAATTACATGAATTCAACTCCCTTTGGAAATGGTGATCGTATGTACCAGTTTCTGTTCTTTTATCCATTTCCCATTTTCAGCATCAATGGTTAGCTTAAATAGGTCAGATTGGAATTGGATTAATTGTGAGCTGTAGCTCATTTTTGTTCCTTTTTTTCCAATTTGCTCTAACAAGTTGGTGCCATCACCATATGTAGACAACTGATAAAGAAATGAATCCCACATTGATAACCAATTGCTTCGTATCTGTTAAAATGTAATCCATCCCTTAATTTTGTACTGTTATTTGGTATTAAATGCCCAGCAATTGCTATTTTCTTGAACAAAGTATCCATGATGCAGAAGTACAAGGCTTCTGTGTAGCTGTTTTAAAATTTTGGTCTCTTTTTTTTCTTAATTCTGAATGATGTTTTCCAAAATATTTTTATTTCCTTCCCCCATGCTCACCTTTTCATGGAAGTTACTGAAAATTACAGCATATTATAACTGATATTGGCATGTATTATGGGAATGCGAATCTGAAGATCTTCCCTGCCCCTTGGCCCTTTGATAGGCTTAAGTGACTCTGAGAACCTTCCCAGATTTGAAAATACACTCTGCCCCCTGGAGCCTGTGGTGGGAGGCTTGTTTTTCAGGAATGCCCACACCTTGTTACTTTGTGATTGGGCAGTGGGTCAAGAGGGTTGTTACATTTTCTGAGCCAGGAGAAGGCTATATATACCCTGATGTGAGGTTTTGATTTGGGGCTCACTTTGGGAAGAGTTGTATGATTTGGCCAGACAAGACTCTGGGCAGCTGTTGAGCCCTCCAGCTTTGAAAACCCAGATGTGGTGCTTCTCTCTCTGGTAACTAACTAGGTATGGATGTAATGGTCAGACAGCTGGAAGCCAGTCTGCTGAATTGTGTTATTTTCTGTTGTAACTTCTGTTGGTATTCTCTGAAGTTCAGGGTGCTGACTCTTTCCCCTGAACTAGGTAAATGATATATGTTTGATTAAAGTAAGATTGCTAACCCATTTTGAGTTGCTTTCCCTTAGAAAAGCAAATCTAAGAACCTGTGCTAGCAGCTGCCCTGGGTATGCTAGGGTGCTTGCTCATACAGCACATAAGCTGCAATGAAGGGGAGAAGATAACCATCTTTCAGATAAGAAACCCAGAGAGGACAAAACTTAGGAGAGATGATAGCTGTCTTCAAGTACTTGAAGGATAGAGCGCTGGACCTGGAAGTCAGAAAGACCTGATTTCAAATCCAGCCTCAGATAGTTAGTAGCTGTGTGACCTTGAGCAACTCACTTAAACTTTATATTCCTCAATTTCCTCAATGGGCATAATGATAGCATCTACTTTCCAGGGTTGTTGTGAGATAAAATTTGTAAAGTCAATGACTGACATAGAATAGGCACCTAATAAATGATTGCTACCTTCCCTTTACCTCCTCGTCCTCATATGTGGAAGAGAGGGATTACACTATGCTAATCTTAATTAGCTCTAAGAGACAGTATTGGAAAAGTATGGAAAGTGAGTTCTATGTTCCTCATTTCTTCTTCAGTGCTTAGGTGGTTAGTTGAATTTCTCATTTATAACAATACTTCTTGCTATGTTTTGGGGTTCCAGAGGGTCACCTCTACCATCTCTCCATTTTCCATCCTGTCCCATCTTCACCTGGAATAAATGGCCCATGTTATTCATATTGGTCCAGGGTTGCTTCATGAAGCATCATCAAAAGAGGAGGGTTAGAGGAGATGCCAGCTGAACCCAGTTCAGATGCCTACACAAAGGAAGGAGGAAATTTGTAATCCCACAGCATTTAGGAATTTATGGGTTTTTTGCAAATAAGCATCCATTTCATTTAAGCTATTTAATTTGTTATCATATAGCTGCATCACTGCATTAATCAGACAGTGATGATATAGAGTCTACAGTAATCCACCAACAGTCAGAGCAGGTGCACTTAGTCACATTTTGTTATGAGGTACTATTACCTAGAAGAGAGTTCTTTCTAATTCTAATATTTTATGAATTTCTTATAGTTTTGATTCTAGTTTTCTTGTTTTTGTTTTTACTGCCAATACTTTAAATTTCTCTGCTGTGGGTTTGCTATAGCAAAGCACTTTCTATTAGTGAATAAACACTGGGATATGAAGACAGGAAAATGTGTAGAATGGAAAACCACCTATATTGAAATTTCTAGATCCGCTATTTAATTAACATTCACAGGAACATTCATAAGTCAAAGCGAGTTTCTTGTTAGCTGGTGCTGAAAAAATAAAAATGTAATTATTGATTTGTCCCTGCCCTGGTCCAAAGGGAACTTGTTAGCATAGGCCATGAAGGTCTACCACCAGACTGTCATGGTTTCTCTGCTTAAAACTGCTGCTTACCTAACCTTGGGTCTCCTGTGATGATACAACCAGGGGCAGCAGTACCTGATTCCCCTGCTGCTGTTAGTTAGAGGTTAACATTTATTTTTGCTGTTAAGCTTGGGTTCTGTTGGGCTGTATGCTCTGGTACTGCCACTCACTCTTAAAAGACTTGCAGCAGCAATCTCTCCCCAGGGCTGCCCTAGCCTGGGGCTAGTCCTTTAGGCATTAGCCAGTTTGATAGAAGGTCTGGTAACATCTGGGCTACTGTGTTTCTCAAGCTTCAGGAATGCCAGGACCAGAGGGGTGACTGTTTGGACAAGAAATGACACACTGTTCCTGTGTATATCCTCTGCCCAATAAAAATCCCGATATCAACCTTTAGCAGGTGTGTGTTCCCAGCTAGTAAGCTGTTTGGCTCAGCTTTAGAGGGAAAGTATTTTGTAAACCTCAAAGCCCTGTATAAACATGAATCATCATCATCACTATATTTTTACTACCCCTATTACTCCTACTAGTAACCTGACATGGCTTGTTGTTCTACTAGTAGTTCAGAGACAGACTACTATGTCCCTTTGTTTACAGGACTAATCAAACATTTTTCATTTCTCAAATACTTTTGCTGAATGCTTTTGATATCACCACATCTGAATGCTAAATGTATAAAATGGTGACTAACAGAAGGGCATTTTACTGATCCAAGTCTTTACTTTCTGAACTGAATTATTACTTATTAGCAAGACTTCTGCAGGGACAGGTCTTCCTCTGGAACTTCCTCTTGGCGTGGCGCTGACCCTGAATTCCTTGAAGGACATTCTTTGGAGTGATAACGCTGGAAGCTTTTTCACTGTACATACCTGAAAGACTTTGACTACTGTTTCAGCAGGTAGATGGCACAGTGGATAGATAGAGGCCTGGCTCTGGAGTCAGGAGACTCGAGTTCCAATCCAGCCTCAGACGCTTACTAGCTGTGTGACCCTAGGCAAGTTACTTAACCCTATCTGCCTCACTTTGCTCATCTGTAAAGTGAACTGGAGGAGAAAATGGCAAACTGCTCCAGTATCTCTACCAAGAAAACCCCAAATGGAGTCACAAAGAGTCAGGGTGACAAAAAAACCAACTGAATTGTTGTTGTTGAACTAAACTGTTCCAGTGGCTGGCTAATTTCTGCTTTCCAAAGGCCCTACCCTAGTTTAGAACAGGGAAGACCATCACCATTGGGCTGGCCACTTAGCGAAATAATTTCTGGTAACCCTGATAGACAAATGTTAGGGCCAGTTAAATTTTAAGAAACCCTCCAAGAATTTGTAATCTAAAGCTGCCAACATATGGACACATAGGCATTCCATCCCTGACGCCTCTCCCCAGCTCTTACCCCACACATCAGAATATAGAAGAATCTGGAAGAGACAACATCTAAGATCCCCGCCTGCTCTAAATTCTGTGACAGTACATAAGGGGAAACTTTGCTACCAGCCTGCTCTTTTTTCCTTTTTTATTGTAAAATCATCAATAAGCAAATATTTCAACATAAAAAGAACAAGAAAAGAGATTATAGAAGAAATTGAACTCTTACGTATAGTTACATATGAACTTTTTTAGCCTCTCTAGGTGAGAAAAGTAATACTGTCCCCTTAACTTCATTCCTTACCATACATTATTTTAAGTCAGGGAGTTTCTGCATTACATTCATATATAAAATTGAACAAAGTGATAGCAAAATTGCTGTGTTTGGGTTCCTTTATGTGCATCTTTTTGATTTCTCCTATACTCAAGGAGATCAGAGACAGAGAGAAAGGACCCTGAGTTTCAAGACTATAGCAGCAATTTTTTGCAATAGCAAAGAACTGGATACAAAATAAACATCCATTGAGTGGAGGTTGGTGGGACCAAATGTGGTTATGTGAACATAATGGAATGTGGAACTGTACCACATGATGAATGTCGTACAGTTAGAGAAGAATGGGAAGACTTGAATGAACTGATGCAGAGTGAGATGAGCAGATCTGGGAGAGCCATTCACTGGTTGACCAAACTAATAATGAGAAGGAAAATAAATTAAATTCTTCAGCACTCTGATCAGAGCTGCCTATTTGCACAGAAAACAGAGGGAGATTTAGTCTGAGGAAACAATGAGAAGAGTTAAGAACAGGTAGCATAGAGAAGTTAAAAATGATATTGTTTCAATGACTACAGAAGACCTGATGGGAATCTGTCTTTCTCATGTAGGTCCCAGGAACCCCATACTACTCAGTTCTGTTTCAGATGTTTTATGTCCCTAGTCTTTTCTGCAACAGCTGTCTTTAGAAGTCACCAGTAGACTTTTAAGATTAAAGATTTGGGGAGCAAACTCAGAAGTCTCGTTTCTGTTCACCCCATCCAACCTTGTCTACCCTGCAAAACTACTCGTGAGAGAAGTGGGTCTGTTCCCCCCGCCAAAAATTTTTTTTAGAACATTAGTAGAATGAGTATTATAATTAATTCTCCTTCTAAATTGCAGAAAACTAGACTCAATATTAAGGTGAGTTTGCTGGGTCTTTACTCAATTCTAACATCAGGATGAAAATTTCAATGTCAGTAGAATTCTTTTTGTTTATTCTTTCCAAGTGAATTTTGTACTTTTGAAAAGTTTCTGAAGCTGAGAGACCAATATCCTTCCTCTGCCCACAGGGTAAGTATGGCTAGAAAGAACTATTCACACTCCTGGTGATTCACAGCTCTCTGCTAGAGGCATTGTCTCCTCCAGAGAGAGAAGTTTGGCCACTCAACTGAAAGTTTCCATGATATTGCAAATAATTCTGATGCCAATAATGACTCACCTTAGCATGGCTAACACCTCAGCCCCAAGCATGCTCTAAAGAGGTGAGACACTGTCAGCTGGCAAAGTTGTGAGCTAGCTGTGTATTTGTGCTGTGGGGGCAGTGGCCTCTGGAATATGATTTACTACTAACAAAAGAATCAAACAAAAATCCTTTCTCCCATTGGTCTCCCATAAGACAGTCAATACTACTAGTAATTCATGCTATTGAGTTGAAGTATTGTTCAATCTGGTATCTGACCTATACCAAGGGAAGCTGAAGGTGGTGGTAGGGCCAGTGGTCAACAGAAGGCCCTGTGACCCCCAAGGATAGAAAGGTTATTACAACACAGTAGAGGGCAGAAGAGAGCTTCAGGGCAGAAACTCCTTAAAAAGGGGTTATTAACTTTTGTGAAGGAGGTGAGATGAGATGGGATTTGGAAGACAAGTAAGGGGCCAGAAAAGACATTTTATCCTAAGGGAGTGAAATTCTATTCTTACAAGGACAAAGTCATTCTCCTCAACCTCTCTGTAGCCTTTGACACCGTTGGTCACTCTACTGGATACTCTTTTCTCCAGGTATTCTGGACATGTTCCTCTGCACACACACACACACACACACACACACACACACACACACACACACACACACACACACATACTTCTCCTTCTACCTGACTGCTTTTTCTCTCTTTCCTTTGCTGAATCCTGCTCTAGATCATGCCCTCTAACAATGGATGTTCCCTCAGAACTCTGTCCTGGGCCCTCTTTTCTTCTCCCTCTCTACTACTTCACTTGGAGATTTCATCAACTCCCATGGATTTAATTATAATCTCTATGCTGATGATTCTCAAATCTGTCCTTCCTGCCCCAATCTCTCTGCTGACCTCCAATCTTGTATCTTCAAGTGCCTTTCAGACATCGTGGACTGGATATCCAGTAGATATCTCAAACTCATTGTATCTAAAACAAAACTCATTATCTCCCCTGCTCTTAGCTTTCCTATTACTGTAGAGGGCAACACCAGCCTCCCAGTCCCTTAGACTCCTAACCTAGAAGTGATCTTGGACTCATCACTGTCCCTCACCCCCACATCCAAGTTGTCAAGCCCAGTCCATTTGAGCTTCCGCAACATCCCTTGAATATGTTCCCTTCTTTCCACTGACTGCCACCCCCCCACCCCAGGGCAGGTCCCCATCACCTCACACATGGATTATTGCAATAACTGCCTGCATCTCCTCACTCCTATCCATTCCCATTCCCCAATCAACTGCTAAAGTGATTTTCCTAAAGTTCAGGCCAGATCATGACACAGCAACCCCTTTGCCCCCACTCAATAAATTTCAGTGTCTTCCTATTGCCTCCAGATTCAAATAAAAATGTTTTGTCTCGCATTCAAAGCCCTTTATAAACTAGCCCCCTAGTGCCTTTCTTGTCTTCTTAGACCTTACTCCCCCTTATGTACTCTTTGATCTAGTTCTATTGGCCTCCTGGCTCTTCCATGTACAAGACATCTCTTGGCTTTGGGCATTTTCTCTGGCTGAACTTATGTGTGGAATGTTCTCTCTCCTTTGTTCCAACTATTAACCTCCCTGGCTTCCTTAAGTCCAACTAAAATTCCACCTTCTATGGGAAGCCTTCCCCCTTCCCTATAAATTCTAAAGCCTTCCCTTGGTGTATTATTTCTTTTTATTCCATATATAGCTGGTTTGGTATTTATTTGCATGCATATTATTTCCCCCATTATATTGTAAGCTCCTTGAGGGCAGGAACTGTCTTTTGCCTCTTTTTGTATCTCCACAGCTTAGCATAGTGCCCAGCACTTAGTAGGAGCTTAATAAATGTTTATTGATTGATACAGGTGGCAACTAAGTTGGGGATCAAATTACTGGCATTAGAAAGACAGGGTATGTAGTAAAGCATTACAAAAATGGAAAAACTGGGTTCAAATCTTGGATTAGTCAAAAAGAACTTAGGCCAAGTGGAGAAAGTCTTTGTAAACCATTGAAGTGAATTTATGCCAGACAAGAAGAGGTCTATTTCAGTTCGTTGGAGGGTTTACTTATGTCTTCTGAGTCCTATAGAGAAGCATCCAGTTAGCTCGAATGAGGAAGAATTACAGAAGTTGGAGCATGTGGTTTTCTAGCACACCTCTGAAGAACAAAGAAGACTGAGCAGTGGCAGAAAAGTGAGATATTAAGCAAGGTCAGTGGCTGCACAAGCATCTCAGGGCAGAAGAGCCAGACTGAGTTAAGTCTCAATGATGCTAGAGTGAGGAGGAATTATAGGAATTGCAACATGTGTTTTTCCAGGAAGACTGAGCTATGGCAGAGAAGAGAGATATTGACCTGGGTCAGTGACTCAACAAGCATCTGAGGGCAGAAGACCTAGACTGAGTTAAGAAAAAGAAGGCTCTTTTCCCATCTTTCTTTGTATGCCTCCCTATCCAAACCCACCATAATATAATTTGATATTTTAGTATCCTCATGTTTCCCATAAACTGAATCTTGCCTTAACCACAAAGAGACCGGGGGTTGACTAGAGATAGAGATAAATGTAAAGTTAGGCAGAGAGTCCAATCTCTGCCTAAATGTTGGGCATTTTTCCTACTGGGTACCTTAAATGATTGTAGTTGGACTCTACTGTGTCTTAAATAAATTCCCTAAAGATGAAGAGAGGATGGAACCATTTGGACCTTGTGGACCATTATATTCCCTTCTATATGCAAAGTGCAAAAAATGTCAGCTGTTTTTGTATTATTAAGGCATTCCTAGGGAACCAAGACCCTTATGTTGGGAAAGATTGAAGGCAAAAGGAGAAGGGGATGGCAGAGGATGAGATGGATAGATAGTGTCATGGAGCCAACAAGCATGAGCTTGGACAGATTTTGGGAGACAGTGGAGCAGTGGTTCTCAACCTTCCTAATGCCACAACCCTTTAATAGTCGTATGTGGGTATATCTGCATGTGGGTGGACCCACCTGGAGACGGATAGAGAAGGTTCCTAAGACCATGGGAAATATGTGTTTTCCCATGGTCTTAGGTGACCCCTGTGAAAGGGTCATTTGATCCCAAAGGGGTTGCGACCCACAGGTTGAGAACCGCTGCAGTGGAGGATAGAACAGCCTTGTGTGCTATGGTCCATGGGGTCATGAAGAGTCAGATGTGAACAAAGAACTGAACAACAAGAGAGATCTAGGACCAATAGAGAGGATGCTAGAGATGCAGATCTCGAGGACCTCTGAACAATAGGTACCTTCTAGGTGGAAATGGGGAGGCGGCTCTTACATCCAGTTAGGGAATGCTAGTCAGCAATTAGCTCTCAATTTAGCTTGTAGGGACACCTGTTCCAACTCTCCTTTCTTCATGTAGTTGATATCCAGATAAGCCAAGTACCCTTGTGAGTGCTGGCACATTCTAAAAGGGAAATATTTCTGAAGAGGATAATACAGTTACCCATTATCAGTCTGTGACATTTACTCAGTCATTAACATCTTCATAAGGATTAAGGTATCAGAAAACTAGCTTACAAAAGCAGGATCCTGAGATGGAAGGGGATTCAGGACAGGTAAATTTAGTCATGGTGTGGGGAAAGGAATAGACTCAGGTAATGGTAATGGGGTAGAGATAGAAGAGATTTAACCCTGTCCATGGAAGTGGGAACGTTATAGATTTGGCTCTGTGGCTTTGAGGATAGAGTAGCAGACTTATAGCCATGCATATATGTGCATGTTACTATAGTTCTTGTCTCAGCGTAGTTCATTCCTTCCCAAGAGTCATTATTGTGAAGACTTAGTGGCCAGAAGTGTCCATCTATAGATGGGTGGGCAATATCTCAAATTCCCCAAGTTTCTGTGGCTATTAACCAGGGGTTTTCTGTCAGTTCTCTAGGTTTACAAATTGAGATGAGCTATCAATCCATATCTGTGGAGGTAGTTTCCACACCAGGAGTTTCTCCCATCAAAGAAATCATCGGTCTGGACTCTACCCCACCCCCAAACCAAACCCTCAAAAAACTGCTAAAAAATGCAACAGCAACAGCAATAATCCTAAAGCTAAGATTTATATAATATTTTGAGGTTTATAAGACGATCACATTTTATTCTCACAGCAACACCAAGAGATCGGTGCTATTACTGTTTCTATTTCGTAGATAAGGAAATTGAGGCAGACAGAGTTGGAGGGACATTGGAAGCCAGATCTAAATTCAGGTCTAGTGTTTTAGCCGCTGCACCACCTAGATGACAAATAATAAATCCCACTTCAGACATTTAACTGGGTGACCAGAGGCAAGCATGTTGCTTAACCTCTCTCAGTTTCTCCAACTGTAAAATGGGTGTAATAATAAATCTAGTACCTACTACATATGGTTTTGTGGAGACTCTGATGAGATAGTATATGTAAAGCACGTTGCAAGCGTTAGAGCATTTATAGCAGCATTGATAATAATGCCTTTTTAAGATGCTCGACAAAATTATAAACTCTCAAGCCTGCTGAATCTCTCCATGACCTCTAGTAGCTCAGCTAGTCAAAGCAGCTTGAAGTGGAAGATTCTGATTCCGAAGGTGCCCTGGTCTCCTCGGAACTTAACCCCAGGTCCAGGCTGTATGGATCGATACATTCCCCTTTGTTTGACTTGGAATAGGTTAAAGTTTAGTTGAATACAAACTTCATGGAACAAATCATTTTATTAAGGGGATTTGTTCTGTGAAATTTGGATTCAGTCAAAGGGCTGCACTTGAGGACCTAGAGGGCCACATGTGGCCTCGAGGCTGCAGGTTCCCCACCCCTGCTAAACCCATCCACAAGTAAGCCAGGACAAACCAACCAGTTTATGAGAGAGTTACATGATAAAATGGTAACATAGACTAAGTTTCATTTCCTCCCCCATCAGCCTTCCACTGTCAATGCTAATGAGCAGTGAATTTTTTTTTTTTAAGGAAATAGCCAGAGGGTAGAAGGAAGAGGGAGGTAGGCAATCTGGATAATTCACAGACCAGATAATCTGAGTAAGAGAGTACAATATGGAATAGATAACCTTTTTTCCTAAATTCCTGGGGCTCCAGGGCTCCATGGGAAGAACAAAGTATTCAATTACCCAAACCTTTAAATGCCAAATGAAGGCTTCTAGTGATACTGCATTTTAAAAGTCTAGAGATATGTGTGGTCTTTAGGAAACTTTTCCAGTTATATCCATTAATATTTAGACTCACAGAGGATTTGATTGGCTTCACTTGCCTGCTGGTTTTTCTAGAATATTCTTAATGAGAGCAAGATATTTATACTCTCCCAGTATTCACTAGCAGAGATATGGTTACTTCATGGAAAACATCCACCACCCTGATTGATGCTGGCAGATTCTTTGTGGATATGGAGGTGGACACAGCGCAGACTCCTCTGACTTTGAAAACCAAACCAGAACCAGGAGGTGGTGGGAAAAAAGGGGGATCTAGAGTCAGCTCAGATCCCACTTCTGCCACTTAATAGCAGTGCGACCTAGGAGAGAATTGGACTATCTGGTCCCCAAGGGACCTTCTAGCCACAAATCATCCGGTTCTCCAAGAGGTCTCCCCAGTTAGAGTTAGAAAGAATCATCTCATCCATTTCAATCCCTTTGTTCTACGGATGAAGAAATTGGCTCCCAGAGATATCAAATTATTTGCCTCACATCCCACAGGTAGTAAGAGACATCACTGGGATTTAAACCTGGGGTCTCTGATTTCAGATCCAGATTCTATTACATTGCTCTGTCTATAGCATCATATAGGAATCATTATCTAAAGCCTCTGGAAAATTAGCAGAAGGTAATGAAGACAATGGATGGTGATTAATTTCAAGTCCAATCTACTGTCTCTTATCTCCCCAAATGCATCGCGACACCCTTAAGGGAAAAGACCAGAACAATAAGTAGGATGTCATGATTGGGGTGCCATAATTAATTCCAGGTGAGAGCCTGGAATGAAGAGTTCAATCTGCTAGAGGGAAGTTTGAGGGAAAAGCTTGGAGTAACATATAGATGAAAGCAATGAATGACAAGTTCAATATTTAATGCAGTGGAATGCAAAACCTTAAGAGTACTTTCCATTTTTGTCTTTGTATTCCTGCTGCCCTGTACAGTGTCTGGCACAAAGTAGGAGCTTAATAAATATTATGGAATGGAATGGAGAAAACAGAGGAGGAGAAGATTGTGGTCCTCCAGGGAGTTCAGCCTGAACCATAGATGTCTGTCAACTGTCCTGACTCAGGGATGTTGTAAGACAGGTAAACACAGGAGGGCTGCCAGCACAGGTTCTCTCTTGATCTGGTCAGACAGGAAGGACAGGGAGACAACATCAGAGGGGCTAATAATTTTACTTTATTCTAGTCTAGTCTTCTAAAAAGGATTGCTGATAATGGGAGCACCAACTCCTACAGCATTTCCTGAGTTTCCTTCTTGCAGGGACCAGCATGACGGGACTAGGAGGCAACTACCCCTTTGTCTCGGGGTCAATTGAGACAGGCACAGCTTGTGCATTCCCCTAAATCTCCTCAAAATTCAATGAGGGTCAATTGAGGCAAATACAGATTTCCCCCAAACCTTGATGGGAGCTGGTCAAGGAATACACAGCATTCCAGCTTGTGCATTCAACCCTAAGGTTTCCCCATTCATTGACCAATGCCCACATGGTTTATAGAGCAACAGACAAAGAAGGCATATTGCCACCAATAGCCTTACAAGTTTACCTTATCTCACCATTACATCTCACTGCATACTCTCAGTGGATATTTACAATTTTAGGCACAAATGTTTATATTATTTATTATTATATAATGCTGTGCAAGCATGGCAGAGATGTTCTGAACCATGATCATAAGAACTCATATCTAACACTTGGGAACAAGAGATTGTTATGGCTATGGATCCTAGGAACTAACTGCCGGAAAGAATAACAAAAATCTACCTTACACACACTAAAATCCACCTTACTTACAGATATGCAAAACCCCTTATGCTACAAGTAATGGTGCACAGAAGGGGCCTGTCTCTCATTTCTATATTTCCTTGTCCCTTATCATTCAATCAATCTTGTGGTAATTATAGGGAGCCTGCTGAATGGTCCTATAAACTGA
>CM053581.1:546151510-546176812 GCA_028627135.1 Pseudochirops cupreus
TTTTGACTTTGAGAGTATGTTATAGTCTAAATATTTTGATCACAGATGAAATTGGTTTTGACTTGTAATTTTCTGCTTTCTAGTCATGCTTTTTTCAGGCAGGTGCAGCTCATTGGCCATAGTTCCAATTATTGTTAAGATCCAATTTCCTAACAATCAAGCTTCATCTCTTACAAGACCATTATCTTTTATGTATGTGTTATCTCTTCTCTCTTCAGTGTGGTGAAGTGGACAGACTGAAAGTTAGGAGTGAAGACTTCTAGTTAGTACTAGTTTTGTTCCATTTGATTGACTTGGATCAATTCACTTCACCTCTGTGGGCCTCAGTTTCTCTACCTACTAAATTTAGGCTTGAAGTAATGAAAAACTTTCTAACAATTAGAGCTAACAAAAGATGAATAGGCTCCTCACTTGAGATCTTCAAGCAAAGGCCAGAGGACCACTTCCTAGTTATATTATTGGGGGATCCTTTTTCAGGTATGGGTTGAAGAAAATGAACTTTTGTAGCATCTCCCACTAAGATGCCTTCCAATCAGGAGAGTGTTAGGGCCAACTTGAATAGTCACACTTGGGAAATTGATCAGTACAAACAATTTTGTTTTGTTGATTATTTGTACTTAAGAAAATGTTAGTAATGTGAATTAAACTTTCATACACATTGAGGAGACTTTTTTTTTTCCCCAGAAAGATGGCTTTTTAACATTTACTTACTTCCAGCTAGGAATCTTTATTAATTTTGCTCAAATGAGAGGGCTATCCTAGATGAACTTGAAGGTCCCTTTCTTTTGTTTTCTTTCTTTCTTTTTTTCACTTGGAGGTAATTGGGGTAAAGTGACTTGCCCAGGGTCACACACCTAGTAAGTGTTTGAGGTCAGATCTGAACTCAGGTCCTTCTGACTCTAGGACCAGTGCTCTATCCACTGTGCCATCTGAAGGTCACTTTCTAACATGTGGTAATCCCATGAAATTTCAAAATAATAAATGTTGTGACAGTAAAATTTTGCCAGTCTGTTTAAAGTAAATGTATTGATTAGATTTGGGCTTAGCTAGAGCAGAATTTTCATTCTTCATCAAATAGAATTTCAGAATAAAGATGAAGATGTATGTAAAGTATGGCATAAGCATTGAAGTACCTAATGAATGAGTGAAGCATTTTTGAAGCTCTTATTATGTACAAAATTATATCAGCCACATTTTATTATTTCATTATCATCACTGTCCTGGACAGGGTTTTACCAACTGAGCTACCAACGGACTTCATTAAAAGATGGAGTCACTTATGCGGTAGACGCACCATGACACTGTGTTCAAAGTCTCATCTTTCTGTAGTACGGATGAGCAAGAAGAAGTCTGGACTTGAAGTTGGCAGAGACCTGGGTTTGAATGTGACTTGTGGTGCTTTCTAGTTTTAGAAATATGGGGCAAATCACCCAACATCTCCAATAGGTTTCAATTACCTCAATGATAGGAGACAATTGTAATTACTTTACAAGGCTGTCATAAGGTACAATGAGGTTATTTATGTAAAGTTTGTGGAAAAGAGCTGTACAAATGCCCATTATTACTGTCTTGAGAACATCGGTAAAGTTCAGTAAGCTGTATCCTAAAACATTAGGTCTGGAAGGAAGATTAAAGATTATCTTAGTTGAATCCTTTTATTTTTCAGTTCAGTCATTTTTCAGACTCTTCATGACCCCGTTAGGGTTTTCTTGGCAAAGATATTGGAGTGGTTTGCCATTTCCTTCTCCAGTTCATTTTACAGATGAGGAAACTGAGTCAAACAGGGTTAAGTGACTTGCCCAGAGTCCCACAGCTAATAAGTATCTGAGGCCAGATTTGAACTCAGGAATCTTCCTGACTCTAGACCTGACATTCTATCCACTGTGCCACCTCACTGTCCAGATGAGAGAACAGAGGCGCAGGGAATTTAAACGCCTTATCTAAGATTACTCAGTCCTACTAGACTTCACTTTTAACATCTTATGCAAATGTGATTCTAGCAACTGACCAACACAGTATTCTACAAACTACAGGAGCTTAATAAATGTTTTCTGAATCAGTGGCAAAGGCTGGTTTAGAAACCAAATCTCCTGTCTAATCTAGTGCACCTTCAACAGCAACCACTGCCTTCTGTCAAGAATAGTAATTTGTCCAGTCTGCCATTTATGTAACTCACTTTCTGTTATCCATATATGAATTATTTCCTTTGTTGATTACCTATAATAGCCTTTAATTCTGAATCAACTTCCCTTCAAGCCTCAGAAATAGGAGCCTCTTGACATAGATATTCCTTCCCATGCCCTCCTCCACACACCTTCCTTCTGAGTGTGCTCTCAGAAAACACCAAGTAATATTAACCTAAGTAAAACACAATGAAGTAGTTGAAAGCCTACTACTTCTAAACAATCGCACAATCCATTTCACTGCCAAATTTAAACTGAAAAAAATCTTTTGTGTGTGAGATTCTCCATTAGTCAATATCACTGTTTCCCTCCATTAGCCCAGATAATTAATAGATAATTAATACTACCATTGGAATAGTCTACATTAAAAACTCATATGGGAAGACCTCATTAGTAAGCACCCTACATTTGGCAAATAAAAGATCTTTTGAAGTTATCTGTCTGATCTATATCTGGTTTCACAATAGTATTTGATGAGAATAATCAAACTCTACTCGGCATCTTTAGACTCCTAGAGATAGCTTTTTGATTGCAGCAATATTCTGTACAGGGCTCTGTACGTAGGAAATATTTAATAAATGTTTATTAAAGTCCATTGAATCGTATTCTTCTTTCATGCTTTCAGGCAACCAGATTCAAGATCTTGATGGCTTTTTGTCATTAGCATCCAGTCCCCCCTCATTTTAAAGGTGAGTCACCTGTAGCCCAGTGATATACTAAAGAAAGAAGCTGAGATTTGAACCTAGATCCTCTTACCCTAGATCCAGGATTTCCCCCCATCTCTCTTATACTGACTCTCTTGCTTGTGCTGCTGGCTTATCCTATACATGAGTCTTCTATGAGAACAGCTGGCCTGCACCCTCTTTGGTGTTTGCTTTAATATCCTTCACTGAACCTGCTGGTGAGCTTGAACGTTCTGCATATTAATGGAGACTCGCACTAGAAGCCCTTTTCTCTAATTTGTCCACTGTAAGTGGGAAGTGGGGTGGAGGGAGATGGGAGAGGGAGCCTAGCAGATAAACATAGCACTCAGTATTCATTGAGAAAATGGGCAAGGAGGAGCTCCCCATTGTAACCTGGTGAGCTCTGTTGTTTCCGGAAGCCCAGCTGTCCTAATGCTTCAAGGGCTGGTGAATGTGCTGGCGAACAGATCAATTTATTCTAAATTCTACTGCCAGTGTCGGTTAATATCCACTGGGGTGTACAAGGCGAGTTAACAATCTATGAGATGTAGGGGTGCTCCTCTCTCTCTCTCTGTCTCTCTCTCTCTTTCTCTCTCTCTCTTTTTGTTTCTCTTTTGGATTCATTGAGAAACATTGACAAAACTGCTAACATATGTTTCTGCTGCCAAAGCTTAGTCTTATCACAGTTTGAAACTGTAGAAAATCAGTTACATGCTTTGAATTACTCTCTTTACTGACACAAAAGCATTTCTTCATTCTTTCAGGGGTAGTGAGCACTTTGCAACATCTACTACTAACAGGCTGTTAGGACTTTCTGCTAAATTAATGTATTACAAGGAAACTAACCAGAAGGCCAGTGGTATGCGAAAAATCCACTTTCTCTGTTGTGGCTGCAGCAGGGTTTGGTTGTTACAACATCTGGACAACATTTGGGGTTGTCTCTCAAGGACACAGACATGCACCTCCGGTGAATTTCAACTTTCAACATCTCTCTGCCTCTAATCTATATTTAATGTTTCATGACTAGTAGTCAAAGAAGCTTCAACTAAATATCAGGTTGGAATGAAAATGATCCTTGGGAAAAACATTCCTTTTCAGCCTCGCACGCCGGCAAAGTGTCTGTGACAGAGATGCTCCCCAGAGACGTGTAGTCCATTCTGTAGCAGTAATGATAATTAAGACTTATGATTGCTGTGCCCACATAATCAAAGATCGCTTCATGAAATGTATTCCCGAAGGGAAGCAGCCTCTGTTCCTAACTAGATGTCAGTCACTGAGATCAGCCCCCCCAGGGGTCCCAAGTCTTTGGTTTGCCCTTTCCATTATGGTATAGTTAGCATTGTATTTCTTCATATTCTCCTCAATGCAAATGAGGAGGTAATCATGTGTAAATCGAATCGTGCCCTCCAGAAGGCACATGTGGTGCAGGGGAGGGGGCTTGGTGTATTCTTTTCTTCCCCACCCCCCCAACCTACCACAGGGATTTCTCACATGGAACATAATTACATCTCTACCATATGGGCTCATTTATATTCTATTACAGGTTAAGCTAATACGACTCAGAAATATGCTAAAAATACCTCAAAGTACTCTGAATGCTGTCAAAACACTTGTCATTTCTGGCTTCTCTGTTTGATTGCTTGTGATTTTATTTTTGTCTGGAGAGACTGGGCAGCCAAGAAACTTCAGAAAAGTGAAAGCGACACCAGCTTGCTGGTGACCAGCGTGTAAATACAGCTGTGGCTCCCTTGAATGATTGCAATCTTTGGGCTTAGAGGGAATAGCTCCTTCTTGATACAACTGAGAACCCCCTGCAGTTGTAAGTTTTAAGTCTCCTGAGAGGTAGAAAGCATACATTTCAGATGTGTGGCTTCGTCAATGTCAGATGATTCCTTCCTTGCCTTTGTTGGACATGCTGGTTCCTGGTGATAGAGAAACACCTGCAGGGGACAGCCTGTACAGAGAATTTCTCTGGTTTCCTTAAGGGTTGGTTTGGCTCTGGGGTAAATCTTTGCTCTCAGAAATTTTGGGAGAGACATAATGGGAAACAAGTCCCATTTGAAGTCATGAGTTCAACAATGACTTAGAAAAATGATTAAGGGCTGTGTGGCTAAAATTTATCAAACAGTTAACATCCCTTGTTAAAGAGTGATGAGCTGGGTGGTTTTAATGGATAGAGTTCTAGGTGTGAGACCCGGAAGACCTAGGTTCAAATCTCACCTAAGATGCCTACTAAAGTTTTACAGGCTTTAGAGGTTCATAGGCTTAGAGTTGGAAGTGACTCTGGAGATGTATTTATGCCCTACATCCATGTCCCACATGAGGAAAATGATGCTTATTGAGCTTCAGCAACATGCCTGAGATAGTAATGATAGTAAATGAAAGCACCACAATTTGAACATAGGTCTTCTGCTCGAAATTTGGTATTTTTTTTCCTACTATACCATGCTTCCTTACTTAATACTTAACCTCCTTCAATTTCCTCATCTGTGGATAATAGAGATAATGGAGATAATGACAGTACCTTACCCAAAGGATTACTGAAAGAATCAAGAAAGACAGCAGATGTCAATTGTTTTGTAAATTTTAAATTAATATAATATGTTACCTATTATTAATACTAGTAGCAGATATAATAGTGGTAGAAGGAAAAGAATTAAATTTATATGTGTATATAAATGTATGTATGTATATGTACATATGTGTATATATATATGAACAACTACTAATTTCTTGATTATTGATAGATATCAGATATCATTTGGTTGAAACGTCAATTAAATTCAGCAGTCATTCAATGTGTACCTACCAGGTCCTGTAAGATAGTCCTTGTCTTTATGGTACTTAATCTGAAACTTCCATATGGGCAAAAAAGAAGCTCACCACAGTGCTGCCTAAATGATTCTCTGGGAATTCCGAGGGGAAGAATAATACCTGCTATTAATTGAGCAACTTTTTGCTTCCTTAAGAGTACAAGCTCCAAGGGGGCAGGAGAAGTGGTTGTTTTTGTTCGTGTATTCTCAGTGCTAAATACTCATTGACTTCATCTGACATCACCTTAGCTGTGTAGACCTGGGTTTCCTATGAAATATTTTGTCATGTAAAACCAGAGTCTTGTATCTCCCTGAAGACTGACTCTATAGGAACTATTTTAAAAAGAGGCATGTAGGGAAATTGGGCTTATAATTAGGGAAAGAAAATTTTAATGTGCCTTAGAGTTGGTTTTCTACTTAATAAATCTTAATAGACGTGATATATACTTGTAAGTGATTATTCCCATGCACATTATTTCTATTACTCCTATAATCCCATGTATAGTATATGACTTTATCTCAATTCTCTTATTACCCCCCCCCCACACGCACACATGCTCAAACACACACACATATCTCTTAGAAGTCAGTAAAACTTAGCATGCAGAACTGTAGCAAAGGTGAAATTTAACTTAAATAAAAAGCTAGAGAAGATTGAGAGGAAGGTAATGAAGATGGTGAAAGACTTTGAAACCATACCATTTGAAGATTGTATAGAATGGCAGAAGGGACATAGGAATATTTAGCCTAGAGAAGAGAAGGCTTGACAACTGTCCTCACATACTTGAAGGGTTGTCTGAGGAAGAGAGAATAACCTTGTTCCATTTGTCCCCAGAGGCAGAACTCAGCGAAACTTATAGGAATTGTAAGCATGAAAATATAAGTTTGATGTCAGGAAAAATTTCCTAACAATTATAGTTATACAAGATTTGGATGCATAGAGGGTTCTCCTTCATTTGAGGTTTTCAAGCAAAGGCTGGGGTGACTGTCAGGAATTTTGTGGAGAGGATTCTTATTCAGACATGGTTTGACCACTGACAAGGGCTCACATGGTCACGCACCACCTTCTACATGAATCCTTTCCTAACGCCACCACCACTCTCAGCCACTAATGTTCTCACTCCACCCATCCCTTGGTATTTATTTTGCGCACACACATCTTGCCACCTCCAATAAACTATGAACTCTTCTAGGGCAGGAAAGGATTTTCACTTTTTGTAATGGCAGTGCCTGGCACATAGTAAATCCTTAATAAATGCTCCTTAATTGAGCAATTGATTGAAAATAGTCTTTCATCATTTTCTGATGAATAACCTGAGATTCTTTTTCATTTAAATGTCACAAGTCAACATTGCAAGTGTTAAGGCTCTTATTCTGAATAATCACTTCCAAGTATATATTATGACAGGTTTATTGAGTAGAAAAGCAACTTGGGTACATTAAAATTTTCTTTCTCTAACTATAAGCTCAATTTCTCTTCATGTCTTCTTTTGGAGAAGTCAAGTCCAAAGGGCGAAACAAGACTCTGGCTTTACACAACAAAATATTTCACAGGAAATTCAGGTCAAATACACAGCTAAAGAGAAGTCAGGGTGAGTCAGTGGATGGGCATTTAGCACCAAGAATACAACTACAAGCAAAAACATCAGTTCTTGCCTTCTAAGATCTTGTATAATGGGATTATAGATTTGGAACTCATGGCGATCTCAGGAATCATCTAAATCCAATCCCTTGAACTTTATAGAGGAGACTGAAGGCCAGAAAAGGTAAATGACCTGCCAAACTCACCCATGTAGTAAATGGCAGGATGAGGATTCAAACTCTGACTCAAAATCCAGAGATCTTTCCACTGTCCCATGCAAGTCAATCATTCATGAGGCTGATGTCCATTGATACAAAGGACAACATTTTTATGCCTTTTTGTTGTTGTTCATTAGGTACAATGGTGGCCTACTCTTCACCATCCCATTTGGGGTTTTCTTGGCAAAGATACCATTTCCTTCTCCAGCTCATTTTACAGATGAGGAAACTGAGGCAAACAGGGTTTAGTGACTTGCCCAGGATCACACATCTAGTAAGTGTCTGAGGCTGGATTTGAACTCGGGAAGATGAGTCTTCCTGATTCCAAGCCCAGTGCTGTATGCACTATGATACCAACTAGCTGCCCTGCCATACCTTACCAGATACTTTCCATGAGTTGTTGGCACTAAAAGAAAAAAAAAGGTGGATCACCAAGGGGCTAACCCTAACTGAGCTTCTTTAAATTTAGCTAGACAGGTACTGAAACAATAGACACACAATGTCACCAGACCCTAATTCAGTTCAAAGCTTTTCTTTCTTAGTGAGAATTTACAGAGCTCATGCACTTTTGCCATAATTTTTGACCACCCAGGGTGACCTCCATGCCATGGTTAGGCACCAGATGAGGTTTTCAATAGGCAGTACTGGTAAATCCAAATTATTTGGGATCACTCATTTAAAATAATCCTCATTTGGTTTCATGTTGATTCTATTATATTTGATTAATGGTGTTCTACTCCTATAACAAGCGTTTCTACCTCAAACTTTTTTTCATATTATAGGATTTAAATTGTCAACATTCCTAATCATGGTAATCTTTAAGACTACAGTTTCTAGAGCAGCTACCATATTCATTGGTAGAAAAAGTTTCCTTGATGGGTGTTGCTAATGTCAATGACATCATAGATCTGGTAATGAACAAACAAAAAAATAAAGTTAAAGCAATTGTGCTTCCCTTCACTTTCCTTGGTTCTGCATTGGGAGAAAAGGAGATGAAGTTGAAAAGATGCTGGGTATTGTTGACCCAATCCCCCAGCAAATTGCCTAGACTGACTCCAGGACCTCAAGCTTACAGACAATGGTGCTTCAGATTTGAAGGACTTGGTAGCCATGGAAATAACTATGTGATTGTAGACACTCGTGACATATGAAATTTCATGCTCAGAAGTGATTTTTCAGCTTTTTTTTTAAAAAAAAGTGGTTTTCCTTCAAAATTACCCCAGAGACTTCTGAAAGGATTAGATACACAAGCTTTCAGTGGTTAAAGCAACTGGATCTTAAATTTCTTTAAAGTAAAAATTAAAACATCCTGTTTTCAACCTTACATATTTAAAATTAAATGCCTTTTAAAAATTGCAAAGATGATTTTTCATTCACATTGGATCTACAGTAGAAAAATATTTTCTATCACTTAACCCCCGATATTTGCCAAACACATTAGCCCTAATCATACTGGGAAGAATCCACTTGGATCATGACCAGGTGGGAGGTTTTTTGCCCCCCTGCAAAACTCTTTTTAATAAGGTATGGGGGAAAATTCTTCAAGCAATCATGGAGGTAAAATCTCAACACCTAAAGGCATTGGGTCTACCCTCAGTACTTCAAGAATCTGTTATTTCATAGGCATGGGTGGTCCCTCCATCAATGTAGGTCACATCTAAAGCTCCATGGTCTGTGAGCTTAGGGTCCACCAAGTTAGTAAATATCCTTTAATAATATTGTGGAAACAGTTACAGTTACATTGTGCTGTGACTAACTTTGAAAGACTTGGCTCTTCACAACAATGCAAGGTTCTAAGACAACTCCAGAAGACTCATGATGGAAAATGCCATCCACATCCAGAGAAAGACTTAGAGTCTGAATGCAGATCGAAGCAGACTATTTGCTCTCTCTTTCTTGTTTTGTTTTGTTTCTTCTTTCTCGTGGTTCATTCCATTGGTTATAATTCTTCTTTGCAACATGACTAATGTGAAAATATGTTTAATGTAAATCTCTTTGTAGAGCCTATATCAGATTACCTGCCATCTTGGGGAGGGGGGAGGAGAGAGAGGAGGGAGAGGGGGAACATTTGGAACTCAAAAGCTTGTAGAACTGAATGTTGTAAACTAAAAATAAATAAATAAATTTTTAAAAATACCCGCAAAAATAAAAATCCTCTTTTAAAATAAAAAAATAATATTATGGAAAAATGTATCACTATGTAGCCAACTAAATATAATCTTCACCATTCGTTGGGCAACGGTCACGTTTTCCATCTGCAAACCAAATACAAAGATGTATAATGGATTGGAAAGACCTATCAGTGCTTGCCAAGGTAATGCATCAGACCCAGATTTTAATGGAAAATTTAGCCAGAAACCCAGATTGTTCCCTGCAAGACATCCATTTGCTTTTATATTTCTGCGTCATGCAATCCCTAACTTCCTTCAGTCAGTCAACTATTTCTTAAGCATTTCCTATGCTCTAAGCACTGTGCCATGGCTAAAGATACAAAGAAAGGCAAAAAAAAAAGCTTTCAAGGAATTCATGTGCTAACGGCAAAGGCAACATCCAAATAACTAGGTACCTCTGTCCCCCAGTAGAACGTAAGCTCCATGAGGGGAGCAACAATATTGTTTTTCATTTTTGTATCCCCAGCGCTTATCGTGGTTTTCTACACATAGTAGGCAATTAATGTTTGCTGAATTAAACAGCATTAGCTCCAGACTGAATTACAGGAGGCAATTCAGCACTCATTTCAAAGCAGACATTTGAAACTGACATATGTCATGTCAAACAGATGAATTCTAGCACCTAACTGGTCATGTAACAACTTCTGGTTATCCAGATATATCCATGGGCAGGCCCCAGCAAAGCCACAAACCATGTGAGTTTTACATTCTGTGTCTGGTTAAGGCAGTTTTTAGGCTTGGCTTATGTTTCTTGTACATGTCATCAGAGGAAACAAAATTGCCTCAGACTTTAGAAAATGTAGGATCATCGGATTTAAAAAAACAGGGAAGGGACCCTGACGATCACCCAGACCAGGAGTTCTTAACCTTTCCTGTTTCATGAACCCTTTGGGTAGTGTTTGTTTGAAGCCACTTCTAAGAATGATGTTTTTAAAGGCAGAAAACAAACAAACAAACATGTATGTGTGTGTGTGTGTGTGTGTGTGTGTGTGTATGATTACAATGAAGACAAGAAGAATTTATAGTATGCAAGATTATATGGAAATTCAGTTTTGTTTATATATACATACATACATACATACATACATACATATGTGTATATATGTGTATGTTGGCGAGGCAATTGAGGTTAAGTGACTTGCCCAGAGCCACACACCTAGTGTCAAGTGTCTGAGGCCAGATTTGAACTCAGGTCCTCCTGACTCCATGGCTATCAAAATACTTTTAAAAAAAGTTTATGGATCTTAGGTTCAGAATTTCTTCTCTGGTACAAGTTCTTTTTTTTTTTTGACAGATAAGGAAACTGAGTCTGATAGATGAAGCCTGAAGTCACACAGGTAGTAAGTGGCAGAGCAGAAATGCTGAGATTTACAGAAATTGGGTGTCTGAAATTTTTTTGACCACACCATTAAGGAATTGCATGTTCTTTATGGAAATTATTAATTTACTCCACATTGTCAGTCCTTCGGTTTGTCCTTTAAGAAATCAAATGTAGTATAATGTAGAAGAAATAATTTTATAGAAATTATTTTTCAAAAACACTAGTGTCCTTATGTCTAATCAGTGGGTTTTTCATCTTTGTCTTTGAATCTCCAGTGTTTAGTAGCAGGTACCTAATAAATGCCTTGGTTGACTTCTAGGTTTTGGACCAATTGTTTTCCCAATTTAGACTTGATTTTCAGTGCTTGAAGCTTCTCCTTTCATTTCTTTCACCCAGGGAAGAAGATATTGGCAAGATTCCACAGAAGGATGAAATGAGTTCCAGGTGTCCACAAAGCCAAGGTGAAACTGAGAATTATCTGGATAATTGAAGATCGCAGAGTTCAAGGGTGAGGTCTTCTGGTCTAGCTCAGAGAAAACAATGGCCATTTCACCTGAAAAAATACATTGGGCGTCTTTTTTATACAAGGTTCATCCAAATGTAGGACCACAGATGATCAGAATGGAATCAAAGGTTTCCTCCCTCTTAAACAGCTCAACCTGTCAGCAAAGTGTTGGAAACCCCTGCATTCTTCCAGTAGACAATGGAGTGTTTAATATAGAACCAGCTTGGAACACAGAAAGGAAGGTAGTTGCCTTTTCCTTACACCTGAAATAAATTTTCCTGACGAGGATACCTTCTTTTTTCCCCACTTCAAACCTCCTCTGAAAACGGTCTGCAGAAGCTCTGTTCTTCCTCCTTTCTCCCAACCCCCGGTCCTCAGGAAGGGGCTTGTGTCACTACTCCAGATACCCTCGTCTATTGGGAAGAGCCAGGGTGATTTTCAAGATAATCTTCTCTGATATAAAAGCATTTCCATCCAGGCAGGGAGACAGGCGGGGAAAGTGCTGAACAAACACCTGCTTTAGTCATGGAGAACTCAGGGAAAGGGCTCGACCCGCCCCGGGGAGGATTTCATTACAAAAAGACAATTCTTGGAGAAGAGCCGAGCAAGCAAAAAACCAGCCAGGGGCTTGTATATGCACACACATCCGTGTGCTCACAGAGGTTTATGTACTCATACCCACAAACATACAGGGGCAAGCTCATACCAGGACACATACACACGGGCTTCTCACACATACTCTCAAGAGTATACATGTATTCTCACATAGATACATAGGGGCATGAACACACAGGCACATGTACTCAGAGCCAGGCCCCACACAGAGATAATAATAATGAATAATATTGATAACCAGCATTTACATAGTACTTTAATGTTTTCCAAGTGCCTTACATATGCTATTTTATTTGATCCTCACAAACGATTCTGTGAGACAGATGCTACTTTTATTCCCATCTTACAGATGAGATAACTGAGGCAGGCAAAGGTTTTAAGGATTTACCCAGGGTCTACACACAGAGAGAGATACCCAGAGAGAGGCATGTACATAAAGGACATACATGAAAATGAGCCCACATCTGGCCACATAAGCACGTGCATATGGACACACACAGAAGCTAGCACATACATGCACAGGGAGTTGTCGTGTAACAGCCATTTTAAGTCAATTTCTGTGCTCCCGGTTTAATGGGAGTCAGATTGCTGGCTGAGAATATTTCTCATTGATTTTTTTTGTCCAGAAGATTTCCATTGTATAAAAATAAATCTCTTCATCCCTCCTCCCCTAAGCTCTTAAAAAAAAATCGTATATACAGCAACTGTTCTCTGAGCCCAAGAATTCCCATATTGTAGGAAATAAAAGGTGAAATGTAATGAATATTCTATCAGGAGGCGCCAAGACCTCAGAAAGCCTTGACTGTGTGGAGATCAGGATGCAGATTTCCCTGGAGGACAAAGCAGCCAGCTCTCTGCCTCTCTGCCTTGGCTGACCCAGGCAAATGACTCTCTTCCTCGGGCCCTCACACAGTTTTGCCCAGAACCAAATGGGGGAGATTTTCAGACAGCTCCATTTAGGAATCAGGCAACCGATGGGGCTTATTTGGGGTCAAGGCAAAGCATGAGAGGGGTTCTCCTTTCTTCCTATGTTCCCTTCCCTCCCCACTCCCAATCTACCCCCAACATACCTACAGAGCCTGTGATTTCTGGAGCAGTAGATCCAGGGGCTTGTTGGAAAAAAACAGGATAGCCCAGGCGAGTTCTTGTCCTAACTCTCACTGATCAATGTCTTTCCTTTCCCCAGGCTCTAGTCCCCTGGCTCCCTTTCTCTGTGCTCAGCAGAACCAGCAGTAGCTGATCAAAGCTTCTCTGAAATCCTAGCCAATTTAAAGAAAACATTGTAGCAAAGTGCATACATAGTGTGGGACCTAGAGTCACAGAGAGTTGGGTTCAAATCTAGCAGATGATACCTGTATGGCCATGGACAAGTCACTTAACCTGAGACTCAATATCTTCATTTGTAAAACAGGGATTATATTATCTCACGGGTTTGTTGTGAGAGTCAAATGATGTATGGAAGGGCTGTAGGTATCAGGTATTATCATCCTCCTGAAACTTCTGAAGGTCCAGAAAATCAGTCTTCCTTACTAATTCTAGCCTTTAGGAAAGAAGTTGCCATACTGGTTCCTGCCTATGTATGACTATATGAAGAAAAAAGCATTTGTTAAATACTTACCATGGGGAGACAAATACAAAAGTGAGACAATCAGGAGACCACAAAGCGATGGGTTTTAGGTTCATTTCTCATAAACATGCAAGGCCTAAAGGGTGTGAGGCCCATATTGAAGGCAGTAAGTTTTGGGTTTTTTGTCTTGTTTTCTTTTGTTTTTAAGGTAAGTTCTTAACCTATATCTTTTGCTTTTACCCCACAGTCGGTTCTGGAACTATGTTCCTCCTGCTTCCTCTCCTTTGTCCCAACAACAACAAAAAATTAAGCAAAACCAGCCAATCGGGTGGGGGCTAGAATGACGTTCACAACATTCTATGGATCACAGAGGCAGAGCTGGGAGCACCATTAGAGTCTAATCTAACCCCCTCATTTTCCAGAAAAGAAGTGAGTTTCCCAAGGCAAATATCTGAGTCTGGATAGAAATCCAGCTCTTCCTGCCTCCCATTCAGTCCCTCTATCATCCCCTGTGTCACCTTCTGGAGTCAGAAGGGGCGGGAGAGGTCATCCAGTCCCATCCCCTCATTACATTCTGCCCTGGTAGCCCCTCACCCTCTACAGAGAGGCAGGAGAGGAGGAGGGAGGGGAGGAGGGAGGGGAGGAAGGAGGGGAGGAAGGAGGGGAGGAAGGAGGGGAGGAGGGAGGGGAGGAAGGAGGGGAGGAGGGAGGGGAGGAGGGACAGGAGGAGGGATGGGAGGGGGGACGGGAGGAGGGAGGGGAGGACTGCTTGATCATCCATTCTCTGGGACCCTTTTTGGGTTTTTACTTACTTAGAGTTTCTTGGTGGTATTTACATTTACATGTTGTAGTCATTAGGGCTACTGTTCCTTTGGTTCCTCTGGTTTGTTTTTGAACATGAAGTCATGTTTTAAAATGACAGCAAGGACAGATAAAAAAACCCAAAGCTATGGACGTAAGTATTGCCCAGTATCTAACTTCACCCCCACTGCCCAAGGGCCAGGGCTGCTGGATTTCACTCCTCCCCTCAAGGCTCCCCAGTACCTTTACTTTTTTTTTTGTTTGTTTAGAGGGAGGAAGGCAGGGCAATCGGGGTTAAGTGACTTGCCCAAAGTCACACAGCTAGTAAATGTTAAGTGTCTGAGGTCCGATTGGAACTCAGATTCTCCTGACTCCGGGGCTGGTGCATTATTCACTGCACCACCCAGCTGCTCCTCTCTAGTACTTTTAAAGGGATTAGGGGTGTCTAGGCTCTTTGCAAGTAGCTCCAATCTCTACCAATGAGGTTCCCCCAGTTATCAAAGTGGATCCCCTACACCCCAGTTCCATTTAACAGTCAGATGAACTTTCACAAGGGAATTAACTATAACTTGAAAAGTTATATTCACAAATATACAAATTTACAGAACTTAATCCTTCCCCCTGCACCATTTCAGTCTCTGGGGAGGAGAGGTTTAGATTCACAACTTAGCTTGGTTCCTATAGAACACAGTCCTAGTCAAGTCCAAAAAATCTCTTTGGGCTGGAGTCACAGGCACCCTTGCTTCTCAGGGCTTTGCTACTGGGCTGGCTGGATTTAACCTTCCACCTAGAATCTTACCTCCAAGGTCGCCACCACTCAAACTCCTTGTCTGGTGATTGCCCTGTTGGCACTTAAGACAAAGAAAGAAAAGTTAAAAAGAGGCAAATACATTCCAGGTCTATTTCAGAGATCTGGGGCAAAAGAAATGGGGAACAGGGGAAGTAACTCCTTATTTTTCTTACCCATTCAGTTCGTGGCACCCCTAAACCTTGATCTTTACCCTTTGGACTCAGCAGAAATAATAACAGCTAATGTTAAATAACACTATAATAACACCGTGCCAAGTGCTGCACAATCACTCTCTTCTCCTAACAACCCAGGCAGGAAGGTGCTATTATTACGCCCATTTTACACATGAGGAAACTGAGGCAAACAGAAGTTAAGTGACTTGTCCGGGGTCACACCGTCAATGAGTATCTAAGTCCAGATTTGAACTTAGGTCTCCCCGCAGGGCTGGTGCTCTATCCATTGTGCCAAACACTACATCCGTCTAGCCAGTTTTTAAGACACAATCTGTTCTGACTATGCAGCCAATCAAAGGGGGCTTTCCTCTCCCCTGGTAGGGCACAAGAGTGTCTCCATGTTAGGGGAACTGGGAATGCCCCGGATAAGTCCCTCTTTGAAATATGCCATCCTTGGCAAAGAGGCAGGTGTGGTTTTTGTTACTGCTGGTTGTTTGTTTGAAACAGTTCTTGTCCTAAATTCAGATCCTTGTCTCAAATTCAGAACAGTTCTCTGTGGTCCCCGGGGCCAGGACAAGCTCCTTTACACTCCCTTTTAAATAATAAAAAAAAGTTCAAAACAAACAAAATTTTAGAGAGAATCATAGAACTTTAGAACCAGAAAAAACTTAGGGAATAGAGTAACAACTGACATTTACGTAGCACTTTAAGGTTTGCAAGCTGCTTTATATACTTCATCTCATTTTAGTTTAACAAGTAAGCCTCCCAGGAAGACTGATACAGGTATCATCCCCATCTCACAGAGGAGACTCAGAAACATTAAGTCACGTGACCAAGGTCACACCACCGGCAAGTATCAGAGATAGGATTTGAACTCAGATCTCTCTTGATCCCAGGTCCAGTACTCTATCCACCATGCCACACTACTGCTTATTGAGTCATGCTAGAGATGAGGGACCTGGGGACCAGAGAATGGAAGGGATTTGCTTTGGGTCACCTAGGTACCTGAACTTCATTTTGACTATACTAGCTTTGACTTTCTAGATCTGATCTAGTTCTGAAATTCTTTAATAATCCATAGTAGGTGACCACTTCTCAGCCATGTTGAAGAAAAGGTTCACCCTCTGTAATGGGTTAGACTGGGTTATGGGTTAGGTCTCCGAGGTTTCTTCCAAGATTCTCAGACTCTTACAATAATTCCACATAAAACTGCTTTGTAGGCAGAGCCTAAAGACTTCCATGTTTCATTCTCTAGTGAATAAAAGCCAAGAAGTGGGAGTGCATTGTAGGAGGCTGCTTGTGTTTCTTTTTGTTATTTTTCTATTAACATTTCTCCTCCAAGAAGGATCTGGTAAAAATGAAATATCTGGAGCCCAAATGCTAACCCATGATCAATTCTTGTATTTCCAGTGGCATTGGATGATCTCCATGTACTAAAGAATACAAGGGCCCCTGCCTAACAATTCAGGGTGTTGTGGACATTATCCTTTACAGGTTAAATGAGTCAGAAACATGAGTGGTGGTAAGTCAATATAATGACACAAAAGTGAATGATATCAATTCTGCTCTGATGAACATTTCTTTCAAATATTTGCCTTTTGGAGGAGGAAGAACTATTCATTCTTGTTGCCTTTCATGTTCTCCTGAGTTTTCTTTGATTATGTTTCAATGCTTTAAGCCACTTGTTTTCTATTCAATGGGTGGGATGGCCCTCTATAAAGAAGGAGGGACCAAACCATTCTGAAAGACCATTAAAACTGGGTCAGCCATACATGGCCTTATGTTGTAAAGGTTAACTTTGAACAATGGAAAAAAATGGGGTTATTTTTTCTGCTTCCTTCTTTTATTTCCTCAGCTCCAAGTGAAAACAGGAGCCTGGAGATGCAAGAATGGTCAGCTCACTATTATGGAATTGCCTACTTTGTAGCCTAGAAAGATGGCTTGCCATCGGACTGAAGGCATGGGGACTTAAATTCATATTTTGACTCTGACACTTAGTAGCTATATTACCTTGGAGAAATCATGTCAGCTTCTGAAATGGAGTTCTGAAAAATAAGGCTTGTATAAATAAAACAAATTTTTCAGAGTAGTGGTAGAGGAAAGTACCTTGAGAAGCCAAAGGAAGATGAATTGTTGCTTTGGAAGGGGTTTCATCTTTTGGTCTTTGAGTTAACCTTTCTTTGCCTTTTTCCTCATCCACAAAGTGGGAATGGTGGTATTTGTTTCACAGGGAAAGTGTTCTGTGAAGTGGTTCTATACATAAATGTGAGTCATTACTATTTAGGGCAAGTCTTTAGGTTTTCAGTAAAGAGCCTGGGCAAGAAACACAAAAGCTCTGTTTTTGCTTCCAAAAATACGGAGATATTGCGTTTTGCTCTGGATTCTTGTTCTCCTATGCAGCCTTTAGATCAGTGGAGACTGCGAGACAGAAAAGCTTGATATTCTTTCCCTACTAGAAAACTTTTAAAAGTTAAAATCTCTAATTAGATCCATCTCCCCTCCCCCATGACCCACACACAGGAGGGAGAGTATGAGTGAGTCAGACAGCTTTAGAACTGGTGGGCAATTCAGCTTTATTCAGGATAGTGCTTTGCAGGAGTCTGAGGGGTGATCCCATTCAGCCTCAGCAGCCTGGAGGGTGGGAATTAGGAGGATGTGAGCAGAAGAGCTAGATGGGGAAGCTAGGAACAGGTAGATGGGAAAAGTTGGGTAGTTTTCCATTTCCTTTTGAATTTAAACTACTCAGTAGAACAGTCTTCTTTTGTTTAAAATGCAGTGTCCAGATGATTAAATCCTTCAATTCCATTCAGTTCAGTTCAGTTAGTTTTTATTAAGTCCCCAGGAGACGAAGGCTCTGTGTTCTAATGTAAACAGAAATATACAAAGTTATCACTTTCCTCTCACTGTTAATAAGCTTGAAGCCTCCAGCAAATTCTCTAGACAGACTATAATAGGTGGTGCTGACCTATATGGTCAACTTGGTCTCCATAGAATTCCAGAATCCCAGAGTTGAAAGGGACCTCAGAGACCACCCAGGCCAAACCATTACTGAACAAGACAAGCCCTGAACACAAGGTAGGTATTTCTAGCTTTTGCTCAAGTGACAAAGAATCTATTATCTCAGAAGACAGCTCATTCAACTTTGTTAACGTAATATTTGTATGGGGAACCTACACACACTTAAGTGGCCTTCTGTTGGTTTATTCACTCCAACTGACCCCCTTACTGGCAGATAAAGATTGCCAAAGGAAAATCTGCCACTATGTAGTGATACCAAAATTCTCTTAGAGTTCCAGGGGTAACTGTTTTGGGGTAACATACTCCCACTACTCATCACTTTAGTTCTCAAGCTCCCACCAGTGCACTACCATTTACACAAACCAGTCACTCAAAATTATGAAACTTTTAGACTTTAAACATGACCATTTACTTAGCAGTAAGGCAAAAAAAATAATACCACAGGCACTTATATATTAAGCCAAATATAGAAATAATAAACATATTACAATTCTCACATAAACCTGAATCACAGTCACCCAACAATGCATTTGGTATCTGTAGGGTAAACTGAATTAACAATTGGACAAAGTTTCTTTTTTGACTCACTGCTGAATTTTCCCTTCTTGCCATTTCTTGACTACTCTAGTCTCAGCTTTAGCCCCCTATTATCCTTAATAATTGAAATAATAGATTTCTAATACCCAGTGAATCATCTTTCACTTGTAGGGTAAAAACTCCTATGGAATCAACAATTCTTAAGCATTCCTCAGTATCCATAAAGTTTATATGATTTTTTCATTTTTTTGTTTTATCTTTCAGTTTTATCCTTTTAAGTCTTAATCAGTTATATATATGTGTGTGTGTGTGTGTATGTGTGTATATGTATGTGTCTGTGTGTATATATGTAATATATGTGTGTGTGTGTGTGTGTGTGTGTAAATGGAGAGATCATAATGCCATTTTCAACACAGACCATCACCAAATTCTATGTTCATGAAACTGTTTTTTCATCTTCAAATTTTTCTTTTAAACAATAAATTTTTTTCTTTAATTAACATGGATTAATTCCCTCCCCCCTCCCCATGTCCTCCTATTAAAGAAGAAAAAAAGAAAAGCAAAACTTTTGTCACAAACATTCATAGTCAAGCAAAACAAATTCCCACTTTGGCCATGTCCAAAAATGTGTGTCTCTTTCTGCATATTGGATTCCAAAGGTACGATTCATTATCTTTGCTCTGAAATCTTGGTTAGTCATCGCATTTAGAGTTCTTATAATTTTTGTAATAATACAACATGCAGATATTAATTATAATATATCAATCATACTCTAATAATATTGATATAAAATATTAATATAATATATTCATGTTGTATAATAATGATATATTGCTATAGACATTGTTCTCCTGGTTATTCTCAATTCACTTTACATCGGTTTATACAAACCTTCCCAGGTTTCTCGGAAATTGTCTCTTTCCTTGTTTTCTTTAGTACGATGAGATTTAGTTACATTCACATGTTATATTTTGTACAGCTATTCCCCAATTGACGAGCATTCCTTTTGTTTCTAGTTCTTTGCCACCAGGACAAGATTTGCTATTAATAGGGGTTGTTATCTCTCATTCTTTGATGTCTTTGTGGTACAGGCGTATTAGTGGTATTTCTGTGTTAGCATTTAGTAACTTTTTCTGTGAAGTTCCAAATTGCTTTCCAAGATGGCTAGACCAGTTCTCAGCTCCACCAACAGAGCATTCATGATCCTGTCTTTCCACAGCCCTTCCAATCTTTCTCACTTTCTTTTCTTGTCAACATTGTTAATCTGATAGATGAGATAGACTTTCAGACATACTGATATTTTCCCAGTTTTTGATAAATAAAGGTTCTTTCTCTGCCCCTTCAAACCATCAAACTATTCACATACAAATGAGGAATTACTCTATATCCTTTACAAGAGGATTTGAGTCTTTATATTTTTGTCACAGTTCATCTTCTGTCCCAAACTGCTCAAATCTTATCTAAAATGTTTTTCTTTCCACACCTATGTTCATTACTTTTAATTAAACCAAAATTCTTTTCCTGCTCTTTAGGCATCAGACTGCTCGTTTGTGAAAGAGGAATTATCAATCAATTTAACTCATTTTCTTTGCGTCCAGGTAACTTTTTCCCTGCCTCTTTAAGCACCAATTCACTCCATATTAAATGACAGTAGATTGGATCAGGAAGATTTTCCATGTATCTGTTTCTCTACAACTTACACTCATTGCTCTTCTGCCTTCTGGGTTAAAACACAAATTCTATTCACTCTTCTTCAAGATGCAACTTCAAATACTTGAAGACAAAAGCTATCATCCAACTACCCCAAGTTTTATCTTCTTCACATTCCCCATTCTTTTAGCTTATCTTCTCTTGATGTTTTAGTTGCTTTATTCAAAACATTCTCAAGTTATCAATACCCTTCCTAAAATGTACCATCCAGAATGGAACACAATATTCAGATGTATATTCCAAAGCAAAGATTAATATGAACATCAGGTCCCTAGTGAGAATATCTGCATACTACACCTCTTTTAATGCAGCCTAATATTTCATTTGCTTTTTTGTTGTTATATCAAATAGTTGCCTCATATTGAGTATCCCTAGATCTTTTTTCCAAATGACTGGTACTTAGTTATGCCTTCCCTATTTCACTTGAGAAGTTGATTTTTTGAACCCAAGAGTAAGACTTTATAATTCTTCCTATTAATTTCATTTTATTAGATTTGTCCCCTCTAGATTTTTCATTTTTTTTGTATCCTGATTGTCATATAATATGCTAACTGTTTTCCCCAGACTTCCATCATCTATGTATTTAGTAAAGACAATGACCATACCAACTATACTTTTCCCCAAGTCTCTGATAAAAGTATTAAACAGCACAGGGCCAAGCATAGGCTCTTGGTGCATTCCGTTAGAGATTTCTATACAAGTTGCTACTGAACCATTAATGCTTTTTGTCTAACTGCTGCTCTGTCTATCCCACAAGAACAACTTTCCCTGCTTCTTTTGAGTTTATTTTACAATGTGGAAAAATGCTATTCTGACTCTACACGTTTCCTCTTCTCTCCAATCAGAATTTGATCATAGCTTTTAAGATGCTATTATGAACATAATTGAATTGGATAGTACATAACGTTGATTCATAGATTCCTAAGGTTTAGAGAGGGAAGGGATTGACCTTAGACAATACTCAGTTCAACTCCCTCCATTGTCTATAGGTCTCATCCATCTATCGGTGGACTTCTCAGATTGACAAGCAATTTCTTACACAGTCCTATTAATGCAACTAATGAAGAAGATGGTCATTCAGGAGTGAAGATGCATGGACTAAGTGTTTTTATTTTATTACAGTTCTGTCACAATAATAGAACCATGGCCAGAGAACTCAGTTTCCTTGAAGAAAACCAAAACAAATAAGACAGTTGGCATCCTCTTTCATTTTCTGTGGCTTATTGGAACCTTAGGAAGAATTGTTGTTTTTAATGAAATCCCAAATAAAAACAGAATTCTGTGAAAACAGGATCACATTCTTTCCTTTGGCTTTGAGAATGTTCATTTGCTTCTCTTCCTCTTGGGAAGTACATTCATCTCACTAACCAGCAAGAGCCTGCCTGCTGCTGGCTTAAAGTCAGTGCTTGAAGAATCTCATGAAAAATTGAAATTCCCATCTTTATTCAAATTTGTCAGGAAATGTCCCCAAAGCCCTTTGTATCTGAAAATGCATTTGACTTTTTTAGAGCACTGTGGGAAACAGTTCTACATTATTTTTTAAAGTTATATATAAGTTCACCTTATGAGCTGCCAATTGGAAAGGTGGGAAAAGCATTGAGAATAGTAAGTGTCTTTTGGGAACACATAGGCATAATTTAACCTTGGTGTTCACTGCTTTAATAACTAAACCAGTGGTGGGGAACTTGCAGCCTTGAGGCTACATACGGCCCTCTAGGTCCTCAAATGTAGCCCTTTGACTGAATCCAAGGGGTCCCCCACAACTGAAAGCCTTGCTATTTTAACTTGTCATTGTGTTATTTAACTGAATTGGGAAGAAGCAGCCAAAATGCCTTTAGAGGAGGTTGATTTCTTGCTATCACAGGGCCATCTTTCTGCACACAGAGTAGGAATTTGACTATACATCCATGGTGAAGGGGAAACTGGATAGTTTAAGCACCTCAAATTCACTATTCAGTCTCATTGCTTGATATCACCAGTTACTGATGAGCATGAAAAATTAAGTAATATATGTAGAGAAAGCCAGAGTGCCAAGTAACAAAGCAGATACAAACTCCTTTGCCTGGCATTCAAGGCTCTTCACAAACTGGTTTCAACCTACATTTCCTCTGACTTATAGTTAGTTGTTGTTGTTCAATGGGGGCTTTTTGTGACTCCATTTGGGATTTTCTCTCAAAGATACTGCAATAGTTTTTCATTTCCTTCTTCAGCTCATTTCACAGATAAGGAAACAGAGGCAAACAGGGTTAAGTGACTTGCCCAGGTTCACACACCTAGTAAATGTCTGAGGCTGCGTTTGAACTCAGGTGTTTCAGGTCTTCCTGACTCCAGGCTTGGCACTTTTTCCACTCTGCCTCCTAGCTGCCCATTTATAAACATAATTAAATTTAATTCAGTTCAACAATCATTGATTAATTACTAGTGTAATATACTAGTAATATATAATATAATATAATAAAATAACTAGCAATATTAAGACAAAAAAAGTCCCTTTGTCCTCAAAGATCCTGTATCTACTGTGGAGATTCAGCATTCACAAAAAGAAGTCACTGTGAGATAATTAGGAGAAAGCAGTAACTGCTGAGAGACCAAGAAAGGTTCCTAGAATTCGATATGAAGTCTTTCTTGATAAGCCAACCCAATCTAGATCCTAAATTTTCTTTTCTTTTCTTTATTTACAACTTTTTACTGATCACTTTTGTTTTTAGATCCCTTTCATGTCTAAAAATGTAGCCTTTCCCCTTCCCCTTCTCCTCCCCCATAACCCATCCCTTCTAACAATTTTTGGTTTTTTTAGGTTGCCAAAGAACATACCCTACTCATGGCTCACTTTTATATATCCTTTTAAAGTTCTACGATAGACTTTCCTGGCCACAGCCTTGTGAAGCAGATGGGCACTGTGTCCCCATGTGACAAAATGAGACAAAGAGGTTTGAAAGCTTACATGATATAACCTTGATCATAAACCTACTAAGTGTCTGAGGCAGGATTCAGACTTGGATCTCTGGACCCCAAGAGCGCCTCTGCTCTCTAAGCTAACAGAAATGAAGAAACAAAACCAAAATTACTTAGTAGAGTCTTGTGGGGGATTTTTTGAGTCTAGAAGGGATGATTCCGAGTTAGTATAGCAATAGTTTGCATGTAAATGATATTTCTAAAGCGCCCGAGTGTGTCGAGGGTTTTTGTAAGCAAGTCACTGAAATTTTATCAGTCTAGTACTTTGCTTGGTTGATCATTCCTTCACAAAAAGCGTGAGCCTAGATCCCAACCTGAATGATTACAAATTCCGTTTAGGTGTAGTCTACAGTAATGAGATTTAGCTGGAGCCCCAAATGTTGAGGTTTTGGGCATGCTTTCTCTTTTAAACTGTAAGAGGAATTGAATTAAAGGAAAAAGAGGGGGAGGCAGTGAATTGACTCTATTCTGTGAAGAGAAGATGTGGGGAATCTGTAGCCAAACCCAAAGCACTCAAAAGTCCCCAGGGCTAGAGTGGAGCTCTGGAAACCTGCTCCAGTCCTTCATGTCCCAGGAAGGCTCTTCAGTACCAGCTACCAAGACCTCTCCTGCCCCATGAAGACTGCCAGTGAGTACCTTTCTTTTGAGCTCTTGTAATCCCTAAAAAGGCTTTGTTCCCATAAAAGATGGAATCAACCTCTTTAATAAATAAAAAAAAAAACAACCCTATTTGTGGGTCTGGCCCCAGTAGAAGGAAATTCTTTTGATGCTGCACTAGCCCTTTTCCCTAAATTACAAAGAAATGAAGCAAAGTTAGTATTTCAGAGGTGGTGGTAGTTGGTAGAAGTAAGCCTTTGATTGGATAATATCAAGAAATGACTTTGGCCAGAAGTTTTTGGATGGTCCCTTAAAGCTCAATTAATGCTTGTTCCATAGTCAGCAAACATTTATTTTTTAATAAAGTATTTTATTTTTCCCCAATGACATGTTTTTTTTTCTTTAGAGTTATGAAATCAAGGAAATGATTTTATTTACAGGCAGTATTGAGAATGTGAAGAATTTATGTAAAACAAGGACGAAGAGACTTGATAGCTCAACCTGTCTTCATGCTGTTGGGGACAAAGCAGTGGAGTTTTTCTTTGTTTCTGATGCAAGGTGGAGGGAAACTTTTTTTCTTTGCTTCTTAG
This sequence comes from Pseudochirops cupreus, assembly GCA_028627135.1. Lineage (NCBI taxonomy): Eukaryota > Metazoa > Chordata > Mammalia > Diprotodontia > Pseudocheiridae > Pseudochirops > Pseudochirops cupreus. The sequence continues at coordinate 546,176,340 of CM053581.1, forward strand.
AACTAACAGAGTCTCAAGTTTTCCTGACAGGTGTAACATTGTAGTTATTCCATGAAGAGCTAAAACCTGTTGTGTCTTAACCCCCAACAATAAGCTCTATGAGATCACGGATCATGTCTTGTCTAAACAGTCCATCTCCCAGAATGTGTAATAAATGTTCATTGTTAATCTGATTCTAGCTCTACTCTCAGATACCTACTAAATAAAGATCTTACCATTTTCTTATAGGTGCGGAATGACAGCTTTGTTTGTATTAATATGGTCCTTTCTCCAGAACTGTATTATAAATCTTAAATGTTGACTTCTGGGCTTGTCACCATTTCTCTGATGATCTTCTCATGCTTCTTGTATTTGAGTGTCAAACTTTCTTTTCAGTTCTGGTTTTTTCAGCAAGAATGTTTGAAAGTCCTCCATCTCACTGAATGACCATATTTTCACCTGGAACATTATACTCAATTTTGCTGGGTAGGTGA
>CM053581.1:546177312-546212548 GCA_028627135.1 Pseudochirops cupreus
GAGCTGACTTTAGTGGGAAGTATCTTTGTGTGCGTTTTGGAGTTCCAGGATTGGTTTAGAGTCCTATTTTATGGATATTTTGGGGTGGCTATGTGAGAGCTGCAATATGTTGCTGCTGCTATGCTGCCATCTTGGCTCCGCCCCCCACATTGTAGGTATTTAACAAATGCTTTTTTAAAAAAGAATTTTTAATAATCTACTTTATTTTTACCCAATTATATGTTAAAATAATTTAAAACTTTTCTTTAAGTTTTGAGCTCCAAATTCTATCCCTCCCTCCCTTTGTCCTCTCCCCCTCCCAGAGACACTAAGCAATCATCAGATATAGGTTATAGGTGTGCAATCATGTAAACTATTTCCATAGTAGTCATTTTGTACAAGAAGACTGATAAAAAAAATGAAAGTGAAAAAGAGCATGCTTCAGTCTGCATTCAGATAGTAATAAATGATTTTTAAAAATTAAATTTCTGAAAAAGCATAAAGGTGGGGATAATGATTGAAATGTACTATGTCATTATTTTCTTGGTTACTTTCCTATAACGGTTTTTATTTGGTACAAGGGTAGGTTCAGTTTGGGGAAGGAAGAGGCAAACATATGAAAAAATATATTTGTGAAAAATAACCAAAATCCCTTTTTCTCCTGCCTAAGTCAGGGGATTTTTTTTTTTTTGATGGATTAGGGTTCTGGACCTATGATTTCTGTTGCTGTAGGGAATTTGAAAGGTGGAAACTCTCTCCACTGGTTCAGATTACCCTTCTATAAGCTGAGAAGTTAAATGACTGTGGTTACTCAGAGGAGGCCAAATTTGGACTCGAGGTACTCCCAGATTTCTTGTTTCTTGTAAATTTAGTAGTAAGAAACTCAAAGGCAGTGCTTTTCCTCATTTTTGGTTGTCCTGACTATAGCATTTCTACCTGGTCAGATGAGTCCAGCTGGGAAGTGCTTGTTAAGGCAGCTTTGGGACTCTCCCTACTAACAGTGACTGAGAATCCCTTCCAGGTGACAAGTGACCCAGGTCACTTACAGGTGAACAGCTAGCTTATCAGTTGGGATAGAAGAACCCTAATTCACTAAAGTTAGAATAGGGGAAAAGTTCTCTGAGTTTGAAGATTTCCTGGAAGATCTTGTTTGAGATAGCACATGCTCAGGCCTTTCCCTTTCCCATGGTGAGCTGGGTAGGTGTGTCCCTTGTCCATCACACTGTCTGTGGAGGGAGATGTCCACCTTTAGTCCCTGCCCAACAGAAAGAAGCGTGTGTTAATTCCCTGCACACCATTCTCACCCTTTAGCTGCAGTATTTGTGTGGTTATCATCATGTGACTGATCTCATTGGTTCCCTAGAGTTCCTTTCCTTTAGGCATTCTCCCCACATTCCTCCTTAAATCCCGATTTAAGACAATCCTATAAATCCCAGAGAATGACAGGCAGGACACTATTTCTAAGAGAACAATTGTGTTACTGCTTGGTAAGATACTGAGAGGCTCAAAAAAAAGATCTTCTTCCTCCTTTCTTCTCCCTTGCTCACTTTGCTTGATAGTCAGGGTCTTCCCATCTCCATGGAGGTATAGTACCAGGTGCTCACTTCTGTGCCAGAGTCAAGCTCTTCTCCTCCATTGATCTTGGGGCTTCTTACAATGAGGGGTATTGACATCCTGATTCCTTATGTCACCCCCTTGCTCAATAAATTCCTGCTGCCTCTAGGATCAAGAGGAGACCCCTCCATTTGGATTTTAAAGCCCCTTATAACCTGACTCTTCCTACCTTTCTTGTCTTCTTAAACTTTACTCCCTTTCTTGAATTCTATGAGCCTACAAAACTAACTTTCTTGTTCCTCACATAAAGCACCCCATTTCCCAACTCTGTGCCTTTTCATGTGCTGTGCCCTGTACTTGGAATGTTTTTCCTCCTCAAATGAGTCTCTTGGCTTTCCTGGCTTCCTACAAGACGGCTCAAATTCTACTTTCTGCAGAAGGCCTTCCCCCAGTCTTCTCTGTTGCTAGTGCCTTCTCTGTGAGATTACTGCTGCTTTACAGCATCTAGAGTTGTCTGTCCCATTAGAAGGAGAGCTTCTTAATGACAGGAACCATGTTTTTGCCCTTTTTTCCCTTTTGTATGCCCAGCTTTTAGCACCCTGACTGACACGTAGCAAGTGGTTAAATTACTTCCAGGATTAAACATAAAATCTTCTGTTTGACCTCAAAACCCCTTTGTAATCTAGCACTCCTTTATGCCCATCTAGTCTTCCCAATATTCTTCAATCCAGTGACACTGGCTTCCTTGCAGTTCTCTGAACAAGACATTTGATTTCCAGTGGGGGCATTTTCAGGGGCTGTCCCCCATGCCTGGAATGCCCTTCTCATCCCAGCTTCCCTGGCTTCCTTCAAGGCCAGCTAAAATCCTAGCTGAAGAAGGCAGTTCCAGTCCCATGGAATCTGAGTAGCTTCCTTCTGTTTATTTCTTATTTCTCCTTTATGTTTCTTATCTACACAAACTTGCATGTTGTTTTCTTTATTAGATTATAAACTCCTCTAGGACAGGGACTCTTTTGCTTTTCTTTGCATCTCCAGTACCTGGCACACGGTAGAAGCTTAATAAATATTCATTGATTGACTTAAATATATGTTGATTGACTGATTGCATCACAGGACCCTGGGGTTGCCCCTGTGATTCTATAATCTTAGTATCTAATGTCAATCTTTGAACAACATCTTATAATTTTTATCCATGGTGGGATTCCCAATATTTGCATTCTTTCTCAGATTTATTGGGACAGCCCCGCAACCACACATTTGTCTTCATTTTTCATTTTAAAAATTAAAAGCAAATTGTCTTCTCCACATGTCCAACTTAGGAGGTGGCGGCAAGGGGGAAGGCGTGTCGTGGGATCAAACCAATGTCAAGGATGGCTTAGAGCCTCCTTCATCCACAGAATATCTCCCAGCTGGCTCAGAGTTGGCTTACCTCCTCCTTCTAAGCGCTTAGACCCAAGATAACTGACAGTTTTTCTTGAAGCTTTTTTCTTTTTGTTTTTCAGTCTACATATTTCATTTTTCACTTAATTTAATTTTTTTTCAATGAACAAAATTCTATTTCTTCTTTTTCTTTCCCTTTCTTCCCTTGGGAAAAAAAAAACCCAAAACCAAATAACAAATATCTAACATATGTGCATAGTTAAGGAGAAAGCAAATTCTTGCATTATCCATGTTCTCTCTCTCTCTTTCTCTCTCTCTCTGTCTCTCTCTCTCTCTCTGTCTCTCTCCCCCCTTCTCTCTCTCAGATAATGCAAATATATGTATGTATGTATGTATGTATGTATGTATGTGTGTGTGTGCGCGCGAGCACACACACACACACACATGTCATTCTGCTCCTTGAGTCCATCATCCCTCAGTCAGCAGAAAGATAGCCTTCCTTTTATTTTTTGACATTAACTACGTAAGGCAAAATCTTCAAATAACATAGTCAACTTGCAAATGGGTGCTAGTCTTCTCCCTCAATAATAAAGAGACTGCATTGGGTTGACCCAGTGTAGAGGAAGAGAAAATGAGATGCCTGTGATAAGTTGAGAGAGAAATGGCAAATAGAATAATATCAGCCTTGCCTTGCTTGATGGAAACTGGTATTTCCTATAAGCTCCCTCTCCCTCTGTCTCTCGCTCTCCCTCTTTCTCTCCCTCTCCTTCTGTCTCTCTCTCTCTGTCTCTCCCTCTTTCTCTCCCTCTGTCTCTCCCTCTCCCTCTGTCTCTCCCTCTCCTTCTGTCTCTCCCTCTCCCTCTGTCTTTCCCTCTCCCTCTGTCTCTCCGTCTGTCTCTCCCTCTGTCTCTCCCTCTGTCTCTCCCTCTTCCTCTGTCTCTCCCTTTCCCTCTGTCTCTCCCTCTGTCTCTCCCTCTCTCTCTCCCTCTGTCTCTCCTTCTCCTTCTGTCTCTCCCTCTCCCTCTGTCTCTCCATCTGTCTCTCCCTCTCTCTCTCCCTCTGTCTCTCCCTGCAATTCATCAGTTGGAATGATATTTTGGGGATGATGAATTAGGGCATCTTTTGTCTCAATCTTGCCTAGCCCTTAGTCATTGAATGGGCATTGCCTCAGTCAAATGGAGGCCTGGGAAAGGACCTTGATTTAGAAAGGTCTTCTACTGTATCCTGGGCCATCGCCAGTCATCTTGATTTTTGTTCTGCTGCTGGAGGCTGGAGCACAGGTCTTCCTGCCTTGAAGGCCAACTCTCCATCTCTTAGGCCATGCTCCCATTTGTCAACAAGACTAACCAATGCAAATAATGAGGAAACTTTCAATAGTGCCCACTTATTCTTCTGCTAGTTACTCAACATTTCCCCCTCTCTTTTTCAATACAACAAACCCTTTTGAGTCTTCCCAGAAGTTCATTTCTTTCTCTCTGCCTTTGCCTTTTTGCTTTGTGTCCAACCTAATGAATTCTTTGACCATTTTGTGTCTGGGACCAGCAGGCAAAAAATCTCAAGTTTTTATTACCTGAGTAGAATCTTTTGCTGACACTGCTCTCTTGCCACTTATAATTGCAAAATGAGACTTGCTGGGTTCCTAATCCAGAAAGGCAGCTGGAGTTTTCATCAGTCTCCTGTCAAACATACTGCTAATGTCAGGCTGCATGATATGATAATGCTGGGATCAATCTTTTTAGCAACTTATCACAAATAGGGGCGTGAAAGAAACTGGGTTAGATAGTGATTCCAAGAAAGACGTGAGGGCTCTTTACATATAGTTGGAAAATTGAATAAGGCTTGCTGTCCAATTTAGCAGGCCCACTAAGGCAATAGATGGGGGGGGAGGTAGCAGGCGGGGCAAGAACCATGCTGATCACACCCACATTTGATTGGCTAGACTGGTTTTGCGCAGCAGATCTCCTTGTCGCTCATGCTAAAGCTCACTTAAAATATCAAAACACTCAGCATTTGCCTTCCTTTGGGAAGGTGGTTCCCTCAAACGAATTGTTATTCTGCTAACACTTCTTGGAGATCAGGTAGAGTACTTTCTCCCTCTCGGCATTGAAGACCTAGTAGAGCCGGTCCCAAGCCTGATGGCTTCTTCAACCATATGACCTCTTTTCTCCATACTGACCAACTTTTACAGCTAAGTTGTTTTTTTTTTAATTGTCTTAAAAAAAATCAGGATTCTTACAATTTATGGCTTAATCAGATTTTATTCTTATTGTTTCTTGGCTGCATTTTATTTTCTTTTTTAACAAAATAAGTTTAACCTATATTTTTTATATTAGGAATTTCTCACTCACCTTCCAACCCCAGACAAAACAAAGCAACAAAACAAAGATACTTGATAAAGAGACTGGCAGACAATGTATTCGTATATTTTTCTACTAATCCCCTCCCTCTTTTCTGTGAGAAAGCAGATATATTTCATCATATTTGTCCTGGACTCTTCATTTTTTTCTATTACTCAGAATTCAATTTCTCCTTGGTGGTCTTTGCATTTGCTTCTCCAGATATTGCATCCCCTCTTTCCTGAGGCTTTCTTGGGTTAAGAATGGGTCAGTTTTTGCAATAGCACATGTTACACTCAAAGCCAAGTTAACAATGGAAGCTAAATGTTCACAGGTGCAGAAATTCATAATGCCAACTGGAAAACTAGCCTTGGAAAAGAGAATGCGAGAAGATGAATCTTTGGGGAAGCTTCACTCCACAACTCCAGCCTAGATATGCTTTTAAAAACACAATAGGGACTTCTAGAAAGAAGGTTCAAATTCCAGTTATGGTCTCTGGTATGAGCAGAACAGGAAGCGTCTTGGTTCAAGACAAATATGTAGGTTAATTCGAGTTTTTGCCCATCCCTTGAGCTAAGGTTAAGCCCCATGGAAGTTTTTCAGTCATTTGGAAAATCATTTAGAAACCCTTGACACTCTTCCTCACCTCCTGTTTTGGACCTGGAGTCCTGGGAGGAGAGCATTGAAGATACAGTGAGAGAGAACTGTACTTTCCAACCAATAATATAGATATCCATCTGCAAGGTCAGCTCTGGAGATGGGTGGAATGAACATTGGAGACACTCCTTGGTTTGTTCTGGGGCCAAATTAAGCCAATTTTTTCTTTGGAGATAGTAAAATGGAAAAATTGCTTGCATAGGAGTCACAAGACTTAGCCCTTAGCACCTTCGCTGCTGTAGACCAAGGTCAAACAGAAAAGTCACTACACAAGACTATTGGTCTCATTCTCCAAAGGAATCTTAAATTTAGTAGGCAAAGAGTTATAACATTCACATATGAGACAAGAGTGTTTGGTTTCACTCTGCTAAATCTCAACTGAGACATTTCATGAAAACAGGGTTTTCTGTTGGGGAATTAGTGTATTTGCACAGAAAGAAGTCTAGATGATCATTTCTAAATCTAAAAAAAATCTCATCTCGCATTGGGGGATACAGCATTTTGTTTTCATGTCTCCTTTGTAAAGTTGTGGTAAGAAGTTTTGGAAGCTGAAGATGGTTCAGGCTGCTCTTTATTTCTGAAAGTTCTTGGGTAGACACTAATAGAACATGACAGACATATGTTGACTGACAATTGAATGGATGGATGCTACTAACTGACCTTGGGGCTTCAATTAGGATAACTGAGAGACTGAGCAAATCACATTGGTTGGGAACGACCAACCCAGAGTCAAGGCAGTACCATCTCTCTGTGGAACACCACTCATTTCCTGTTTAACAACAATGAAGAGAAAATGTGAGATATAACACCCCAAATGGCTCCCCCAAAGACCTTTGATAATTAAACAGTAGGACTTTTTGAGTGATCACTGTGTATTCAGGTCTTTGCTGGGCAATATGAGGATTAGAGAAGTATGGGACATGTCACGGCATCTGCTTTTCAGAAACTTAGGTCTAGTTGGAGCAACGAGATAATCATGGGAAAAAAATAAGTTTTTGTTGAGTTGTTCTTCAGTCATGTCCAACTCTTTTTGACCTCATTTGAGTTTTTCTTAGCAAAGATACTGGAGTGGTTTGCCATTTCCTTCTTCAGCTTATTTGACAGATGAGGAAACTGAGGCAAACAGGGTAAAATGACTTGCCCAGGTTGACACAACTACTAAATGAAAGAGACAATAGAGGATATTCTAGTCAGGGGACTGGCTCTGATTATGGTGTGTTTGTGAGATGTTGAAATGAAGGGGGCTCGTAGGGGAGCGTTGGGACGAGAGTTGGGGGCCGGGAATATGGAATCTTAAAAGCTGGACAGAAGAGTGAGCTTAATGATGTATCAAGTAATGGGAAATGGTTGTAGTTTTTAGAGCAGGGTGAAACCATTATTGTAGGAAGATTAATCTAGCAGTGAGATATTACCTGTAATTGTCCATATGCTTACCCTCCAATCTGTGACCCAGGTCTTTTTTCTCATCAGTGGTGACCCCAGAACATTTAGTTTTTGTTTCTTCTGTTCTCCCAGGTGAGCAGACCTACAGATGTTTCAAAGCCTCTTCCCTAAACTCTCGTCTCCCTACCAGGAAAATCAGCCCTTCAAAGAGACTCCACAGATAGAATGCTTTTCAATGCGAAACATGTGCCCTTGTTCTTCTAATGTGATTTGCCAGATGACAGATGATTCCAATCACTGTAATTGCCCATATACTTTAATTGACTTTCAGTGGCAGTAATAAGTAATGAGAGACCAGGCTTACGAATTTCCTTTTTTAATTGTTTCTGTCCAATTCTTCATTTCAGAAAATAAATATCACATCTCCTTACTTCATTGTCTTTCTCAGTATACGTACTTTCCCACTGAAGAATCCCCTCATTTGTAAGGCACCTTGAAGAACTGCTTTACAAATGCTGGCTCCAGCTATCTGGGCTATAGTGACTGTCTTCATTCTGTTCAAATAAACAAACCACAAGTTTCTAACGTAGTCTCCCTGCCCACCACTCAGAACTGAAAAAAGGCCACAAGCAATGGTAATTGACCACAGCTTGTCGGGAGTGAAATGATTGTCATGAGCAGAAACTCTGATGAATTGCTTTAATATCATGGATTTTTAAACATGGGCCAGCTTCCTTTTGCAGTAAATTAAGAAGACTTATAAAAATATTGTCACTCTTCACATCTCAATTATGTTCAAGGGGATGGCAGGGGGAAAGGAACAAAGGGTGTGGCTGGTGGTGCTTGTCTTAGATTAAATATGGAAAGACACAAGTCTTCTCAAATCAGATCCAACTGGATCTTTGCATTCAGTGGTTTGTTTTTTTTTCCCTCCTTCCTCTCACCCCCTCCAGATGGTATAACAACAAAACTGACATCCACTTTTAAAATATCTGATGATTCATTTTTATTCTCTTATTTCAGATGTAGGGCCAGTTGTGTGGACAGCAAGATTTCACTAAAGTTTAGATTCATGTTTGTTTGTTTTTTTTGACCCAGCTCAAGAGAACTAGAAAAATTACAAGAAAATTAGGTCTTGTGGAATCCTCAGATTTAATGACACAGGCTTATAATCTCACTGCTGTTGATCTCTTCAGTTCCCATGGGCTCAATTATCCTATCTATGTGGATGACTACCACATCTGCATATCTGACCTCAGTCTCCCTCCTGAGCCCCAGCTGTGCATCACCAACTGCCTGCTAAACATCACTTGGATGTCCAATAGGCATCTCAAATTCAGCTTGTCCAAAACCAAACTCATTATCTGTCCCCCTCAAGCCACCCTTCTTCCTTTCTTATTTCTATTAAACATACCGAAGAATCTTATCACTGGATCTTAGATCTAGAATTGGGACGGACCCCAAAGGCAATCTAGCCCAACCTCCTCATTCACAGATTAAGAAACTGAGAATGGAAGAGATTGAGTGGTTTAACCCGGGAAAAGCAAGGAGCCGCCAGTGTCCTCTGATCAGGTAATAGAGGTAGTAAGCATCAGAGGGGGGAATTTGAACCTAGGTGGCCCCCTGGGGCTGGAGATAGGAAGAGTCATCTTCCTGACTTCAAATCTGGCCTTAGACACTTTACTAGCTAGGTGACCCTGGGCAAGTCACTTCACTCTGCCTCCGTTTCCTCACACGTAAAATGAGCTGCAGAAGGAAATGGCAAACCGCTCCAGTATCTTTGCCAAGAAAACCCCAAATGGGGTCACAGAGAGTCAGACATGACTGGAAAAAAGTTAAACAAGAAAGCTCTGGCTCCACATCTTTCTGTTTTTCTTTCTACTGGTCCTCAGTACTAGTCTTCCAGTCTCCCAGGCTTACAACCTCAGGGCTCTTCTCAGCTCTTCTCTCTTCCTTACCTTTCAGATCCAATCACTTCACACGTCTTGTCCGTTTTCCTCCGTAACAATTGTCTCCATTTGCACGGTCATCACCAGAGCATTTTCACAGGCAGTTCCTTTTGCCTGGAATTCTGCTCTTCTTCCCCTTTCTCTCCCCGCTTTCCTGGCTTCCTTTGTCACAGCTGACATCCCACCTTCTGCAAGAAGCCTTTCCCAGTTCTCCTTATAATTAGTGCCTACACCCTACGAATATCTTCCGTTTATACTGTCTGTGCCCTGTCTGTATAGCTTGCATGCCATTTTCTTCTTCCCTCCACCATTAGACTGTGAGTTCCTTGAGGGCAGGCACCGTCTTTTGTCTTTCTTTGTATCCCTGGCACTTAGCACTGTGCCTGTACACAGTAGGCACTTAATAAATGCTTGTTGACTCCAATTGCATAGAGCCAATAAGAATACAGATGTAAACAGAAAGAAAGACTTCCTGCCTTGGAGGGGTTTACGTTTTTATGGAGTAAGACAACATATAATAGGAAGCTGAAAAGGAAAGGGAAGGTACCCAGGTAGAGAGGTGCACGTGTGCATGTGTGTGTGTGTGTTTATATACACATTCATATTTATACATATATGCATATACATGCATATATAGAAAGTCTTCTCCCTAAATCTGCTCTGTTTCCTCGACCTCTAAGCATGGGACCATAGCACAATGAGGTGTCCACTCAAATATACATGTGTGTACACACACAGATAAAAAATACATAAGCATATATATGTATGTATGGGACAAAAGCACAATAAGGCAGCCACATATAGATGCATGCGTGTATATATACACATGAGCACAAACATGTATATATATGGCCATGCATATACAATATACACACATGCACATATATATGTGCATTTACCTATAAACACACATACACATGTGTAGTACCTCATTATGTTAAGGTCCCATTCTTAGAGGTCAGCGCAACATGGCAGATTTAGGGAGAAGATCTTGTATTATGTGAGTATTCAGAGCCAATCTGATTGAGTAAATCCTCCTTCCTTAGGTTAGCAGAGGCAGTGTTGAGGGAGATGGTAGCCTACTCTCTGGTTGCCGTACAAAGCCTGGCCCTTTCCCAGGGCTCACCCTCTAGTCTCTAGAGGAAGGCAGAGTTCATAACCACTGGGGTGAGAATAGGGCTTTATAAGGACCAGGCAGGTCTTTGGGCAAATGAGATCAGGTTAGAGTCTAGCTACACTACGAGACATTTGTTTGTACCTAGCCCCACTGCCATATTTTGGTGCTTAATAAATATTTGTTGAATAAATGAATAAATAAGCAAAGACCTGCTTTTGTCCTCTTGAGGCCCATAGAGTCCGCCATTCGTCTGAGGACTTGTACAAGTGTACAGTGGATAAGGGTCCAAACACATAGCCCAAGACAGCTTTGTATTTCAAGCCCTAGAGCAATGTATTTCAGCTTCCCTTCATCTCTTTGGTAGCATCCATTCAAATGCCTGTGGATCCAGGCCCTTTTAACCCAGTACAAGCTGCCCCTGGCAGTCATTTCATTTTGATTTTTGGAAGAGGGATCTGTTCATGTTACATCATTAACTATATCCTTGCTTTGCAATCTGGGCTCTGCTTCCCTTAAGATTCAAGCATATGGCTCAGCTTCCTGTTGTTGCTCTTCTAACCAAGATGGAACTAATCTCTAAGGTATCCACCCAATTCAATGCCCTTGGGTTAATTTATTTGCATATTGTTTCCAATTGTAATTATTCCATTCATTCAGGTTGGGGAAATTATTTTTTCTAGAATACTCTTCCCCTCCGTATTTCATTAGAAACTTCTTGTTCAGTAGTTTCAGTCTTGTCCGACTCTTTGTGACCCCATTTGGGGTTTTCTTGGCAAAGATACTGGAGTGATTTGCCATTTCCTTTTAATTTTGCAGATGAGGACACTGAGGAAAATGGGGATGAAATGACTTGCCCAGGGTCTCACAGCTAGTAAGTGTCTGAGGTCAGATTTGAACTTGGGTCTTCCTGACTCCATATCTAATGCACTATTCACTGTGCCACCTAGCTGCCCCTTTTATACAAGTAGATGGCATATCTCTCTAAGAGTTAGTAGAAGGTAGAAAGTAGATGAGGCCCAAACATTCATTACCCAGAAGCCACTTAGAGATGAATCTTTCCGTTCCCAGCTATGCTAGTGTAAGGCTACGGATGTACGATGTTGGGCTCATCCTAGGGCATCTAGGTGGTAATGCAGTGGATAGAGCACCAGGCCTGGAATCAAGAAAACATCAGTTTGAATCTGGCCTCAGATATTTACCAGTTGTGTGACCTTGGGTAAGTCACTTAATTTCTGTTTTCCTCCATTTCCTTGTCTGTAAAATTTGGATTATACTGGCACCTAACTCTTAGGGTTGTTGTGAGAAACAAATGAGACGATAATTGTTAAGGACACAGTGCCTGGAGCGTAGTGAGTGCTCTGTGGTGGACTTTATTTTCCTTATACTAGGTCTATTGTACCAGTCAGTCCACAAGCATTTATTTAGTGGTTAGGATGTGGCATTTCCTGAGGGTTATGGACTGACGGAAGTGATGGCGGTGAGCTCTGGACATGACGTCTTCTGCCTCTGGTTCCTACTTTCTGGAGTCAGTTCTCTACCTTCTGCTAACACTTATTAATTTCCTTTTGCTTTTATCTTGGGGTTTTGGTCCCTTTTGTTATTATTGCATGAGTTTTTAAGTTGGATTTTACTATTCCACAAGTGATATTTGGGATTTCAAAGCTGTTAGTTGCTTTGAATATGATAATTCTCCTCAAGTTTTGACTGTAGAATGGATGACAGGAAGTCTTTCTACATAAGCAGATACTACTTCCTCCTTGATGACTTTGCCTGGAGAAGACCGAGTGAGAGATTTCTAAGTCATATTCTTTATCCGTTCCTCCTACTTGACTTCCAGACTTGAGTGTGATGCCCCAAGTCACTCTTTTTCTTTTTTTTAAATTAAATTGATTTGTTTATTTACTTTTAGTTTACAAGATTCAGTTCCACAATCCCTTGAGTTTCAAATTTTCTTCCCTCTCCCCCCCCCCCGCCATGATAGCTTGCAGTCAAGTATAGGATCTGCAAATACTTTCACACTGGACGTTAGTCTGGTTGTATAGAAGGGTTGTAACCAATGGAGTGAACAATGGGAAAGAAGAAACAAAACCAAACATGGAGAAGAATGATAGCATGTAGTTTGTTTCAGTCTCCATTTCAACTCTGTTCCTTCCAGATCTTTCTCTGAATGTAGACATCTCCTTCCATCCTGAGACTTTTAGAGTTGTCTTATAACTGTGCATTGCTGAGAAGAGTCCAGTCTATCAAAGTTGGTCATCACACATACGATGTGTCTGTCATTGTGTACGAATTTCTCTTGGTTCTGCTCTTCTCACTTAGCATGAGTGTGTATAAGCCTCCCCAGGTAAATATGAAGTCCATCTATTCCTCATTTCTTATAGCACAATAGTATTCCATTACATTCACATACCACAACTTGTTTAGCCATTCCTCAATTGATGGGCATCCCCTTAATTTCCAGTTTTTTGCCACCACAAAGAGAGCTGCAATAAATATTTTTGTACATATGGGTCTTCCTCCCACTTCTATGATCTCTTTGGGATACGACCCTAGAATTGGTATTACTGGGTCAAAGGGTATGCAATTATATATAGCCCTTTGGGCATAGTTCCAGATTGTTCTCCAGAATGGTTGAATCAGTTCACAACTCCACCAACAATGTGTTAGTGTTCCAGTTTTTCCACATTCTCTCCAGCATTTGTCATTTTCCTGTTTTGGCATCTTAGCCAATCTGCAAGTCACTCTTTTTCCAAGGTGTACACTGAGAGTTTTACACTTGTTGATCTAAATGATGTTTTGATGTTGTAGCTTTTCTGTGAAATGGTGAAGCTGCTTATTATGGTTTTTTTGGTGGGAGAGGATATGGAGTCATGCAACTTGATATCACCTATCATGTACATCAAATGATCGTTGTTTTGGTGCGGTTCCATCTTTGACTTGGAGGATCCATTCATTTCTATTTATGAGAGATAATAATAGACAATACGTGGCTTGGCCTGTGTCGCTAAAAGATGCGCATTGATACCAATTGTTCTTGAAGTTATTGCATAATTGTATGTTATAAATAGAACAATTTTCCATGTTAGATGTCGGATGCTAAAGCATTCTATATTTGAATTCATTTTAATGTTTTCTGTACTAGAAAAGACCACTACTATCTTTGTCATCAACATCATTATTCCCCCATCACTGCAAGAGCAGGAAGTAACAAAATTGTCCTTACTTCCTTCTGCAGAATTCATGTAACATAATAGAAATCTCAGACCAGCAAAAAGGGGAAGAGGCAAGAGACAGCAAATTATCTGACTAGGCTACATTGGCCACGCAATTTGTTGTTTGAAAGTTTGTGTCAAAGTCAGGCCTTTAATGTATGCCTGCCAAGATGGCTCGGATCCAGTCCCAAGCAAGATGACACCATTTCCTTTTGATTGAATGGCCATCCATCCTTTTAAATGGAAGCTGGTCTGCTCAGTTCCTACTTTCTGGAGGCAGCTCCAATACGACCCAACCATATGCTTGGCAGGACTTCCAAGCACACAACTGATTGGAAAGCAAAAACGGGCACCGGTCTGAGAACACACACAAAACTGTCTGGTGTGCGCTCTGAATGCTAATGGGATGCTTGACAGAGAAGTTGGCAAGGGAACTTATCATGCATTCCCAGGCACTGGGTGCAGATAAGACAGGAACTTTTACATTTAAATATGCCAGACCTACCCTCCCTACATGCCTTTCTTTCCACAAATAACCAAGTGCTGGGGTTTAACCACAAGAACTGCATCTGCACACAAAGTACTTTGATTGAAATGTGTCACAACTAATAAACATCAGCAATAAAAATAACCATTTTGAATTCAGTCAAACGACCATTTGCGCCTGTGTTGTTTGGATATACAATGCCAAAAGGCCTCGCTGGACTGAATTTTCCACTTTTTAAATGAGTTGTTTTGCCATTATGTAAATGCAGCCTAGATGTGGTCTCAGATGGACAGCTGCTGCCACCTCAGCTCACCCCTGACTCGCCCTCAAGCTGACCTTATCCTGAGTGATCCGCTTCACTGGACCCTGGCCTCTTGGGTTCCCCTGGCAGCTCACCTTTCTGCCTTTGGAGAAGGGACCTGGCTGCTGGTTAGGGACACAATCATCTATGGAAACTACGTTAGCCTGTCCTAGAGCTGCAGAGTGTTCATAGCCCCAAGGAATCTTTAGAGGCCATCTGATCCAAGGCTTCTTAACTTGGAGTCTATGAACTTAGTTATTGAATCTCTTGATAGTGATATTTCAATACAATTGCTTCCTTTGTAATTCTATTTTATCTTATGCATTTAAAAATGTTATTCTGGGAAGGGGCCCCTATAGGCTTCTCCAGACTGTCAAAGGATCTATGATAATGGGAAAAAAGGTTTAAAATGTCTGATCAATTACCTGATAAAATTGAACCCCCAAAGAGCTCTAATAGTCACAACACAGCTAGTTAATCAAAGAATTGGGACTCGAACCCACATCTCCTGACACTCAATGCTGTGCTCTAATTGCATCCTCTATGGTGACAACAGAAAATCAGAATGGAGTGTTGTTGAATGAAACCATTCCTTTTATTTGGATAATGAGATCATACCCTCCAAAACACTTCAATGTTGGCATTGTGAGTGGGGAAACCCATGAGGGTCACAAGAGGGAGGGAATCAGCAGAGGTTCAATTGTACCAACATTCTGTCATGAAATAGAACAGAAAGCACTTCCATTGCCAGTGGATGTAAGAGTGGTCATAACCTTGTTGCTGTTGAGTGGAAGTGGTTACCAAAGGAGAGAGAGCTTTTTTCTTTTTTTGGATGTATAGTGAAGGGTGCAACCTGGGTATGAGTAACCCAGGTATCCTTTTCTCTTATGGTTGCTTTGTGTGTTATCCCTTTGTGTGTGACCTACTCGAGGGAAGTATGGATGATAGTGGCTCCCCACAAAGCATATCAGACCCTGTGTCTGGGCTCCATACCTGCTGTGGAGTAAAGGCATGTAGTCCCCAGTCTACAGGTGTAGCCCATACCTCCTATGAAGCAGGTGAATCCATTCCTCTTGGTGTGTTTGAGAACCCTGGACCTCACTCTGCAAATACTATACATCTAACTCTCTCAGTGCCTTAGGAGCTTTCCCAGTGAAGGTGCCATTCTCAATGAAGACATTTAAGGTGGAAATGTTATATTTATAGATATATCGTCAGGATCTATTTACAATAAAGTTGGTGCTGCTATTTTGTGGTGGGACCTGCGTGTGTGTGTGTGTGTGTGTGTGTGTGTGTGTGCATAAGCACTATAGACATTTTCCTTCTTTCCTGTTTTTCCATGCTAATTATCTCTGCAGATTAATTCTGTCCTTTTTGCAACCCTCCTGAATGGCCATTAGTCTGTTAATATTTATTTCCTGAAATAGCCATTGCCATCAGATAACTGCTTTGTGATTTTATTAGTTTCACTACTTTGTGTGTGTTTGGGGGCAGTAACTCATTTTATCTATGACAATTCAGAGGATGTGCATGTCTGATGTGTATTTTAGCTTTATATCAACAAGGAACTACAATTATTCTTACAGCAGTCATAGCATGAATGCAATAAAAGTGTCCTGGGAGATAATCACTCCCTGTCAATCTGAATATTATGGAGGGAGTAATTAGATGAATTTTTATTTTACTTTTATGAATTTTTACTTATAACGTGTCCCTTTTCTTTGGTGGTGGTGGTAGTAGGGAAGGGGATACAGAGTCATTGGGTAGAGCCGTGATTTTATCAGGAAGCTCCTTCTGTACTGACCATCCGGGCCACATGCCCTTATAATAGTCCCAAGTGCAGTCCTGAAATTGGGAGATATTTAACAAAGTTAATAAAAATCAATAAAACAAAAATAAGGTTACATTTTAAAACTGAGTCGATATGTGGGCAGGGATCCTTCTGTACCACTTAGTGCCCCTCAATTCTATTTAAGTTTGACACCATTGGCCTAGACCATTGAGAGGTTAAGGGATTTGGTCATGGTCACATAGTCAGTATACAACAGGCAAGACCTGAACCCAGGCCTTCCTGGCTCCAAGGCTAGCCCTATTCATCATATCCCTCATTTCTTCACTACTACGTTAGAATATGTATTATTCTTGAGTTTCCATGTTATAAAGCAAATGATTGTCTCATCTCTTAGGGGAAAAAAGTATTTTGAAGATAAAGGTGTAGGATATTAGAGTTAGAAGAGGCATGTCATCTTATAATTTCATTGTGCAGATAAGGAATGGGGTGGATGAGGAGTGACTTGCCAATCGGGGGCAGAGGTCTCTGGACCCCATAGGCCTGTGTATTTTCCTCTACAATACACTGCCTAGACTCAACCTAATTATTGGCTGCAGCAGCTAGGTGGTGCAGTGGATAGATCACCCGGCCTGGAGTCAGAAAGATCTGAGTTCAAATGTGACCTCAGATACTTACTAGCAGTGTGACTCTGGCCAAGTCACTTAATCCCTGTTTGCCTCAGTTCACCCTGGAGTAGGAGATGGCAAAACACTCCAGTATCTTTGCCCAGAAAATACCATAGAACAGTCCCTGGGGTCAGGTAGAGTCAGACATGACTGCACAACAACAGAAGTTGTCGACTCATCCCCATCATTACTGGCTTTGTCAGATTAGACAAATGTACTCCAATGGCCTCAAACTCAAATAGAAATGAGACCACTTAACCATACACAAAGATGCCTGTGGGCTGCAGATTGTCCTAGAAAACCATATCTCAGCATTACCTATATTCTGTTGCATTTATATCGATTTTGCTAAATATTTCCCATTTACATTTTAATCTGATTGTGGTCTAGCTTAGGAATGTACCCTTATGTAGAAGGGCCTCTATTTTTTGCTTGATTTTGTATTCTCAGCATTTAGCATGGTGTCTAGCACATAATGAGCATTTAATAAATGCTTGTTGGCTGATATGCAAATAGGCATATGTATATGAAAACTTTAGCTAGCAACTGTAGCTGTTTGAAATCATGGACATATATATTTATCTCTCTGTCAGAAGGAAGGATGCTCAGTGCACCACGAGGTATATAAGTTGCTAAAGAGGAAGGAAGTATTCTTGGACTGAGGCCATTGGAGCTCAAGTAAGCAGGAGGGTGTTTCTCTAAGTGGTGTGGCTGCTAACTCCCTATGAATTTCCCACACTGGTGCAAAGCTCCTGTAGCCTTACCTTAGTGACACATCCTTACGCAAATTTAATAGCGCTTTAATAGAATTATATGTGGCAGCCAAAATCTGCAAAAGAAGAACTGCCAAGTAAAGACAGGAAACGGGTGGAGGAAGGGGCATCAGTCAGAGTGATATCAGCCCTAGGGTGTATTTGGAACAACCCAGGAGAACAATGACTGCCTATCCTAAAATGATTGCATTTTGGCTATCTTTACGGGATAGAAGCAAGATGGTACAGGGAAGAGAAGCCAGAAAGAACCGAGTTCAAAATCATATGCCTCTCTTTATCCCTCCCCCTGTGGCTGTTTAATTTTTTTTAATACAAGCCTTTGAAAATGGTTGAAGACTTACTCTTAGTAATTTCAGTCAAGTTGACTGTTAAGTGTATACACATAACAAACCCTGGTGTGAGGACCTTGCCATGAACCATGTGTCTCAATATCAGAGTTAAAGTGTTAGCCCAATTTCTTCAACCATGATGAGAGATATATATACACATATATGCACACACATGTAAACATATATATGCTTTTATATATATACAAATATATGTGTATACATATACATACACACACATATATATACATATATATACACACACATATAAAATATATATCTTTTAGTGCTGAGAAGAGAACATAAAAGTAGGAAAAAAGCCCAGATAATCAGGCTAGCTTTGAAACCTACAGGCTGAATTTATTTTGTACTTCAAAAGAAAAGCAAGTGTAGGTAAGAGAAATCTGTGGTTTCATGTACAAATCTCCCCTTTTTTGTCTTCTTGTAAATGGAAACGCCCATTTTATTTGGTGTGTGTCAAATTCAGAATAAAAGTAGAAATGCTTTTGGTCTGTGTCATTTGTAACAAGATACAATCCATCTCTACAAAGATCAACATGCATTTATGAAGCCCCTACGATTTGCCCAGCACTGTGCTGAGCTCTGTGAGGGACACAAAATTAGGAGGGGTCACAGTCCAGGAGTGACTACAATCCATTTGGGGGAGAGAAGACAGAAGCACAGACAACAATCAAGAAAATAAACATGTGACACAGTTAGGAGAAACTGAGCTCAGATGATCCCAAAGAGGAAATTTGATTTGAGATGTCTGATCCTGCATTTCTCTCTCCTGATAGGAAGACCAAATGGTCTTGATTGTTCTGTTTCTCCCTCCCTTCCCTCCTCTTCCTCCTTTTCCCTTTCTTCTTTTTCTAAAATTCAGGGTAAGTTCAACCTTCAGAATATTTCCAAGATCGAGAAATAGCAAAGTGAATCCTCCAGACATGTGATCAGTTCATTGTTGACATATTTCAGGAGAAATAGTATATACCTTAAATGAGCTAGAGTATTGGCCAAGAAGTTTCTTCCTAGGACACAGTAAAGTTCCTGGGAGCAGAGAGCAGCCTGGTATAGTGTGTGGATGAAGTTGGAGTCCAGAAGGCTTGAGTTCAAATCCCCTTCACCCTCCTATCCCACCCCCCGATTCCATTTAGTGGCTATATGACTGTGGACAAGTCCCTTTACCTCTCTGGCTTAGTTTCCTCTTTTGTAAACTGGAGATAATGCTTACCCAACAGAATTATTGTTACACTCAAATGAGCAAATAATATATGTTTGTAGTCTATATAGATGGACAGGACCACAGAGACCATTTAGATCAATCTCATCGTTGAAGAAGTTGAAGTGTTATTATTGTTGTTTTTATAATTTTATTATTATATTATTATTATGTTCAGTTGTGTCCAACTCTTTATGACCCCATATTTAGGTTTTCTCGGCAAAGATATAGGAGTGGTTTGCCACTTCCTTCACCAGCTCAATTTTTCTTTTATAGACAAATCTAAACATTATTTAAAACTACATTTTAATCATAGAAGTGGGAGAAAGGACCAATATGTACAAAAATATTTATAGTAGCTCTTTTTGTGGTGGCAAAAAACTGGAAATTAAGGGAATACCCATCAATTGGGGAATGGCTAAATAAGTTGTGGTATAGGAATGTAATGGAATACTATTGTGCTATAAGAAATGAGGAGGAGATGGACTTCATAATTACCTGGAGAGGCTTATACAAACTGATGCTGAGTGAGAAGAGCAGAACCAGGAGAATTCTGTACTCAATTACAGCCACAATGTATGTATGATGACCAACTTTGATAGACTGGACTCTTCTCAGCAATGCAGAGTTATAAGACAACTCTAAAAGACTCAGGATGGAAGGAAATGTCTACACTCAGAGAAAGAACTAGAAAGAACAGAGTTTGAATGCAGATTGAAGCAAACTACCTGCTCTCTTTTTTTTTCTTGTTTGGTTTTGTTTCCTCTTTCCCATTGTTCATTCTATCAATCCTTCTTTACAAACAGACTAATGTCTAATGTGAAAGGATTTGCCAGATCCTATACTTGATTGCATGCTGCTTTGGGGTCGGGAGGAAGAAGGAGGGGAGAAAATTTGAAACTCAAGAGACTGTGGAACTGAATCTTGCAAACTAAAAGTAAATAAACAAATTAATAAAGAAAACCCAAAAAACTACATTTTAAGTTTAAAGTTACTAAACAAATCACAGTGAAAAAATAAAGAACCATATAGGGCGCCTAGGTACACGGTGAATAGAATGCGAGCCCTGGAGTCAGAAGGACCTGAGTTCAAATCTGGCCTCAGACACTTAACACTTGATAGCCATATTACCTTGGGCAAGTCACTTAACCCCCATTGCCCTATCCTCCCCACTCCAAAAAGAAAAAAAAAAGAACAGTACAGCAGGCCTTTAATCTTAGGGAGATCCCATCTCTGATGTAGAAGAAGTGAGCATTACCTGTTCTAAAAGATAGTGGGTCAGAAACTAATTTACATTTTTATATGAATGGAAACAAGTTAATTTAGTTCCCTTGGAAGATTTGGATTGGTGAACGGGCAGGGGAAGGCAGGCAGCTGGAGATCTCTCACATGCTTCGGGTTGCAGTGTTCTCAGGTTCTTTCAGGGTCTAAGGGTCCCCAGCCAATTCCCCAAGATGGGGAAACTGAGTCAAACAGGGTTAAGTGACTTGCACAAGGTCACATAGCTAATCAGTGTCTGAGATCAGATTTGAATTTGGATCTTCCTGACTCCAGGCCTGCTCTCCATCTGCTGTAACACCTAGCTGCCTCCAGGAAACTAAAGTACAGGATGGTTAATGACTTACCTAGGTCCCACGGGTGACCCCATCAGAGACAGGATTTGAACTCAGCTCCTCTGACTCTGGAATTGAAACTCTTTCCACTGTACTAAGCCACGGGAGGTAAAGCAGTTTGGAAACTTTAAAGCATTCCATAAATGTCAGTTCTTACTCCTCAGGCCTCATTTGTACCCTCTGGAGGCTCTAGGCTGCTGAGAGCAGGCTGGATCTTAAAGGAGCTTGTTACCCCTCCTCTGGATCTTTGCCAACTTTGCCTTCAGTCAGATGCATCAGAACTGCTTATTAGGAGAACAGAGTGGGAATCATAATGATGATGGCTCATGTTGATGGAGGCTGCAGTGCTTATGGAGAACTTTCACCACAACCACTCAATGAGGAAGACAGCAAAGATGGCGGTTCAGAGGACATTGCCAAGACTATACAGATGATAAAGTATCAAACCCAGGACCAACTCAAGTTCAGCTTTTGGGATTCTAGAGCCTGTGCTTCAGAGAGGTGACATCACTGGCCCACGGATGAAATTAGCCATGGAAAAATGGAACACCAATGAATGTCTTCAAAGAAACTCTCCAGGCCTTTCAGATTCTGCATGTGTATCTAAGTGACGGTTTCTGTTGGATCATAGATTTAGATCTAGAAGGGTTCTCAGAGGTCCTTTAGTATAAACCCTTCATTTTGCATTTGAGGCCTAAGGAGAGTACTTGTAAGATCTGACCTGGATTTTTGGACTCTAAATCTGGTGTTCTTTCCACTAGAGAGATTTCCTTTCCCAGGTACTTCCTTCATTCCATACTTTATTCCCAAGAAGGAATAAAAGAAATATTTGAGTTTTCTCCAACCATTTGATAAAATATAAAGAATAACGATAAAATTTGAAGACGTTTCAAAGTCAGCATGATGGAATTGAAGGGTATGCCAGTGGATGAAGGTGGCTGATGGACATGCAGGAAACTTTTAATAACTGGTGGCCTGAAGGATCATCCATGTTCCAAGTGGCCTATAAAAAGCAAGAGTGAGCTCTGAGGGGGGAGTTTGTTCTTGTCTGTAGGGGAATGCAGCAAAGGAGGAAGGGATTTCTTCTCACCTTGACTGGTGATATAGTACATGCAGCATCCAGTGGGATGGGGGTTCAAGAGACAGTGAGAGGATTTGCGAGTCAAGTACCTGAAGCTGGTATCTTACTAAAGGAATGGCAAAACTCAGAGCCAAGGCTCCTACTAGTCCTGGGGATATGAGTTTTGATTCCTTCCAAAAGAGCGGAGCAAGTACCCTGGGCTAGGATATTAGCTAGGTCCAAAGCAAGAGACTGTGGAGGGCACCGCCAAGTGTTTCAGGCTGGGCGTGGCTAAGGCCAGTCTCTTAGGAGAATAGGTTAGACAATGGAACAAAATGAGACACTCATGAGTTATTCAACAATTATAAAAAAATTAACGTAGTCATAGCAGTAGAAAAGATATTCAACAAAGAGAAACAATGAAAATACTTCCAGCTGATTGGGCTCTGGGTGTGTTATCCATTGTGATACATCATCCAGTCCCAGAAGATCCTCTTCCTATGTCCTCATGGCTACTTTGTACTCAGATAATGAGAAATTTTTATCAACAGCCTGAGCCCTTTGACCCCTATGCCAGCCTTTTAAGGAAAAACTTGATTAACCTTCATGGGGGAGTGGTTGAGATTTTTTTCTCCTATCGTAGCAAGGATCTGCTAGTCGGAGCATACAGGTTCTGGTTCTGCTGAAAGAGTACAGCAATACCTTAGGCTAGGATTTCAATTAAGCCCAAAACTGGGGATGATGGAGATTATGGCTATGGATTAGTCTCAGAGCCATGCGCTTTATCCAGGAGTGGATCCAGGGGGCTCAGTGGAGCTTCCTGGAAGAAGCAGAGTGAATTGTATCAGAGGAAAAAAAATGTTTTATCCTTATTTGTTCTTTGTGCGTTTATGTCTTTGCTTGGAAACTCTTGGTAACCACTCTTTCCAGTGACATGATATATATTTATGGGAAAGTATGTCCCAGGTTTGTAGGGAAGATATTTTGTTGTTACTTTTTTAACATGCCTCATAATAAATGCCTTTGCTTTGAGGTAATTTTATCCTTTGGCTGACTATTGAAAGGCAGGCACATTGGTGGGTGCTCATAAGCTATGATTTTTTAAGAATTTAGGCCCACAGAGTATCTTGAACCTAGGGTGAGGAGTGTGAGTTGAGGATAACCTCTGAAGGGTTCTATAACGACATCTACATTTACAAACATTCTTTCTTCCCTCCTCCCTCCCTTCCCCCTTCGCCTTCCTCATGTTGATCTTATTTTAAATCTTTCTAGGTCAGCCCTCTGGGAAGGTTCAGGGTGAGTGTAATCCCAGCTATTGACAAACTATCGTGAGGTATTCCCTCACCTTCTGGGTTTCGAGGAACCTTCTTTGTCTTTATCTTTCTCCTGGAATGGTTCCAAGTGATTGCCACAGATAAGCACGCTGAGCTCAGAAAATGCTGCCTCTGTGGCTGATCCCTCTCACTTTTCTTGTCTCTACTTAAAGATGAGTGATTTCCCAAGAAAACATAATATTATTTCTCATGCTTTGCCTCTTCATGAATCAACTTGGTCCTTCTCTGTCTCCCTTGCAGACCCACCCAGTCTTTTCCTTGGAGCTATCTTCTAATGGGAGAAGCATGTTTCTGTCAACTCAATGGTTAAGATTACATCATGCCAGTCACCTATCAAAAGGATTAATTGTAAATGCATCATAGGATAATAGATTAGAACAGGAAGGCCCTTGACCAGAGCTACCATGTTGAAAAGCGTGTGAACTATGCCGGTGCTTTGGTTTCTGTTCAGGGATTCGAGGGAGGTAGCATGGTGTATTGGAAAGAATCCTATACTTAGAAATCCAAAGATCCAGGCTGAGATCCCAACTCTACTCTTTACTGCTTATGGGACCATGGGCCATCCACTTCCCTTCTCCTTCATCTTATCATAGGTGAAATGAAGGGGCTGGCCAAAGTGAGCTCTAAGTTCCTTATTAACCTTTACTTTAGTTAATTCCACCTTCACTGAAAGGTGGGTCCTTTTGCCCTTGGAGCCCTGTTGGATTTATTCATAGAGCAAAGAGATTAATCCCCTTTCCCTTCCGCAACTACTTCCCTGATCAATTCTATCAGGCATACAAGCATTAAAGAATTTGGAATTGATGTTCTTTTTATTTCTCTGGCTACAGCATTTTAGGAGGCAGGGTGTGGTCTATAACAGAACCTAGTCAATTCATTCTCAAGTCTTCAACGTGAGGGGTCCTTGCTGAATTCCAGGGAAGCCTTTGGCCCTACATAGTGCATTAACTGGGACTACACTGGTCAGATGGCATGACTTTTAATTAGGAAGAAGTAGAGAGACCTTATGACCCACATGTCAATCAATCAGTGGACATTTAGTAAGCTCCTACTGTGTACCAGGCACTGTGTTAACCCCTGTAAAGGTGTGAATTGAAGTCCCCCTTCATGCCTTGTGTTAGTAGGAGCTATAACTGTCACTCAACTGAATGGTTTCCCCCAGTCCTGATGTTTAAAAAGAATGTGATCTCTTAGTCTATTGCTTGAGATTTTTATTCTGCTAGGATTTCATTAGTGTGGGTATTTGCTTCATCAACACAGAAACTTCTTCAGTTTCTAAAGATTCTAAAGCAGGGGTGGGGAACCTACCTGGAGGCCACATATGGCCTTCTAGGTCCTTGGGTGTGGCCTTTTGACTGAGTCCAAGTTTTACAGAACCAATCCTTTTATTAAGTGGATTTGTTCTGTGAAGTTTGGATTTAGTCAAAGGGCCTTACTTGAGGACCTTCAGGGCCACATTTGGCCTCCAGGCCCCAGGTTACCCACCCCTGTTGTAAAGCATTTATTATGATTAGTAAATAGTTTCTAGGAGTTTCTATGTCTGAGATATTCATCAACCCATTGCCAACCAGTGATGAGCATCCTTGAACCTAACTAGACTGATTTTTGGACACAGACCCAAGGTCCAATTCTAGGCCCAGAACTCTAAATAGGGATTTTTATGCCTGGAGCAAAGGGTATGAAAATTAGTCTCAATTAGGAATGGATAAAGAATTCACTCCAGTTCATCATCTGATGACTTCCTATTTTATACTTATATTCATTAATTAGACAAAACTCTATTTCTGAGCCTGCTAAATTTGCCACCCTGGGCCCATGCCTTTGTTGCCCCATCCTAGTTTTAGCTCTGAGCTCATGCTCCAAACCAACACAACTTTTAGCACTTTTTCCAAAGCTTCTCTTTCACTGACATAGCCTGTATGAATCATCTCTATACCACAGTGAAGCATGGGAGGCAGTATTTAGCGAACAGAAAACTAAAGGGTCCTATGAAAGCATTTTTTATTTGGTTTCCACCCAATGATCTTTTCCTGTTCTTATACCTATCTGTCATCTACTTCATGCCTATCATTCTGTGGGCTTTTAATGCTTTACAAGCAAAAGACGATGGTCTTGTTTATGCTTCTACCCTCCCTGCTCGTTGCTGTCAGGGTCTTTGCCCTTCTACTCAAGCTTTTGGTAACTGCTCTCACTTCTTCAATTGTAATTGTCGACAAGTATCAGTAGGTCGAAAAAAATGGAAAACTCATCTTCCAAACCAAGAATTGGCACATAGTATAGATTTATGGCTGAAAGAATCTTAGGGGTCACCAAGTATTGTCTCCTTCATTTTAAAGATGAGGAAAATGAGGTACAGAGGGACTAAGTGACTCACCCAGAGTTATTTAGCTAATAAGATCTGAGGCAGGATTTTAAGCCAAGTTTTCTTGCTTCTAAGTTCAGTGCTCTATCTCCTAGATCAGTCTATACAATAGCTATCTATGTCTTTTGTAAAGTCTCATTAAAAGTATACTTTCTTTACCTGAAATTGAGGTGATTGCAAAAAAGATCAGATATAGGATAACCATTCTTTTTTTTTTACTTTTAAAAAATATTTTATTTTCCCCCAATTCTATGTAAAAAACCATTTTTAACATTTTTTAAAAAATTTTGAGTTCCAAATTCTTTCCCCACCTTCTTTTCCCTCCCCTCTGGTAATGCAGTACAATCACCTTTCTTACAAGCTCTCTATGTATAGAGGTAACCCTCTTCATTAGCAGGCACACAGTGCAAGGCATAGTAAGGCAGTATTAGAGGGCTATTAAAACTGTGTGCTCTGGTTCCTTCTCACCTTTTGGTTCCTTTGGGGGAGACAGTTCAGGCAACCCAGTCACAGCAACAGTAAGCAATATAGTGGAGCCATGAATGATTGCCCTCCTCCTGCCATTGATGTTCTGCTCTGGGGCATCCATGGTACCTTTGTGTCAACTGAGCCACCACGAGGAGTGGGGTTGTGAGAAGAAAAAGAAATAGGTTTGTTCCTTGTAGATAATGAAGCTGATAGATGGTTTTGCATGAAGGGCTGTGTGGAAACTAGATGACTGTTACAGCCTTGTGGTTTGTAGATGTCAGATCAGGGAGCAGCTGTGCTATGAAATTCTTTCAATTTAGTGACATCTAAACATAAGAAATGGTTCCAGTACTTAAAGGTGTTTTATTATCTTTTCTTTCCCCTCTTGGTGATCATTGTGATGGGGATGGTGATATTAAAGGTATAAATGAATGCTTAGGGTTTATGCTCATCGAAGTTTTAGGGAAAGTTTATCTGAGGTTCAGAAGACTGAACTGGGTCTATTACCATGATTAGCTATTAGGCGTCAGGCGAGGGAGATGTAGGTATTAGTGCAGGTATAATTCTGGATTTTCACAGAAGGGCTGGGGCAGGGAGGAAGTTAAAGATAGGGAGAGACAAAGAACTCAAATATCATTTCAGGGACATACACACAGAGAGCAGCAGTTGAGGCAACTATTTTGAACTGCCTGTCTAGTTATCATTCCAGTCTTTTTGTACATTTTTCTCTTAATCTGTGCTATTTGTGCTTGTTAATGTGGATTCAGTCCAAGTACTCTAAGGAGCAATGGAAGGACTCTTTTTTCCCACTCTGGTAAAGCTTTTAGATGACTCTCAAAGTAGCTGAAACAGTATTTTCCATTTCCCTGGGTTGTGTATATATACCTGAGCTTCTTTCTAGGCTCAATTCCAGGTGCTACCTCTTATAGAAAACCCTTCCTAATCCCCACTCCCCTGTTTGGTAGAATTCTCTCCCTGGTAAATGGCTTATGAATATAATGGAATATTCTTGTTCTGTAAGAAATGAGAGATTCAGAGAGATCTGAGAAGAATTGTATAAACTGATGCAGAATGAAGTGAGCAGAGCCAGAACAAGTTCTATAATAACATTAATATCATAAAAATAAATAATTTTGAAAGATTTAAGAACTCTGATCAAAGCAATGAGCCGCCAGGATTCTAGAATGCCAACAATGAAGAATGCTTCCTCTCTCATGACAGAAAGATGGCAGATTAATATGACAAATAAGAAACACATTTTTGGATGTGGCCAATATGGGTACCTGTTTTATTTGACTATACTGATATGATATAAGGATTCTATAGTTAGGATGCAACAGTTCTAGACTATGCAGATGGATTGCAAGGGCTCTAGACCACACAGATCTGGCACGTGGGTTCTAGACTATGCCTTTGTGCAGAAACAATGCAAGGGTTCTAGACTAATACCCACATCTCTAGTGCTGATATAAGGGCTCCATTTTTTTTCCAGTGAATGGCATCAGATGGAGGAGAAAAAATACTTGATAATTGAATATAATATTCTCCAGTTACCATGTATTAACTAATCTGTATGAATGTTATCTTCCCTGTCCTCCAACCCCCATCCAATTGCACCTTAGAGTGTAATACCTAGCATAGTGCCTAGTTGGTGCTTAAATGTTTGTTGAATGAGTGAAGAATAGTGGAGTTTACCGCTTCTGTCCATGTCGATTTTATATTACACATACTTGGACAAACAAATAATCACATGCTTCTTAAATCCTGATCTAGAACAAGAGAAATATGTATCAGAGGTGATGCCTGAGCAATATTAAAAAGCTATAACGTCTAAATGAGAGAATTCATGGCAAGCACCACCTTCTCCATGAGATCTTTCCTGATTCCTCCCTCAACATCCCCCCTCGAAGTGCTAGTATCCTCTCTCACTGCTATGTTTTACCTTATATTTAATCTATAGTAATTATCATGATAATAATTATGCAGCTAGCATTTGTTGAGGTCTTTAAGCTTGAAAAAAATACTCTACATGTTATTTCATTTGATCCTTGCAATAATCCTATAGTATTATATAGGTGCTGTTAGTGCCATTTTACAGATGAGGAAACTGAGGTAGGCAGCAGTTAAGTGACTTGGCCAGGGTCACACAGGTAGTAGATATTTGAGATAGGATTTGAACACAGGTCTTCCTGGCTCCCACCTCCCTTAATTCTAACACTATCTATTTTGTCACCTTGTTTCTAACAGAATAAACATATTTATTTGGGCAGGTTGCCTCCCCAGTGGAATGTAAGCTCTTTGGGAGAATGGACTGTTTCATTTTTATCTTCGTATCCACAAGTATAGCATGATTCCTGGCATATGGTAAGCACTTAATAAATGCTTGATAGTGGACAGAGGAGCTGATCTTAGAGCAGGAAGAATTGTCCTTCCTCTGACAGACTGTGACCATGCAATCACTTAATCCTTTGATGCTTCAAGTAAATTTTTAGACCAAATCATGGGTTTTAATCACTGATCTGCACTGGTGGAGGGAGTTAATATGCTAGGAATCCCCAAATGGATGAAATCACACATCTAGTACTGCTTCCCCCCCAAATCACTTATGAATTTATTACTAATTTTTAAATTAAAAAGCTGACGTGGGGCCCCTTTTAATTATCTTTGCTTCTGCAAAACTTTTTCCAAAGCTGGTCAGTTTACCTTGAGTGATGCCAAGTAAATGAGATACCTGCATGGATGAATTCTCCACCTTATGACATAATAATATAATACTTCAAGACTAGATGGTGTCACGGATTTTTCTCCTTGGATAAAACAATTATTACTTCCCTTCCCATTTTGCTACTAATGGAATTCTAGGCTAAAGGGTCTATAGACTCAATTTGGATTCTGTCCCAGAGTTCTTCAACTTGCAATATTTATTTACCAAGTCTTATAGCATACACTAATGAATACTATAAATAGGCCTTTTATTCTTAGGATTCAAGGGTTCTTCATTGTTGACGGAAGAGGAGTATGGCCTGATCACTATTACTCTCTTCTCCCTGATGAAAAACAAAACTGAAGCCACCTTGTCAACAAGTCAACAAGCATTTATTAAGTACCAACTGTATGTCCAGCACTTTTCTAAGCTCTAGGGATACAAACAAAGGCAAAAGACAATCCTGCTCATTGTCTTCTTCTATGGGGAGGGATGCCTAGCTAGTGCAGCCAGAATGAAATCTGGGTGGAGAGAATAAGTGGAGAATTCAGGATTGTACTTTCAAACAGTAGTGCCAAATTCACTAAACCATACTGTCTCTGTCACTTTCACTGAATGCACTGACATTTCAGGAGTTTGTAACCGTGAGTTGTTAGTACAACATGTGGCTATGGACTTTGGTGGAGAAAGATGAGTCAAGTTTCCAGGTCTTTTTGAAACACTTCAGGTTCCACCCATTAAACCACACCTTCCCAGATTCCCAGAACTGTGAATGCTCTTGAATCAATCATTCCATCAACCAACACTTAGTAAGTACCTACTTACTACCATGTGCTAAGCACTGTGCAAAGTATTGAGGATACAACCACAAAAAATGAAAGTCTCTGCCTTTGAGTCTACCAAACAGCATATAATAATAATAACTAACATTAATATAAGGTTTACTATGTGTCAGGCACTGCTAAGTACAATTTACAATTGTTATCTCATTTGGATTTGACAATAACTCTGGGATGTAGGTGCTATTACTTCCCCCATTTTACAAATGAGGAAACTGAGGCAAATAGAGGAAAAGTGACTTATCCAGGGTCACACAGCTAGTAAGTGTCTGAAGCTCGATTTAAACTCAGGTTTTCTTGACTTGGGACCTGGAGTCCTCTCCTTACACCATCTAGCTGCCTACATGTGTTTGCACATACTTATTTTTACTTATCAGTATATATTCTATATTGCATGCCAGTCCAACCTCCCCCCACTTCCATGTAAGCTCCTTAAAGATAAGACCTATTTCCCTTTGTTTTTTTCGTTTGTTTGTTTTGTATCATCAGCACATCTTGCACAGAGTAGGTATCTGTTAAGGGCTTATTGAATTGAAGGAGAAGAACCAAATGTGACCCCTGCCCCTAGGTGAATTCTGCTTCTCTACTAATTATCTTACCTTCTAATTTGGCCTTATTGCTTCATTCCATTCTTAGAAGTTGCTTAAGTATGTCCTCATTATATAATTTGTATTTCATTATTTTGGAGAACTCCAACAACAGATTAAGTCTCGGAGCCATCTTGAGTTAATGACTAATGCATTTGGTATTCTGAGCCAGCTCGCCAATGCATATTGATTTCAATAGCTTCTGCCATGTGAGGGTTTTTTAATGAAAAACAAAGGCTCAGCTCTTTTTCTCAGAGGAGTTTCCTATCCACCCAGGGATATATGTGCTTTAGCAGGAATATAACAAAGTGGTGGGAAGGCTGCTTTTATGCCATTGAGTTGTTTGATTAGGAGTGAATGCCTGAAAATCACTGCAAAGTCAATATAGTCACTCAGAAAATATAAATATATAATGTTCCTTCAGTTCTGCCCTCCCTCCCCCAAGGAATCTGCAGCATTCCAAAGATTGTAGTCACAGCGATGAGCCAACTCATTGTAAGGACTTCAGGTTTTAGGTCCATATCCCAAATACCAAATGCTAATCATAGCTTCTTTCTTTTTAACCTGGAAAACCTGCAGAAAAGAATATCTTATGAGATTACCCTAAGCCTAGGCAGCCTGAGCCACTGAAGGAGAAGGGGAAGGAAGGACAATGTACCCAGAGGGGTTGCCATTTTCCAGAGAGACATTCAAGGTAGCAGTTAGGACCAGGAGAATCTATATTGTTTCCAAGTCTTGGGTAAGGGACATTCCCAGATCTGATACCACTTTGGGGGTTTCCTGCATCAGGACTGGAGATTCTCTGAGGGACTGGAATTATAAACCTCTGGAAAATGGGAAAAGTTTGATGGCCTTTGGAATCTCTCTCTTCTTCTTCCGGCATCATTCCTGAAGCACCCTGTGGCCCAAGGGATCACAATTCATAATCATAGCATCAAAGGTTTTAAAGGTGGGAGGTTAGAGATCATTGAATCCAGAGATTGTCAATCTTTTTGGTCTTAGGACCCCTTTTTAACTCTTAAAAATTATTAAGGACGGCATCCCAAAGAGCTTTTGTTTGGTGGGTTCTATCTACCGATATTTACTTAGTAGGAATCAAAACATCCTTATGAATTTAATTTTGATTTTATGGAATCTCAAAAGGTCTTAGAGAGCCCTGTGGGTGCCCAGACCACATTGAAAACCTCCTGATCTAGTCCATGAAGACACCAAGACCAGAACGGTAAGGTGACTTGCCTATGGTTCTGCAGAAAGCCAGAAGGAGTAATTGGGTTCTGACCCAGTTCTATAAATTCCAAGTCCAGTGTTTGGTCTTGCGTGGTCTAGGCTTCCCCGGCATTGGATTGCCTTCTGCCACAGAAGTCCTCGTCCTCAAGAATCTTGTATTCTGCTGAAGTTGGAGCGGGAGAAGCATGTACACAAATGAATGAATGGAAAATATATGCAAAGTAACGAGTCCTTGAGCGGAATATGGTTCCAAAAGGGCTGCTTGTTATTGTGATTTTTGAATTATCATCATTTCAAATTGCTATTTCTTTGACTATCTTGCTTTGTCTCTGTCTCTCTGTCTTTGTCTCTTGTCTCTGTCTCTCTCTGTTTCTGTCTCTCACTATCTCTGCCTCTCTGTTTTTGTCTCTATATGTTTCCTTCTCTGTGTGTCTCTCTTTGCCTCTGTCTCTTTGAGTCTCTGTCTCTCTCTGTTTCTGTCTCTCACTGTCTTGAATGAAAAAAAATACATTTTTATTTTTTTCTGACCTTTTACTGAAATTTCATTTCTTCTAATTATTTACAAACCTTATTTTGAAAAGGAGTCTACAGACTTTAGCAGACTGCCATTGGGATCTCTGACACACAAAAAGACTAAGGATCCCTGGTCCCGATGATGTCTTAAACAGCCTTTCAATTAGAAATATACTGACTACGTGCGCTCATGTGATAAGACACACTCACACGTAGCAGGCAGAGGGGGAAAGCCTGATGGAGAATGTTTGGGGATCTCTGACACACAAAAAGACTAAGGGTCCCTGGTCCAGATGATGTCTTAAACAGCCTTTCAATTAGAAATATACTGACTACGTACGCTCGTATGATAAGACACACTCACATGTGGCAGGCAGAGGGGAAAGCCTGATGGAGAACGTTTCAGTGAAAATCAGCACAGGGCAAACAGAAGCTCTCCTGCCATAGCGTGCTTCAGACCCCCTGGACCAAAACAAAACAAACAAACAAACAAAAAAACCCAAGAAAATGAATAAGATGAGTTTGGAAACATCAGGAGGTGGGGTCAGGGAAGCTGTTAAAAGGGAGTTTTGTGGTATTAAAATGTTTCCCCCCCAGCTATTGTTTTTCAATAATTTTATATTTAAAAGGAATAGCAAGTTGTACATAACAGATTTATAGTTTCATATGCAATCATCTTTGTTATTATAGTATGTTATGGAAATGCTTGTTATGTTCCCTAAATTTAAAATAAAAAAATTTTAAATAATAACAACAAGATTAAGGCAAGAGGTCTTAAACTTAATTATGGGTCATTTTCATATTCTGGTGAAGCCTGTGGACTACTTCTTAGGATAATGTTTTAAAAAGAAATCAATTATATTGGAATACAGTTACTGAGTTTTAAAAAGAAGTTTACCCCATCAAGAAGCCTTCAATTAAAGGTGAATTGTTCCTCCCTCCTGCCTTGCCCTGTGATATCTTTCTTCTCCTCATATTGCACAGGGCACAAAGAACGTATTCCTCAGTGTTACTACAGAATCACTGTGTCTCTTTAAACCAAACCATCTCATCGGCTAAACCTCTCTGGCTATGACTTTGGAAGTAGGGATCCTGTGATAACAGCTGGTTCTTTCCTCAGACTCTGGATCCTGCCAGCAACATCCTTGGGGCTTACAACCTCTACCTCCAAACACAGGAAGAATAGTGACATGTTTGTTTCAGAGCCTCAGTGGGGATAGGCTCCCAGGACCAGGTTGGGAGTCTTATCAGTTTTCCTTATTAATAAAATAGGTTTAATGATTTATTCATAGCAGGGACAATGCAGCTTGATTCAGACGGATGGCACAGAATCACTTGCTGTAAATGTAGCTTACCATGGCTCACATCTCTGTCTGGCTATTTTGGGGTCTGCTGTCTGGGAGCCAGAGAGCAGATTTATAAGACCGAATCTGGCTTGAGAAGTCAATATGAGAATATACAAGGTATGCTGACACTACCATTGGTGATGATTAGCCCCCCAAAAGTTTCTCCCAGAAAGGTCATTTGATTCATCTAATGAGTGTTTGTTCATCTTACCTCCTAGATACTTGGAAGGGTCTTTGGTTTGTTAATCAAGATATGCTGTGTGGGGAATCTGGATACACATCTGAAAGGGTTATTCCTAGAAAGCAGGGGAGAGGTATGACACTTGGACCCTTCTGGCACTTGGCCATGGCATACACACACACACACACACACGTATGTATGTATGTATATGTGTATGTATGCATACACATATACATACATATGTGTGTGTGTGTATATACATATATATACACACACACACATACATTTTTTCCCAAGTGAGAATTCTTAATCAAACTGTATCCATTTAAAGCCCTGTTCATGTGTCCCATAGGAATTCCAGGATCCTGATAATTTTTTTTTCAGTTTTCAATATTCATGTTTTGGTAAGATTTTGAGTTTCAAATTTTTTTCTCCTTCCCTTATATCCCCCTCCCCAAATGGCAGGTGATCTGATATAGGTTATACATGAGCAATCATGTAAACATATTACCTCATTAGTAGTCATGTTATGAAAGAAGAAATAGAACAAAAGGTAAAAACCACACAAAAAAACAGAAAACATAAAAATAATGTGTTTTGATATGCATTCAGAGTCCATAGTTCTTTCTCTGGATATGGATAGCATTTTTCATGATGAGTCTTTTGGAATTGTCTTGGATAATTGTGTTGCTGAGAAGAGCTAAGTCTATAAAAGTCATTCATCACACAATGTTGCTATTAACTGTGTACAACTTTCTCCTGGTTCTGTTCATTTCACTTAGCATCAGTTCATGTAAGTCCTTCCAGGTTTTTCTGAAATCCACCTGTTCATTATTTCTTATAATACAATAGTATTCCATTGCATTCATATACCACAGCTTGATCAGCCATTCCCCAACTGATAGGCATTCTCTTAACTTCCAATTCTTTGCCATTACAAAGAGAGCTGCTACAAATATTTTTGTACATGTGAGTCCTTTTGTACCTTTTTAATGATCTCTTTGGGATAAAGAACTAGTAGTGGTATTGCTGGATCAAAGGGTATACAAAGTTTGATTGCTTTGGGCATAGTTCCAAATTGTTCTCCAGAATGGTTGGATTCGTTCAGGATTCTACCAACAATGAATTAGTGTCTCAGTTTTCTCACATCTTCTCCAACATTTATCATATTCCCTTTCTATCCATATTAGCCAGTCTGATAGGTGAGGTGATACTTCAGAATTGTTTTAATTTACATTTCTCTAATTAATAGTAATTTAGAGCATTTTTTCACATGACTTTAGATATTTTTAATTTCTTCATCTGAAAACTGCCTGTTCATATCTTTTGACCACTAATCAATTGGGGGAATGATTTGTGCTCTTATAAATCTGGCACAGTTCTCTATGTATTTGAGAAATGAAACCTTTATCAGAAATACTTGCTGTAAAATTTTTTTCCTCATCTTTCTGCTTTCCTTCTAATCTTGGTTGCATTAGTTTTGTTTGTGCAAAAACTTTATAATTTAATGTAACCAGAATTATCCATTTTGTATTTCATAATGTTCTCTATCTCTTTTTTGGTCATAAGTTCTTCCATTCTCCATAAATCTGACAGGAAAACCTATTCCTTGCTCTCCTAGTTTGCTTATAGTATCAACCTTTATATCTAAATCATGTACCCGTTTTGACTTTATCTTGCTATATGGTGTGAGATGTTAGTCTATGCCTAGTTTCTGTCATACTACCTTCCAGTTTTCCTGGCAGTTTTTGTCAAATAGTGAGTTCTTATCCCAGAAGCAGGAGTCTTTGGGTTTATCAAACACTAGATTATACTATAAGCATTTACTACTGTGTCTTGTGTATCCAATCTATTCCACTCATCCACCATTGT
>CM053581.1:546213048-546234934 GCA_028627135.1 Pseudochirops cupreus
CCCCCCCCCCCCATGGTGGAGTGCAATCATGTATAGGATCTGCAAATACTTTCACATTGTACAATAGTTTGGCTATATAGGAGGGTTGTAACCAATGAGTGATCACTGGTGAAAAAAAGCAAAACCAAACATGAAGAAGAACGATAGCATGTTTTGTTTCAGTTAGAGATACAATTCTCAAGAGTTGTATCATCTTCCCATGTAGGAATGTAAAACATTTAACCTTATTGAATACCATGTGTGTTTTTTTCTTTCCTGTTTACCTTTTTATACTTCTCTTGACTCTCATATTTGAAAATCAGATTTTCTGTTCAGTTTTGGTCTTTTCATCAGGAAAGTTTGAAAGTCCCCAATTACATTGAATATCCATCTTTTTCCCTAAAAGATTATGCTCATTTCTTCTGAGCAGTTGATTCTTGGTTGCAATCCAAGCTCTTTTGTCTTCCAGAATATCATATCCTAAGCTCTCTAATCTTTTAATGTAGAAATTGCTAAATCCTATGTAATCCTGACTGTGTCTCCTTGATGTTTGAATTGTTTCTTTCTGGCTGCTTGCAGTGTTTTCTCCTTGACCTGATAGTTTTGGAATTTGGCTACAATATTCCTTGGAGTTTTCATTTGGGGATTTCTTGCAGGAGGTGATCAGTGGATTCTTTCAATGACTATTTTACCATCTGGTTCTAGGATATCAGGGCAATTTTCCTTGATAATTTCTTGAAAGATGCTGTCCACAATGAATAGAGCACTGGCCCTGGAGTGAGGATGACCTGAGTTCAAATCTAGCCTCAGTCACTTAACACAAAAAACTAGCTGTGTGATCTGGGGCAAGTCACTTAACTCCAATTGCCCTACCTTACTCCCTCCAAAAAGAAAAAAAAAAGAAAGATGCTGTCCAGGTTCTTTTTTGATCATGACTTTCAGGCAGTCCAATAACTTCTTAAGTTATCTCTCCTGGATCTATTTTCCAGATTAGTTGTTTTTCCAGTGAGATAGTTTACATTTTTTTTATTTTTTTCATTCTTTCGATTTTGTTTGACTGATTCTTAATGTCTCATAAAGTCATTAACATCCACTTGCCCAGTTCTAATTTTAAGAAATTATTTTTTTCAGTTAGCTTTTGTACCTCCTTTTCCATTTGATTAATTCTATTTTTAAAGAAGTTGCTTTCTTCAGTGGATTTTATTTTCCAATTTGGCCAGTTCTATTTTTTTTAAATGGTACACATTTTTATTCTGATATTACAGCTTCTGGTTCTAGCAACACTCTTTATTGGGAAGAAAGCAGTGTATTATAGTTCACAATAAATCATTAAATGAATTAACCTGGTGGATATGATGTTGACAATTACATGACCTGAATCTGGGAACAAGTCTTATTTCAGTTCACAGATAGTGGAGAGTAGATATGCAGCAGAAAGTTCTCAAAGGAGAAAATGATGACTGTGCTACTCACTTAATGAGGCATCAGATGCTTTTTGATTCAAACACTACTGGCTGGAAGAGGTGCCAGTCCTGGTAAACTGTGGCAGTGATCTTCATGACAGTACAAAAGATCCTGTTATTTTTTTTTTCATACTAAATGTAGGTAGATCAGAATATTACCCCAAATTGATTTTACAAATCAACCTGGTGAACTTTTGATGTGCCCTCTATCCATTCAGTTCTCAGCATAAGCTCTAAAATGACTGTTGTGTCATGGAACCTTTCATGTGCTCCCAGTTGTTATACAATGCATACAGGCTAGTAAGGGTTAGTCCTATCAGACCATCTCTTCCTGTCATGGTTCCAGCTGCTACTGTATTGATGTCATCTTCTGCACTTCCTGTTTTTTCTATGACAACACCAAATGTGCTATAGAGCAAAGCCAGAGAGCCCAGAGTATTAGCCCATAGTGCCTCTTGCCTGGTTACCATATTTAAAATCTGTACATTTCTTGGCTTGGACTAGGACATCTTTCCTGTTTTTTTCAATCCCAGCTTCAGACCATTCACAGTTCCCAATGTAGCTTCTATTATACAGCATCCTCCAATGGTAAAAAAAAAAAAAAAGTAGCCAATTCAAACCTGCCTCATGTTTTATTGGCTCCAGTGGGTAAAATAAACTCATCTGTGTCCTGTATAAGATATCTGGGATCCACATTTAAATACAGAGGGAGAAGACTCAGACCAGTAAAGGGGACTCAGACCAGATCAGCATTCAAGTAGCTCATCCTGGAGCCACTCCCGCCAATAAACCCTGCCTCGCCTTTCGTGCTTCTGTTGGTGTTGTCCCTGCTGCCCTCCATGGCCCCGCCCGTGCCTTTCTGTCCATTGCCCAAGGTCTCCTCTTCCGGCCAGGGCCCCTCTGGCAGCCGTTAGTCCGTGTGCCTGCTTGGACCCTGACCCCAATGCTGTCACCCCTCTCCAGCTGCTGCTGAAGGTGCTGCTGGTGCCACTCCCAGTTCTATTTTTTAAGGAGTTGTTTCTTCAGCCAGTTTTTGTATTTCCCTTTCTAAACGGTTGATTCTTTTTTCATAATTCTCTTGCATAACTTTCATTTCTTTTCCAATTTTTCTTCTACCTCTCTTACTTGATTTTTAAAATCCTTTTTGAGCTCTTCCAAGAGGGCTTTTTGGGCTTGAGACCAATTTACATTCCCCTTTGAGGCTTCACATGTAGGAATTTTGACATTGTTGTCCCTTCTGAGTCTGTGTTTTGATCTTCCCTGTCAACGTAGAAGTTTTCTATGATCAGAGCTTTTTTGTTTGTTATTTGCTCCTTTTAAATGGTTGGGCTCTGCTCCTGAGGTACAGGGGCACTGTCCCAAGCTTCTTGCACTGGGAGTCCAGGGCCTGGTCACTGGCTTTCTGCACTGGGGCTTTTGGGGTTGGTGATTTGCCCGCTGCACTAGGGTGGCCCAGCCTAGTCATGCCTGTTGTGCTCTGGGTTCTGGTGCTGGCAGTTTGCTTGCTGCACTGGGACTGGAGGCTTCACAGCTGGCATACTGTGCCACTAACCTGCTGAGCTAGAACCATGGGGTCTTGGTTGCTGATCTGTGCTGTGGTGAAGAGCCTGCTGGTGGCTTGGCTGGATAGCACCTGCACTGGGCTGCACTCCCCTTTACCCAAGTGAGATAGAACTTTCCTGAAGTCCTTATAAGTTATCTTGGGTGGGAAAATTGTTTCACTCTTTTTGTGGACTCTGTCACTTCAGAATTCTTTTAGAAGCTTGATTTAACATTGTTTCCAGGGGAAACTGAGGGGAACTCATGCAACTTGCTGGCTTCCTTCTGCCATCTTGGCTCTGCCCTCTTCCGCTTGCCAGACCCTGATAATTAGGAACAATGGTCTAGACACAATCTAGTTCTTGACACATTTTGTCTTCTAAGAAAGCAGGGAATTTTCAGACCCTTCCTTTTTGGTTCCAAGGGTAAAGTGCCACAGGATTGGGACAGTCACCAGAATAAGAGGACAGAAAGCTTTTACCACCCCAGCCCAATAGAACCAGTCCTGGACAATCCTGAGGATACTCAGGTTTATCTATTGCCACGTGTTGTTTTCCTTCAGTTGCCCGCATCTGAGCCTCCTCATCCCTCCTTGTGTTTTCAGAAGAATTTAGATCAAATATAAGAGAGGCAGAGTGTTTTTTTTTCTCCTTTGACTGGAGGGGGAAATTCGAGGCAGGAGGAGGAGGTGTTGAAGAAAATCTCATTGTTGGTATATATGCTCCACATATCAAGGTCTTCCTGAGGGACTCCCCTCACCACTGCTCTGCTTCCCCCAAGAAGAGATCAAACTATTTCAAAGCATTTCCACCTCTGCTAATTTTTAATGCCTCTACTAGACAGTGCCTTGCCCACTGGAAAAAAAAATAGTTATGCTGTAATTCAAACAAGAAATGAGTGATTCCCCAAACAGTAGTACATTTAACTTCCTATATGGCAAACAGCATGGAGCACAGAATCGATCTTTGCACGATATATTAAGCATCAATAGCATCTTAGGGAGCATGATTGTCTTGGAAGTCAGAAAGTATTTAGAATGTGCTTCTTTAGAGTATCCTGGCAATGAAAGCCAATATTACTGCTAACTTGGGCAAATGGGGGGAGGGGGGGTGATTCTCTTTCCTTTCCTCTTCCTCTGCTTGCTTTCCTCTTCCTCTTCTTCCTCCTCCTCTTCCTCTCCTCCACCTCCTCCTTTCTTCTTTCTCCTTTCCTATTCTGCCCTTCTCCCTATTCTTCTTTCTTTTCCTCATTTCTTTTTCTCCTCTTCCTACTTTTTTCTTTTTCTCTTTCCTGTCCTGCCTTCCTTCTTTCTTCTTCTTCTTCCTTTTTCTCCCTTCATTTTCTCTTATTCTCCTCCTTTCTTCCTCTAGCTCTCTTTTCCTTCTCCCTTTTCTTCCCACCTCTTTCCTTCCCTTCTTCTCCTCCTCCCAATTCCACCCTGACCCTTCCTCTCCTCTTTCAATTCCTTTCCTTGCCCTTTTGTCCTGTTCTCCACCTCAACCACCCACCGGGGTCCACCAGAAAGCCAGGAATTTAACCTAAGGGTTTGTCTTCCCATGCCAAGAGGAGATAGCTTATCAGTCAGAAAAATAAAGCTTCCTGACTTCAGTCAGAGAAATTACAGCTAATTATACAGCTAGACTTTCTTGCAAAAATACTGTTTTCAGCTGCTGGGCTGAATTTCTCCCTTGGCTGTATTTAAAGGTTACTTTCTGACCCATTTTCCAGGTTAATGGAGTAGCTTAAATATTACAAATCATTACTTCACTCTAATGAATCATCTCTTCCCCAGGCACTTCACAAAATCCTTATCTGGGCCT
Organism: Pseudochirops cupreus; assembly: GCA_028627135.1. Classification (NCBI taxonomy): domain Eukaryota; kingdom Metazoa; phylum Chordata; class Mammalia; order Diprotodontia; family Pseudocheiridae; genus Pseudochirops; species Pseudochirops cupreus. Next base: position 546,217,850 of record CM053581.1, read on the forward strand.
GATAAAATGGTAGGAAGAAACTGGGCAATCTCCATGATAATAAACTCAGCCCCATGCTATGGGGGTTGCAGGCTTCCAGGATCTGACTGTTCTCTCCTCCTCTTCTTGGGTGGTGGAAATCATTTGGCCATCAGCCTCATCCTCCACCAAGTACCTGAGGCAGGGAGCCAAGCAGCATGAACTCCCCCACACCCCACCATGTATTATTGTTCACTCGACTTAATTGTCAGCTCCTGCTAAGAAAATGTAACATCTCATTTTCCCAGAGATTGGGGAAGTGTCGAACAGACGATTCCTTAAGAAATGCTCATGGCCAAGCAGGGGAGCTCAACCTACCATGTCTTTCTCCATATGAAGATGCCTGCCATGGCTACTGTAGACACACCTTTAGTTTATTTCAAGTTTCCAGCCTTCTCTTTGTGGCTGGTCCCAGTTTACTGTAATCTGGGCCAGTTTCTTCATGGCAAGGGTAGGAAAAAATGGTGTTATCTCACTCTAACTGATTACTTACATGAAGCCTCTGGAGCCATGAGATAGAAGGAACCCCCCACCCAAGACTGCTTGATGCATCCGTAAAGGTTCTATTCAAGACACCAAAGAAAAGAGGGAACAGGAAACAATCAATTCCCTGATAGTGAAACAAAAGCTATTAAAGTCCCTGGGCTCTGGCAGGACCATGAACAGCATGAGAGAGCAATGCACGTAATACTGGAGACAATAGCAGAGAGCTTTGTAACTTTCCCTGCTTTAGGCTGTTTAAAAAAAACTAAAAACTAAAAACCAACAAAACATTGGCGTGAAAAGGGAAAGATGCCACCACTTGTGGAGATGTTTTGTCCATAGGATTCCTCATATTATCCTTATCCTGATGTCTTTCTAATAAACAGCAAATCTGAAATTAAGGTAAGCTATTAACAAAGTATGGTTCTTGCTTCCCATCTCAACTCAGACTGAGCTCTCATGCTAAGCATTATCAGAATGACCAAGATAGGGGCAAGACTTTGGATTTTGTTGGTGTTGGGAGTTCTGAGAAAGGAAACTACCTCTCTCAATGCCGGTTGGCAACTTCTTTGTACCTTAGAGAATTGCCTAGGGCACTGAGAGGTCATGGCTAACTCAGGGACCCAATAGCCAGTATGTGTCAGAGATGAGACTTGAACCCAGAGCAGCAGCATTCCTGAGATAGCTGTTAATGTACTGTTTTAATGAGGGCCACTCTTGCCAATAAGAAGATTATATATATGGATTTGAAATAGGAGGTATGATGGAAAGGGTTTCAAAATCCCCATCTTCTCCCTTGCTGATATCTGAAATTTTGTTGTCTGAGATTCGTGCCTGGTGTGTTCTACTAAAATGCAAACACTCCTGGTGAAATACAGTAAATAGTTAATCATGACTATTTTGGAGTAAATTAAAAGCTCTCCAAATGGAAAGGCATAATGACAATGGGAACTTTTTCATAGACATAAAAAGTGAAACACACAGCAATGTATAAGGCTCTATGTCTTTCATTTCCAGCTCTTCTATTTTTTGAAAGAGACAAAGAGACAGAGTGGGAGAAACAGAGACAGAGATAGAGAAGAAGAAAAAGAAGAGAGAGGGAGAGGGAAGAAGAAGGCTGAGGATATATGTCAGTATATTTGAAGTTATTTTCTACATTTGGGTAAGGCCAAATTCTAACCGATATGATTTAAGGGTGGCTATGGTAAAACCAGGGGCTCTTATGGGGAAAGCCTCATCTTGAAGAAAAGCTTCAGAAAAACTTGAATAACACTCTTTCTTTTTCCCTCTCTCTCTCTCTCTCTCTCTCTCTCTCTCTCTCTCTTTCTCTCTCTCTGTGTCTCTTCTCTCTCTTTCTTTGCAGACTGGAGATCACTCTGGTAAATGGCCCTATGAAGAAAGATCCCACAAAATTAATCACCTTTCCTGGACATTGCAGAAGGGAGCTGTAGTTCAACATCTCCTTGAGCAAGACATCATTCCATAGAAACTTCAGGTGAAGAGCTTGGTGATGCATCCCTGGAATGGAGAAAGGTCATGTTAGCAGGTCTGGAGAATCCTGGCTTGCCAAATATTTATTTCTGGTGATAGATAGCAAAGTTGTATTCATTAAAACGTTTAGGGTATGATAGTGCAAAGGAGCATTTTGGAGAGCTCCTTGGATGTTGGTTTCTGTCAGTTATTTTGCTGCATTGTTGATTAATGTAATTGAAGTATATATTACAGAAACAGAAAAGGAAATATGACTTCTTCAGGGACCCATTAATTTCTTAAGGATAAAGTGTTTGAAGGTTCAAAGGCTTTGTTGAAGCTTATTTTAAATTTAAAATTTCCATTGCCAAGGGATTGATTACCATTCTTACATTAGCTTTGTCAAACCGTAAGTTGATCTTGGTTATTTTAAAGTTTTGTGGCACTTACTCCATTCAGAGCTTTGGGGAAAAAAGGAGAAGTGAGGAGATTTCCTCTCAAAGTCTCTCAAGGACAGGACTTTCTTGGCTGTTACAAGCTAAAAAATGTTTGAAACTTTAGAAAGACCAATTCCCTACCCTCACCATCTTAAGCATCTTGAAAGTCATTTGTCTCAGGCAGGTGTAATACCTTATGTTTTAGGCACTTTTATATTTTGGTTTTCTTTTCTTTAATAATCAACTTCTTGCAGTGTCTGATTCTGAAGCCTGTTCTTTGTGTTTGAGGAGGCTTTGAGGACTTGGGTCCCTTCCATCTCTGCTTTCTGGAGGGTGATGCACAGTTCTTTTAATAGCCGTCTCCTGTATTCCTCTACTGACTGTTTAAAGAGCTCTCATAAACAACACCCAAAGAAAGGGAGCCAAGATCTCCCAGGCACCCGTCTTTATTAGTGTTGTCCCAGTGGTGAACCCAATCCGTTCAAGAAGCCAGACAACAGAATTTCCGGCTCCTTGGAAGTTCTGCCAACAATTACTCCAGCCTTGTTTGCGATGGCAAGAATGGAAAACCCACCATTAGGAGCCCTGTTAGGATGGCACGGATACCCATCTGGGCAAACATGGCGCCAGAAGATCACTTAGAAAGCATAGGAAAAGAAAGTGATGTGACTAGAGGTTTTGTCATAAAAATAATGTATTAAGCACCTACTATGTGCTGGGTGGTGGAGACACAAAAGTTAAAATGCCTCCAAGGAGCTTCTATTCAATCCAGGGTGAAAACATGTCCATGTAGAATAAATCCGTGGTAGTCTTGAGGGGAAAGGCAATAGCAACCAGGGGAATGAAGAAAGGATTCATTTAGAAGAGAAAAGGAATCAAGAGTGAAACTACCAAAACCTTGGAGCAAAGCTTTTCTTGAAAAGGAAGGCAGATCCCCACAGGATTTCACTCTTTTGTCCCTTTTTCGGTAAAGGAGTTGTTAGGACTGGAGGAAGGTAGCTGTCACTGTGATATGCCTGGGAGAGTCTGAGCCCACCTGAGTGGGGAGCATCTCTCCAGCCCAAGTAGCCATCCATTGGTGCATGCTACTGTAGGACACATGAATGGAGTCTCTATGCAGGGTCATGAACAACCATCACCCCTTAGACTCTAGTTCTGCTGAAGTCCCAACCTCCCAGGTGTCATAGTGGCAGAGAATTAGACTCATGAAAATGCTTTGCTTTATACTGATGCCATTATCAGTATTGTCTCTGCATGCCTTTGTATCTCATATTGTACGTTTCTTCAAGTCAGGGGCAAGGGATGACAGACCCTGGAAAGAAATCTGAAGGAAACAAAGTTTGTCTTTGGAATCATTCTCCGTACCACTTTCTCCACCTTTTCCCAGTACCCTGGTTACCCAGTTCTCCCCCAGATCTGTGGTCTAATCCTCATTCTATATTTTCCCACATTAAATCTTTACCTGTTCTGAATGCAAGTCCATCTGGACTAGGTGACCAGAAAGCTGGATTGATTCATTCTTAAAATGGTGTTAAGGGATAATTATAGTGTCACATTTGACACAGCCTTGGCATTCATTCTTCACAACTACTCTTTAACACCTCAGTCCTGGAGAAATGAGCAGTTTGGGAGCTTCAGCCTTAGGGCGCATCTTTGTAAATAAGGAAAAATTTGGGAACCCTTTAAATCACATCATGAAGGTGCCTGCCTATCTTGCCTATGCGCAAGGCCAGTTCTGGGTATATTTGTCTAAGTTGTTCTTTGTTTTTCCGGTGCCTAACCATCTAGGTGAGAGTCAGGCTTTGGGCATAATAGGTGCTCATGAGTGATAAGCTGTTTGGCGTTCATAAATGCATTGGATAATGGTGATGATGACAGAGGGGAGGGAAGCACATGTGGGAGACACAGAAGACCAGATGCTATGGTTTTTATTCATGTTAAAAAATAGCCCCAGTGGGTGGGGGCAGACAGCATGGAGAAACACTTAAGGCAGCTATGCTCAGGATTCTGAGTCACGCTTGACTGCCCTCATCTCTGCACCACGTTCCGTATTTGGAGAACACCAGAGATGGCTGGCTTTTTTTTCTTCCTATCCCCATGGGAACTCAGGGGTACCAAATTTTCACATGATTTTTCGTGTTTTTGGAACTTTCTTCCATACACATACATGGAAGTATGTGGGGAAAAGAGGAGTTTACAAAATTTTCTTCTCTCAGAATCAGATTTTCATGTTTCAGCTCAGGTAACTGAGGCCTAGATTGGGGGAAGTGACCTGCCCAAAGTCATACAGATACTACTAGGTGGCAGAACCAGGATTTGAACCTGTATCCTCTAACTACAAATCCTTTCCCCTGTTCCAGGATCACAGAGAGTTATATTGAGGGCTCCCCTCCTAAACTAGAGGAGCAGGAAGAGCTTCACTTTTCATGAATAGATTTGTTTCAGTTTGTATTTTTGAGACCCATCTGAAGAGAAACCTTTTTGGGAACAATAGAAAAGCAGAGGTCTTAGGCTCTTCTCATTTGTCATTTACCCTCACTGCATCCATTGGACAGAGATCTCCCAAGCAGGCTTCAATGTTGCCTCTTAGACAGAAGGATAAACTGAGGCAGAGACCAGTTGTGTTTGGGGCAGGAAGGTGTAGTGGAAAGAGTGCTCGATTTGGAGCAATGACAGGTAGCTTTGAATCCCAGATCCATTGCTTGGTAGCTGGGAGACCTCAGGCAAGTCACTTACTTGCTCAGAGTGTCACTTGTCTCATCTGTCAAAAGGGAACGTTAGTTGACTCCCTGTCCTTCAGCATGCAGCCAGGTGGCTCAGTGGATAGGCTGCTGGAGTCAGGACCCTGGGCAAGCCACTTCATGGACTTGTTCTTCCCTTTGGGTAAGGATGAGGGGAAGGGAATAAACATTTTTGAGGTACTTTACAAATGTTAAACCCTTTGATCTTCATCATTGAGAAACTTATTGAGAAACTCATTATTGAGAAATCTGCTCACATGTCATGAGTCCCACACAGGGCCTGGCACATCAGGAGTACTTAATCAATGCTAGCTCACTGATTTTTGAGGGAATCATCCTCATAACAACCCTGGGAGGTAGGTACTGCTGTTATCCCTACTTTGCAGCTGAATAAGTTGAGTCAAACAGTGGTTAAATAACTTGCCCAGGGTAACATAACTAGTTATAAGTGTCTAAGGCTGGATTTGAACTCAGGTCCTTCTAACTCCAGGCTCTATGCCATCTGTGTCAGTGGACTAAACAAGAAAAGGCAATGTTTTGTCACTGCTCTGGATAGTAACTCAAGTTCGTTGGCCATTTTAAGGTTTATGGAGAATTTTCCTTCTAGCTATCCTTTGAAGTAGCAGTAAAGATATTATGGTGCCCTTTGTACAGATAAGGAAACTGAGTCTGAGAGACTTACCTTTGTTTCTATGGTTATTAAGTGATCAAGTAGATCTTCAGACCCAGGGTCTCCAGATTCCAAGTTCACCATTTTGCTGAACCATATTTTTAGGGAAAAAGGGACCTGCTTTTAGAAGCTTGTTCCGGAATTCTGAGGGCGAACGATGGAAGAGGGAGGGGGAAGCTTCTGTGGCATTGTCTGAGGGGCCCCCCACAGTCCTCTACCGTCTCAGGGAACTTCAGGGCTGTCCTTTCCTGGATGTGGAAGAAAAGTGGGGCCGTTTTGTTGCCCCTGTTTCCCTTTAAACTTTCCCCTTTCCTATAAAGCTGGAAGGAGCCTTTAAGTCCCTCATTTACAAGGGAAGAAACCAAGGCTTAGGGAGGTTAAGTCACTTATTCAAGCTCATACAACAGTAAGCCTCAGAAGCAAGACTTGAACCAAGAGCCAGTGTTCTTTCTGGAACGCCACACTAGCTGGTTATAGAAGGAACTCCAGACTTCTAGAGAAATCAATCTCTTTTTGAGAGACAGCATGACCTAAGGATAGACTATGGGGTCGTGGAGTCAAAGACCTAGATTCAAATTCTGCCTCTGAAACTCACTAGCTTTGGGACCCTGGATAAGTCATGTAAGTTCTCTTTTTTCTTTTTTGGAGAGGGGAAGGCAGGGCAATTGGGGCTAAGTGACTTGCCCATGGTCACATGGCTAGGTGTGTGTGTGTGTGGGTATGTGTGTGTGTGTGTGTGTGTGTGTGTGTGTGTGTGTGTGTGTAAAGTGTCTGAGGCTGGATTTGAACTCAGGTCCTCCTGACTCCAGGAACAGGGCTCTCTTCACTGCACCACCTAGCCGCCCACATTTAAGTTTTCTTGGTCTCAGTTTCTCTATCTGTAGAATGCCAAGGTTTTGGACTTTAAATGTTTTTTTCAATGTTGCAGATCTAAGATCCAGCGATTCTCGGCTTCAGTTTGGGTTTCCCCCAGCCAAGCCAGGAGGACTCATCTCCCATTATTTACCTTTTCTAGCCAAAGAAATGCCTCCATCTCCATTGATAAACCTGTTCCTACTATGAGTGAAAATGATAAAGAAAACCATAGAGTCCCTAGAAATATGGGTCTTGTCTCCGGGCTTTGATCTGACAGTTGATGCTGGGGGGCTTTGCATTTACAAATATTTACTTTTATTGCTAAGACACATTTTATTATTGGGTCAGAAGATGATGACCTTGTCTTAGTACATTTAAACAAGCTAGATTCCATCACAGAGGCCAAACTCAACAAATGCTTATCATGTGTAGCCTGGGAGAGGCAACAACACCAGTCGCCATTTATAGAGTGCTTTCCGGTAACAAAGCACTTCTGACAAATCATCGAGTTTGATCTTCCTAATAGTCCTGTGAGAGAGGTTATTAATCATTTCCATTTTACAGATGAGGGAAGTAGGACATGATGTTGATGAGGGGGTTGAACTGAATGACATAAAATACCCCTTCCAAATCTATCTATGACTGTCTGATCCTTTGCTGGGAGGCCTAATTTAAAAAAAATAATAATAGGAATAAAAGAAACAAGCATTTACTAAATACCTACTATGTGCTAAGACTGTGCCCAAGTGCTGGATAAATATTCTCTCATTTGATCCTCACAACTACTCTGGGAGGCAGGTGCTGTTATTACCTCCATCTGACAGTTGAAGAAACTGAGGCAAACAGATTAAGTCACTTGCCCAGGGTCACACAGCTCATAGATGTTTGAGGAAGGATTTGAATTCAAGTCTCTCTGATTTCATCCCCTCTGGCCTCTATGGATTAGAACAGGAGTGAGAAATTTTAGTAAATCAGTGGGCACCCTGGAAGAAAAAAGAATATAGATCAAAAAGTTTGGTGATAATGCAAAATACACACACACACACACACACACACACACACAGTCAGACAACAGCAGAAGCAGAAAAAATAGCATGGCACGTTGGGAAAAGCTCTGGGTTTGAATCTTGGCTCTGATGCTCCCTCCTGTATGACCTTGTACAAGTTGTCACATTTTATTTGTGAAACGAGGGCATTGGACTATTAAAACCTAATGAGAATAGCCAACATTTACCTACTGTATACCATGTACTGTCCTGAGTGCTTCCCAATCATCTCATTTGATCCTCACCATCATTCTGGGAGGTAGGGGCTGTTGTTATTCCCATTTACAGATGAGGAGACTGAGGCAAACAGGAGCGAAGTGATTTGCCCAGGATCACATAGCTAATAAGAATCTGACACCAGATTGGAACTCAGGTCTTCCTGACTCAAGTTTCAGTGCTTTATGGACTCAGTCACCTAGTTGTCAGACTAGGCTAATAACCATCTTTCTGCCTGTAAATCTGACTCCTTCGCATAGCTCAGCCTCACTTAAGTACAGTTCATGTGCAAGTCAAGACATCCTATTTATGATTTTTGGTCCACTTGGAGAATGAAGGATGTACAACAACAACATATACAACAAATCTCCAATCCTAGGTGACCTGCTGAGATCGTTCAGCTTGAAGACCAGGGCTTCACCAGAGTTCTTCCCAAGCCAGTGGTCTTTATAACCCATGAAACAAAAATCTGAAATGGGTCTGAAGACTGTGGTTTTATATATATTTGTGTATGTGTGCATATATGTATATACACATATATACCTAAACATATATGTATGTATATATGTATGTACACACATATATACATGTGTATATACATATGCACACACATATACATATATATAAATGTATATTATTATTATTAAAGGAAGATATCACCAATGGGAAGAAACAGGTAATTAAGTCTTTTTTTTTAAGTTCTGAAAATTTATTCACAAGGGGATAACATAATGTTAAACAGTCTAGAACAGCGGTTCTCAACCTGTGGGTTATGTTCAATTTGTAACAATGAAAATACATCCTGCATATAAAATATTTACATTACGATTCCTAACTGTAGCAAAATTACAGTTATGATGTAGCAATGAAAATAATTTTATGGTTGGGGGTCACCACAACATGAGGAGCTGTATTAAAGGATGGTGGCATTAGGAAGGTTGAGAACCACTGGTCTAGAAAATAGAGTTGATGTATTCAGAGCAAAACCAACATACACACACACACACACACACTCACACACTCACACACGTACACACTTCATGTAGAAATGACTTACTCGTGGTGGATAGTTAAGATGTAAAAAGGGTCCCCTTGAAATGTCACAGGTCAGACTTAATTTTTATTAAGATGGTCTCCATCTGCTGGGTTCAAACCAGTAATGTGGCTAGGAAAGCAAACAGTATTTGAAAGCATCTTAAAAGGTTTGACAGCTAGAAGATGGAAACCACGAATTAAAAAGCCTTAAGGTTCTTCCTATTTCACCCTCCAGGCTTGAGAGATAGCAGAGAAACATAAAACAGGGAAGAGGAGAACTGGACAGAAGAAGGAGGGTGGGAGGCAGCAGTAGCCAAGATCCAAGAAGAATGAGTTTGCAGAGTACAAGGGGCTGTTGCATGAATTCTGGCCTGCAGTTTGTTATTTCAATGATCCAGAACAACACTTCAATGCTTCACACAGGAGGAGGATGGGAAATAAATTCTCTGGACAGGCTTTCTGCCCTCTCCCTGCATCCCACACTGTAGATAGAGCTGCCTGATATTCTTTCCAAATGTTTAGCATCAAGGGAGTGTTTGGCTTTTTCTTGACTATTGAACAGCACTTGGCTCCCTTTAGGAAATGGATGAGTTTTGCAGGATGTGAAACGGCTTGTTTGTTGTGAATTCTCTGAAATTTAAATGCTCAAACAGGAAGGCGTATTTTGGAATGTGGTATGCCTATAATAAATGCCTTATCTATGGCTATGTATATCCTTTTGTTTACAGTGAGGCCTGGGAAAAGTCAGATGGTTATGTGGAGTTAATGAAGAGTTAATAGCCTTTTAAAATATGAGTTTGTCTTCTTTTGCAACATCTGGATAAAAAAATAAATATAGTATATTTAAATCTCATCATACAGAAAAACAGAATAAAGAAGAATGCTTTTTTTGCTGTACAGATGCTCCTGAGGAAGGTCCACCATGAAAGCAATGCAGATATGTGTGGGGTCTGGACCTGGAAGCCAGCACCAAAGCCCCATGGGCCTGGATCTATCCAAAGCAAAATGTTCCTTGAAGGAATCTTTCCATTCTTCCTGAAAGCTCTCTTGAAAACCAGTTTCTAAGCTTATAATAGGGGTAGGAATGATATCCTTCTACCCCTCAGAGAATGTCTGTCTTCTTCATAAAACTTTTAAGATACTTGCAGAACTGTCAGAATCTTTTTTTAAATGTACGCATTAGGTGAAGGGTCACATAGGATTATAAGATTTAGGTGTTGGAAAGACTTTCATTTTATATTAACCCACTAGGGAGTTCTGCTAACCACTTGCCTGATCCTTTTCAACAGTAAGAACCAGTTGCTTTTCAGAACAGGGATCACTTGGGTGTCAGGGGCCACATTTTCCAGCAAAGGCTGTTTGTTAAAAACACCCGTTTCTTGAGGGTTCTCAGGAAGTAAGTAATCTCTGTTCTTGAGGTCATCTCCTTTTGTGAGACGTAGTATTCATCTCCTTAGTCTGTATGGATTTAGTTAATTAGATTTAATTTAACCTAATTAAACTCTTGATAAGCCTCCAGCTACTATAAGAGAGGCAAGGCAGGTATTATAACCATAATTTCACAGTTTAAGAACCATAGGCTTCCTGAGGTTAGAGTATCTTGGAGGAGGTGATTCCTAAGCAGAGCCAAGAAGATATGTATGCCAGGCAAGGGGTGCAAGAACATATGGAAAGATAAGGATTTTGGATTGCAGGGTTATGCTGGTAAATGTTTAACAACCAGCTCTCAAACACCCTCCCCCCCCCCCCAGCAAAGTATACACAACACATCCTTAAGTTTAGTTCACAGTATCAATATTTTCTCCATCACTTCTTAAGTTAGGACAATGGACAATACAATAAACCAACCCCTAATTTGTATCCTTTGCTGATTTTCAGCATGTAAATGCTCACGCTGAAAATTTAACAACTGGCTCTGCTAGAGAGTATGAATTGGCTTTAATCTACTGGAGGTAGGGGTCATTAATACAGAGAAACACAGGAAGAATCCTTTGAACTGATGCCAAATGAAGTGAATAGAATTAGGAAAATAACATACATAGTGACTTCAGTGATATAAATGGAAAGAGCCATCAAGCAAACCCTTCAATGGTCAACCTTGGCTCTGGACATGAGGAAAGGCAATTCTTGGCTTTCACTGGGGAGATGAAAGGATCTGATGGCATGCTGTCCAATGTGGTCACAGTGTCTCTTGGTTTTGCTTAATTCTTTTCGTGTAAGGATAGACTCACTGAGGGGCATGAGTTTGGATCTATGTCTGAAAATGACTATAATGGAAAAGTAAGGCAAAATGGTGTTTTTAAGATAATATGTAGAAGTAGAATGGTCCCCATCTTCTAGCTGTCAAACCTTTTAAGATGGTTCCAAATACTATTTGCTTTCCTAGTCATGTTACTGGTTTGAACCTGGTAGAAGGAGACCGCCTTAATAAAAATTAAGATTGACCCATGAAATTTGAAGGGGACCCTTTTTACATCTTAAATATCCACCATCAAGCAAGATGAGTGAGAAGGGGAGAGTAGCAGAAATGATGATGAAGAGGTATGAATGTGTAATAATAAAGGTCCTTGAATATTATGCTGAAGGCTTCAAATGGAGAAATATCTGGTATTTCTTTTCATCAGATAGCTCTTTTCTAGTGTGAATTGTCCATGTAATTCCTCATTTTATTGTCAATTGTTCAGTTAATTTCCCTTTCAGATACTAAAATCCCATGTGTGTGCTCAGCTGTCCAAGTTGGGGTTTCTTTGAGCCAGCTTCTTACACCTGACTTTTTCCTTTCTTTGTTGAAGTCAAATCATAAAACATCCATAGAAAAAAATCCCAGTTTTTGACATTTTCAATCTTCCTGCAATGATCATGTTGATATTCTTTTCTTCTTCTTCTTCCCAATTAAGGTATAAACTTGAATGCTCATCTTGGGGGCATTTTCCCATCCTTTCAAGAAGACAGCACAAAGAGATGTATACATAACAAACCCACTGACAATAACCTGAGGAGACTCAGAGACAAGGAGAATTCCCAACATCTTGTCAGATGGACTATTCAAACTGTTCCATTTTCCTATACTTCCCCCCAAATGTGGTCAGTAGAGACTCACCACCAGGGAAATCATAGAGGCTGGAAGTATTAAAAAAGCATGAATTAGTAGTTAACTGTCTTTTAAGAAGCCAAATGCCAATTCTCCTTTCCAGTGTCTTGTGTATTCCTTGCTGTCTTCTCTGAACTTGACCAATAATTCTCCATTTTAGAGTTGTGCTGGGGATGGAGCTGACCCCCAATAAATGTTTGTTAGGTTAGATTATTGGGAACTTGGTTTTCTCTTCCAGGGTACTACCCTGTAATTGGTCTTAGTAAACTTTGTTGTTTTTTAATCACTTTTTTTGATGACTAATGTTTAGAACTAAAATATGGCTTCCATATAAGTTTGCATGTAGGCCATGGACTTTTAATTAACAAGTTTAACTATGAAAAATAATCCAGTCAGGGACCTAACTCGATTACTAAAAGAAATCAGGCTAGGCCTATTAAAAAAAAAAGCAAACCATCATTAACATTCATTAACATAGAAAATACCATCAGGATGGGGACTGATTAAGTGATTTCATTGGTGTTCAGAACTCCTGAGGGAGAAAACACCCTCTAATAATAAAATAGGTCAACAGCTTTCTCTGCAATTTAAAGTCTTAGGAAGTTGCCAAGGGTATGGAGAGGTTGTGAGTTGCCCAAGGTCATGTTGTCATTGTGTGTCAAAAGCAAAATTTAAATTTTGGTGTTCCTGGCTTGGAGGCTGTCTCTTTACCATTGTATTATGGAGGTTGGTTCTCTACCATTTCATCACGGGAGGCTGACTCTTTACCTTTGCATTGTATCGCCTGTAACTAAAATCCTAACTTCTACAGGATCCTTTCCCAATCCACTTTAATTCTTGTGTCTTCCCTCTGCTGATTATTTCCAATTTAACCTGAATGTATTTTGTTGTACATATACACCCATGTATATGTTTTAGTCATTAATCTGGGGACAACTTGGGAGCAGGAGCTATCTTTCACCTTTCCTTGCGGTTCTAACATTTTTCACATAGCACATAGTAGGCAGCTAAGAAATGTTAAACTATAACTAACTGAGAATCATAAATTTACACCTGGAAGGGACCTTGAAAGCAATTTAATCCCAACCCTTCAATTCACAGATAAAAAATCAAAGGATTATAGAAGTTCTCAAGATCACGTCCGGTGATACTCAAAGCCACCAAGTACATCATCATTAGAATGTTAATATATGAGAAAAGTTGGTGAAATTTTCAAATAGGGGTGGAGGACCAGAAAGGGGTTTTTTTGATTGGTTGTTTTGGTTGTTGTGGGTTGGGTTTGTTTGTTTTTTTTGAGCCAATCCCCAGTCTCCTCCCCTCTCCTTAATCTCTTTCCATTTCTTTCTCTCTTTCAGTCTCTCTTACTCTCAAACAAGGCAGGAAGCACATGGATTTAATAACCTAGTCAATGATTCATGTATTCTTTCATTTAATCAGAAAGACTGATGGCAATCTCAGGAAAGAGCTCTCCACAAACACATTTTGAGTACAGATCATTGTGAAACAGTTGACTTCCATGTCCTTTGGAGTGGAGGGGGTTTAATGATAAAATTTAAAAAGTCAAAACTCACAACTCTGGTCTGCCAGCTGCAAGGGCTGGTTACAGGGAAGAGATTTATGGGCAGTTCTGAAGCCATTTGTGTTGTGTAAGTTTGCTGAAGCGGGAGCGACTGTGATCTCTACTACTCTAAACATTTTAATGACTTTTGGATAAGCCTTCAGAGTTAAAAGAGTTAAAAGAGTTAAATCGCCAAATGCTCCATAAAAAACAATTATGCAAACAATGTTCTGGCTAATCATCTATCTCAAACAGAAGTACACAGCTGCTAAGATATATAATTGCTGTTTCATCAGGGCCCCCGATTTTATTTCCATAATTCCATTACTGATTTGGGGAAGATTTTTGGGGGGGGGCTGGAGGAGAAAGGGAGTAGAAGACGACCATATCTCATTAAATGCAGCAAGTTCAAGGCACAACTCCAGTCACAGCTGGCAGATAACAATGGCAACTTGCTTTGATGTATGTCTTAATTCTGGATCAGCTAAGTGTACAGTTCAGTGTCCAAAGACAAGCATAATAGACAGACAGACATACAGTATGTGTGTACATGTCAGGGATGTGGAAGAAGCAGACCCTAGGATAGAACTTCCCCATCAAAGGCATATTTTAATATTTTAAACTCTTCTAATTAAGGCATGCTAAATTATAAAAGACAATACTCAGCGCAGAATCATGATACATCAATAACAGGCTCCCCTTTCCTGTTGGAGAAGGGTTCCATCAGTAAGCTTTCTTGGGCACTGGGTGAGGGGAGGAGGAGCCTGCCTCCAGATAATGGGCCAGCCACCTCTTGCAGCAACTCTGGTTGTGCTCATTTGGTGGATCATTTGGTCAATCAACAACCCTTACTATGGGAGCCAGCCACTTTCAGCACTTCCATTCATTCTAATCTGGTGAGTCATTGAACATTTATTAAGCACCTCCAGTGGTTCTATTACTCATACTTTAATGAGTCACTCAGTCAATCACCAAGTACACCACTATGCAAGGCAGCCTCTTGCAACGGGCATATTCATTCCAATTTGGTGAGCCATTCCATCAATCACTGAGCCTTTATTAAGCACCTACCATGGTTGTATTCCTCTAGTTTAGCGAGTATTGACCCACAACAAGCATTTATAAATATGCAGACCATGCCTTGCAGCAGTCATATCCTTAGTGATTTGGTGGCTCATTCAGTTCACAAGCATATTAAGCCCCACCACGTGGGAAGCACCTTGTTAGGCACTAGGGTTACAAAGACAGAATTAAATAGACCCTGTCGTCAAGGAGCTTCCATTCCTATGGAAGAGGAAACATGAGTATATTTAAGCACATGTAAAATAAATTCAAAATAATTTGTTAGATGGCACCAGTAACTTGGGGATCAGGAAAGGCTTCGTGAAGAAGGTGGCACCTGAGCTGAGCACTGACAGGCAGTAAGGAGTCTTATGAGGCAAAGGTGAGGAAGGCATGCATTCCAGCCTATGCAAAAGCCTGGAGGCAGGAGATGAAACCATCCAGAAGGCCAGGTTTGATGGATGGTAGAGTATGTGAAAGGAATAATGGAGGAGAAAGGTGTGTCTTCCAGAGTACACAGGGCCATTTGGTCATTTCTCTATGACCTGCCATGGCCAATGTGTCCTTTTGCTAAATGTGCAAGCTCGGGACAAGTCACTGACATAACGATAACAGCTCACATTCTTTCAGTGCTCGGACTTTGATAAAGCACTTTGATCACTATGAAGTGGATAACACAGATACTATTATCCCTGTTTAATTGATGAGGAAACTGTGTCTCAGAGAGACAGTGTCACATAGTTAGTGGAAGAACTACAATTTAAACCCAGGTCACAGAATGTCAAATTTGGGTAAAATCTCAGGGCCTTCTAGCTCAATGCATACCTGAATAAGAATCTCTCCTACAACAGGCTAGACAAGTGGTCCTCTCACCATTGTGCAAAAGCTATCCAATGAGGATAGAGGGGAGCCTCCCCAGAGCTGCCCATTCCACTTTGGGATAGTTCATTTGTTAGAAGTGTGTCCTGATCAATCTCAAGCTTGAATTTGCCTCTTTGCAACTTCCATCTTTTATATATCTATGTTTTCTCTCTCCCTCCCTCCCTCCCTCTGTGTCTCTCTGTCTCTGTCTCTTTCTGTCTTTGTCTCTGTCTCTGTCTCTGTCTCTCTGTCTCTCTCTCTCTCTCTGTGTCTCTCTCTCTTTCTCTCCTTCCCTCCCTCCTTCTCCCTCTCTCTCCCTCTCCCCCCTTTGTCTCCCATCCCTCTCTCTCTCTCTCTCTCTCTCTGCCCTTCTTTCCCTGTCTTTCCTCTCACTTTTTCCTCTCTCTCTCTCTCTCCCCTCCCTGTCTCTCATATATGTTCTCACCAAATAAGCTCCCAGGGAGCTCGTATTCTATGAGGGAGACAATATGTAAATATTTATTATTATTAATAGTAAATGCACCTTTAAGCTTCACAAAGCACTTTACATATGTTATCACATTTGATCCTCATGACAACTCCAGAGATAGAGGCTATTATTATTATATCCCCCATCTGATAGCTGGGGAGACTAAGACTGGGACTTCATGTGACTTGCCCACCATTATACAGCTACTCAGTGCTTGAGGCAGGATTTGAATGCAGGTCTTCTGACACTGTCTAGCACTTTATCCATTTTGCCCATTAGC
Source organism: Pseudochirops cupreus (assembly GCA_028627135.1). Taxonomy (NCBI): domain Eukaryota; kingdom Metazoa; phylum Chordata; class Mammalia; order Diprotodontia; family Pseudocheiridae; genus Pseudochirops; species Pseudochirops cupreus. The sequence continues at coordinate 546,234,142 of CM053581.1, forward strand.
TACCTTTGTTGACATATAAGCAAGATACATACAAAGTTTTGGGAGGAAGCCACTAGTTAAATAGGAGGTATCAGGAAAGACTTCCTATAGAAGCTGGCACTTCAGTGAGCTCTGAAGGAAATGAGGGAGTCTAAGAAACAGAGGTGAGAAAGCAGAATATTGCAGATATAGAGAAAAGCCTGTATAAAGGATCAGAGCCAGAAGATAAGCATGTCATGTCTGAGGACAAGCAGGAAGGGCAAGTTGGCTGGATGGTCTAGTAAGTGGAAGGGAGTAGGGGATGATGGGTGTGCCTCCCAGATGACAGAAATTATGCCAATTCCATCTTCTCTCTAACTCACCATTGGTCATCGTTCCCACTCATGGTTTGCCTGCTCCCCCCTCCCTCAGGGACAGGGCAAACATGCAAACAAAACTCTCGTCTTTCTTTGGGAGGCAGATCTTCGGTTTGGTTGTTTGCCTATTTTTGTTTTACCATTAAACAAAATATTTAGCAACGCATCTGATGGAGAATGGTAAGCTACAGAAATTTGTATGCATTGCACCTGTCTATTAAAAAGAGATCTCAATTATTATCCCTGAGCTTAATTAACAGAGGAAGATCACTGGCAAGCAGATCGGCTCACTGAAGGTAATGACAATCACCTCAGGTGCCCATGTAATGCACTCAAGCAGAAATTCATTAAATGATTCGTCAGGATCTTGAAATAGCTAATTAGGCTTCCAGAGCAGCTCTAACTTACAACCAGGGAGGACTTTAAGAAAATCGCATACAGATGATGTGGGGGCACAT
>CM053581.1:546235034-546246801 GCA_028627135.1 Pseudochirops cupreus
CACACACACACACACACACACAATGTAGTGGTGCTCAAGCCTTTTTTCCTTCCCTGATCTTCAGGAATTAGCTTTCCCTAAAAGGAGATAAAACTGCCCTGCAATGTCCCATCCACAGACAGTCAAGCTTCCTCAGACTTGGTAGATTTCTGAAAGCCAACTGAGTCACCATATCTTTCATCTCTTCCCACCCCGATGACCAGACTTGTCTCCATGTGGAGACCAGGATGCTATGCTCAGAGAAGCTAGGGGTATACAGCAAACTCTATCTTTGTTGTGTATCTTTACTGTGTCAGGGTGAAGTAAACCTTCTTTTGTTGACTGTTCAAAGCCTTGAAAGTGTCTTGTTTTGTCTCAACAAAGAAACTGACCTAAGACAGTGACAGTATTAGAGACAGCTCCAGCAAACATCTGTACACCCTCAAAAGAAAAGCAGATCCCAATATAGCAGCACAACAGGACCAAGAGCAGGAGATTCTACCTACTATTTCTCCCCACCTTTCTTGTTTTTAACCTGGACCAGACCTGGAATTTCCTCAGATTGAGAACCTCCTAGTGTGAAAACACTTTCCAAAGATGCACCATGCTCCATGTTGGGGACAGCTCTCTCTGCATATGAGGTCTCACCATGTGTCTGTTACTTCAGACTTGCCTTGGGCCCCGACAGTGCCTTGCCGATGGTCATACCTGCTGGTATGCATCAGGCACAGGTGTTGAAAGCCTTAGAGCAGGGATTGTTAACTTGTTTTTGTGTCTGTCTCACACACACACACTTGGAGGTCTGGTGGGACTTATGGTCCCCTTCTCTGAGTTGTGTTTTTGAATAATTGAAGGAAAGGCTAAGTTTCAGTCAGAAGTTAACTAATGAAGGATGGAATAATTTTCCTCATCCAAGTTTACAAACCTCCTGAAATCTATCCATGGACCAGGTTAAGAACCTCTACTTAGGATGAGGGAGACATGATTCCCTCCCCATCTTCTCTTACCCTTCTTGGGTTTCAAGTAGTCATTGAATGGAACATTGGCAGTACCAGATAGGCAGATGAATTTCTAATCAACATCAACAGGGATAAATGAAGAAAATCAGGTAGAAAATACCAGGAACCATATTCAGGGGTGGGGAACCTATGGCCTTGAGGCCACATATGGCCCTCTAGATCAGTGGTTCTCAACCTGTGAGTTATGTTCAATTTGTAACAATGAAAATACATCCTGTATATCAGATATTTACATTATGATTCATAACAGTAGCAAAATTACAGTTATGAAGTAGTAATGAAAATAATTTTATGGTTGGGGGTTGCCACAACATGAGGAACTGTCTTAAAAGGTCGTGGCATTAGGAAGGTTGAGAACCACTGCTCTAGATCCTCAAATGCAGCATTTTTGACTGAATCCAAACTTAAGTTGTTTTGTGAAGTTTGGATTCAGTCAAAGTCCCACACTTGAGGATCTAGAGGGCCACATATGGCCTTGAGGCCATCCCCACCTCTGGTGGCTAGCTGGTCTACCAAGCCTCCACCTTTCTCTGCAAAAGTGACTCTTGAGAAGAGGAAGAGAAAGAAGAGATTTGTTTAGATTGTGATGGGCCATTAAATTACATTTTAACTTCTATATGTTGGAAATGATCCCTTTCCCCCTAGAAATTCCTCTAAGTCAGAGGTCAGTAAACTACAGACCAGTCTATTACTTGCTTTTTTATTGAAGAATGCGAAAAAACAAAAAACCAAAACATTCTTCGCCAACTGCACCAAAGCAGGATGTCTTTCAGACATGGGTCCTTGTGCTGTATTTTGCTGACCTCTGCTCTAAGTAACAAATGTGTATGAAAGGAAAACAAATCTGTGAGATGCCTTGAGGCAACTTAGGGTATATTCTGGTTTGCTCCAGATCTGCGATTTCATCAGTCTTCAGGAACTTCTGGGATAGACATTACCTCTGCCACTATAGAAGTTGTCTGTCACTTATAAACTTAGACAGTTCTTTGGGGGCCTTGAGAAGTTAAGTGACTTTGTCAAGGTCACACAATCAGAACCAGGACTTAAACCTGGGTCTTCCAAATTTGAATTTTTTATTCCTCAGAGGAGAATCAGAGAAATTTCTTACAAGCTTAGAGTTTAGAACTAGAACTTAGAGATAGAACTCTTGGGCAACTGAGTTGTTGCTATGTCCTTTAATTCATGTCCAACTCCTTGTGACCCCATTTGGGGTTTTCTTAGCAAAGACATTGGAGTGGTTTGCCACTTCCTTCTTCAGCTCATTTTACAGATGAGGAAACTGAGGCAAACAGGGTTAAGTGACTTGCCCAGGGTCACATAGCTACTAAGTGTCTGAGGCTAGATTTGATCTCGGGTCTTGCTGACTTTAGGTCTGGTACTCCATCTGCTGCACCATCTAGCTGCCCTCTCTTGTTTTATGGGTGGGCAAACCGAAATTTTGAGAATTTGAATGACTATCTTAGGGTCACACAGAGATGGATCCAATATTAGAATCAGAGATTTCTAAATTCTCAGCCCAGGATTCTTTCCACATGCATGACCCCTTTCTATGCCATGGGGCCCTCAACATTATTGGGCTTCATGTTTAAATAAATTAGTTATGTTTCTTTTGCTGGGCTCAGTTGTTATCAGGGGTCTTAAAAGTGTCTAGACTCTTATTCTCCAGCTGTTGATAGAGCTGATCTGCTCTTGAAGCCCCAGCTCATAGAAGCCGCAAGCCTGCCACTTTGATGGTGGCAAAGGTTTCTGCTTTTAAGTTAATGGAAGCTTCATTGCCTGGTGTGTCAGCGATGCTGTTCCAACATGTCCCATTAGACTCCTGCATTCCATCCCTCCACTTTGGGATGAATGAAATGCCCTGTGGGGCAGACCCTCTGATCCTGGAGGGAGGGGCTGCATTCTCCCATGTACCACCTCCTCAGGGTCAATGTCATGGATAAAGACACAGTGAGAAGGGGATCAGGGAGCTTAACCTGTATGCTCTGTAGAGAATTTCTACTTTGGAGGAGAAAAAAATAAAAATTAAGGAACTGAGGGACGGAAGAAATCAGGCACAGAACTATCAGGCTGCTAGACGGGGCTATTTTAAGGTTCAGTTCATTGACTCATTTATGTTGGAATATGAATTGGATAGTAATAAAATAAAAATATAATAGCAGCCCTTCTAAAAATAAATATTTTACTATTGCTTAAAAAAAAATCAGTTCTCAATGACTACCTTCTTTCCCTCACTAACTCCCTTGTAAGAAAGAGATGTGGTTAAGTAAAACCAAACCACCATGCTGGTTAATGGAAAGAGAACTGGATTTGGAATAAAAAATAAAAATAAAAAAAGACAGCTCTGCCTCTTCCTACCTGTGTGCCTTGAGTAAATAATTTAGCTTTTCTGGGACCTGCCTCAGTTTAGCCACGTGCAAAGTGGAGGTGTTGGTCTAGATTAGTGGTGTCAAACTCAGAAACTAAACCATTCACATAGAAGGATTCCTGAAGGCCACATGTCAGCTTGGAAAATCACATATTTACATTATCTGTGTTCTATTGGACTTTTATTTTGTTAAATATCTTCAATTATATTTCGATCTGGTGGGAGCTTTTGACATTTCTAGTCTAGATGACCTCTAAGGGTCTCTTCAAGGAGTATAAGCTCAGAGGCAGGTCATGGGGCACACAATCCTCCTGGTCATCTAGCTTCATGACCACGGAGTTATCCTTGACTTCTTCCTCCTTATCCAAACAGCCGCCATTGTTGATTCTCTCTCTAGAATATTCTGTATTATTCCCCATCTCTGCACTCACACATAGCCACCACCCTAGTTCAGATCCTTATTGCTATTGTTCAATTGTGTCCAATTCTTTGTGACCCATTTAGAGTTTTCTTGGCAAAGACACTGGAGTGGTTTGCCGTTTTCTTTCCCAGCCCATTTTATAGATAAGGAGACCAAAACAAATAGAGTGAAGTGGTTTGCCCAGGGCCACACTGTTGTTAGTAAATGTCTGAAGCTGGTTTTGAACTCAGGTCTTCCTGATTCTGGGTCTGGCACTCTAGCCACTGTGCCAACTAGCTTCCCCTTTTTAAATTTTAGTTCCAGTCAAATTGAATTATTAATCATACCATTCCATGTCCTATGTCTACCTACACCTTCATCCAAACTGTCCCCTAAGCCTAGACTACCTTCCCTCCTCCTATCTCTCATAATCCTCCTCTCCCTTCAAAATGCAGGATGAGCGCCAACCCCTTTGTGATACTTTTCCAGATGTCCCAGTTGGTGCTGATCCCTATTCAATTTTCCACATACTAATTAGACTTATCTTGTATTCTCCTACACACACACACACACACACACACACACACACACACACACACACCATGGATGTAAGCTCCTTGAGGGCCAGAACTAAATTCTTTTTGAGTTTTTGTTCCCAGAATGCTGTGAAGTTTCTTTCATGTGGCTAGTGCCTATTGAGAATAATAGTTAATTTTATATATTTACCATGTGCCAGGTGCTTTGCACACATTATCTCATTTGATCCTCACAGCAGCTCTGGGAGGTAACTAAGTGCTGTTGTAATCTCCACTTTACAGATGAGGAAACTGAGGCACACAGGGTTAAGTGACTTGTCCAGAGTCCCACAGCTAGTAAGTGTCTGAGGTCATATTTGAACTCAGGTGTTCTTGCCTGCGGGCGCGTCTCTCTATCCACTGAACCACCTTGCCACCCCATGCAGCTGTTAAATCGAATTGAATTCATGACCATTTGTGGTGTTGGTATAGAAGTAAGTCATCCATCACACTAGGGATTGGACTCAATGACCTCTGAGGACCCTTCCATCATAAGATGCTGTGATTCTTTTGTTCCCTCCAAGCTCCAGGCTTTGAAAAGCAGGGTGAGCTCTTGTTCTCTCCCTGTTGCTAGCTAGCGTCACAGCCTGCATCTCAGGGTTTACAACTTCCCAGGAAGCTATTGAGGAACTCCCAGGAAGCTTAGTTCTCTCTCTATTTAATCTCTCCCTCCAGGGGATGGGCTTTCTCCTTCCTTTTTCCTGAGTGGCCAGAACAGAAAGATCCCCCGGGATGTGGCATTGACAGACCCCCTTCTCTCCTATGATCTCATCTTCTAATCAGGGCATTGTTACCTGGGCAACTAATCAGCTTCTCTCTTGGTTCTAGGCTTCTCTTCTACTCTTTCCCCCTCCCCAAATCTCTTTCTGATGAAGAGGTTATTAGCCCGCAGTAAGTTTCTTTACTGAACCATGTCTCTGAGCAATTTCAAAGCTGCTTTCTACCAGAAACCTTTAAAAAAAATTGTAGTCTTAAAGGGACCAGGCTCTTAAACCTATAAAACTATTTTTTTTAAAGCCACACAGTTTTATACATTGTTTTCCTTACAATATCAAATAATAAAATTAAGACAAATTATTTTATTATCTGGCTTTCACTTTAAAGGGAAGAAATCAATCTGTGAAGGACTAGAATACAGAATAGGAACATTTTGTTGAAAAAGAGGTGTGATATTAATAGCATGGGGGCAATTCAGGCTTTGTTCCACTTTGTCTGGGTACATTTCATGATATAGCCCCAATTTTCTGACTCCTCATCACATCTGAGGTTCTCCTTTTGTCTTGGGGTCTTGTTCTGAGTGAGGCAGGGATGAGTGTAAGAAAAGGAGTATGATCTTCCACACTTACCCAAGTCTAACTAACAGAAGTAATCCCTACTTGAGGACATTTGTTATCTTTCTGAAATCCTATGGTAGTTTATATGCTGATACAGGTCAAGATAAACCTCATTCCTGCTCTGTTGCCTATGGGCCTTTGATGGATCAGAAATGAGATATTGGGTCTTTTCCTTCCTCCCCTGCTTCTCTCTTTCCCAAAGGTTGGCCCTACCAGCACCACTATTAGCATAGAGGTGATCAGATAAGTCTTTGTATAGAGATGTAGGTGGCACCTAAGATTCCTTGAAGGGAGCCAGTGATTTCAAGAGGCTGAAATGAGGAAGGCAGTCATATAAAGACCTAGAAATGGAAGATAGAATGTTATGTTGGGTCAACTGCAAGGAAGAGTTAGGGATCATATATTAGCCAATACAGGGGGACAAACCAAGGTAGACTTTAAGTGGTCTGATATTTGCTATGGAGAGCACATGTTTTCATGGCCCCAAATACCAGCCTAGACCAACAGATGAAAATGCTAAGCTTCATCAAGAGATGATAGAGATGGGGTTAGGAATGATGAACAAACACTCAGATATTCAGTAAGTTCTGCTATTCAAGCCAATCTATGACCAGGCTTTAGTTACAGTTAGAGCTGAAAGGGCCTTCAGAGGTCATCTGGTCCACTTATCTCATCTTAAAGCTGAAAATGAGGATTGGGGCCCACAAGTCCAGTTATTAAGTGACAGAAATAGGATTCGAACCCAAATCCTCTGATTGCAAAGCAAATATTTTTTCAAATGTACCACAATGCCTGACCCAAAGAACATGAATATTGTAAGGTAAATCAACCTATTTCTATTTTTTTAAAAACACGCCACTGAGGGAAGGGAACTCTCAAACTCTATATCCAAGACTTGACCCCTTTCCCACCAAATATTGGTTCCACAATGAACATTGTAAGGAATAGAAAAACCCATTTATCAAAATCATGGTGAAACAAATCAGAGAAGATACATGTAGGAGAATTTATATCACATTGAACAGAATCCTGGATCTCACCCAAGGCAAAAGAAACTCCCCAAAGTCTGTAAAGCAGCAAACTGGGAATAAGGACATAATGGAGACTGTCAGCTCCTCTCGTGTCTTCCTCGAGCTGTCTTCTTCAACAACCTGAAGTGGGACTGGCCTCTTCTACTTAGAAGGGACCTCAGTGTCTGAGCCAATTCATATCTGAAAAACAATCCCTTCTACCAAATACCTGGCACTGCCTCACAGGGACATCACAAACGGTTTCCTCAGTTTCCTCTTGTACCTCCACATCACCAGTCCTACAGTTACATTACTTGAGTTCACCGCCTCACAGAACTGATAAACTTCATGCCTTTGTTTCATTTCCCTCCTCCATGCATACACTTCCTGAGGGTCCCCAGTAGTGCTAAGACTGCCAAGCTTTCACCAAGCATGTGTTTCTCAAGACAAAAAGATGCCAACCCGCTGCACCAGCTGTGGCAGGGATAAGGGAGGAGGACAGCTTGGGCTGAAAGCATCAACCCAACATCTGCCTGGGGTCTGAACCGCTCAGAGCGTGTAGTCTAGTGAGGTTTGGGACTGAGGGTTCGGGGGAAATAAAGTGATCATTTGTCACCCGATTCCACTCTGTGGATTCCCAGTGTTTCTTTGAAGGCCAGATCCGGACCCTTGATAGGAATTATGTTCCCGCTGACATCAATGCCAGGGTCATAGCTGGACCACTAAATGCAGTTGAGTTTTTCTCATGAGTCATTTAATTTCCATCCTACTGTGCAAACTGTTCATCTTTGCAACAACAACAAAATCCAAGCTGGGGGTGAAGCCGAGTCTTTCATTTTCCCTTTGCTCAAAGTTCTTGTCATTGTTTACAATTGAAATAAAGCTGTTGCTTCTTTTGTTGTGTTGGAGGTAGTTTGGGTTAGGCGGGAGATTAAAAAAACAACAACCAAGTCTTTGGCTGGAAATAAATACTGTAATTGCCTCGGTTCTAGAAGAGAAATAAAGCCCCAAACTTTAGGAGGGGCAGATGGTCCCACTTGGTGAAATGACAAGTGGCGCTATTTGACAGCAGTTATGAACTCCATGTTCTTAAACAGGGTCCTTGCCTCACTTTCTTGGAGAGTGAGCAATTTTCCTTTCCCTGGCTCCATCTCATGTTTACCTTAAAAATCCAAAGAGTGGTTTATTATTGTTATTACTCTCTGAAAGGGCCAAAATGACCTTTTAAAATGGACTTTCTATTCTTTGGGATTCTTTTCCAAGAGCCGAAAGATTGGAAGGGCACTGTATGTTTTTCCAATATATTTTAGTGAAAAAATATGAAACAAAATTGTCTCTCTCTTCGTCTCTCCCTCTCTCCTTCTCTGTCTCCCTCCTCCCTTTCTCTCCTTCCTTCCTTCCCTTTCTCTCTGTCCCCAAGGGAAAGAAAAACTCTAACAAGAGCTATATGCCAACAGAAAAAAAAATTCCTTCCATCAGCTCTGTAACATTTAAGATGGATCTTTTCAAAGAGGAAATGAGTATCTTAAACAGATTATATTCTTGCCACCAGAACTCCAAGTTAATAGATTGAGAGCTAGAAAGGACCATCAAAGCCACCTCCCTCATTTTACAGATAGAGAAACCAAGGCTGAGGAGTTGAATGACTTGTCCATGATCAAACAGTGTCAGCTGCAGGATTTGAACCTGGACCCTATCCACTATGCCATGCTGACTCTCAAATTGACTTGCCATCAAAAAGCATCTAAGGGAGGAGGGTCAAGGTGGGACCTTGGAGCTGGGCATGATACTTGGCACCCATATGGGCCCAAAGCAGAATTCTAGATAGCTCTTCAGGCTGGAAAGACTGAAGTGGAGTTCTGGGACTTTTGTGCTCCAGATTCTTTTCTCTTATTCCTCTAGGGAGAGGGAACACGTTGTTTTCTGAGGCAGCCCTTTCCACTTTTTGGATGACTCTAATTCTTAGGAAATTTTTCCTATATCTAATCTAAGTTTGCCTCTTTGTGGTGGCTACCCAATGCTCCTAGTCCTGCTTTCTAGGGCCAAGAACAAATCTGATCCCTTTTTTGAGTGATGATGATTCTGTCTCCTCTACTCTTCCTTTCTCTAATCTAAAAATACCAGATTCCTTCAAATAATCCAATTCATCATGCAAACAATTATTAAGCACCTAGTATATACCAGACTCTTGGAATCCTAAGTACTGAGGAAGAAAGACAAAAAATAAAAGCAGTTCCTACCCTCAAGGTTCATACATTTTATGGGGTAGGCATAAGACACACAGAGAGATAAATCAACGTGGAATCTGTAGTATACAAATACAAAATAATGGAAGAGTCACAGCTCCGAAAGAATTAACTTCTGGGAGAATTGGGCAAGGCCATCTGTAGGAGGTCATACTGGAGCTGAGCCCTGAAAAAAGATAAGGCTACTGAGATGGGAGGGTTTTCCAGGTGCTGGGTACAACCCACCATATAAAAACATGGTGGCAGCAGTTTGTCATGGTGTGGAGAGGATATCAGACATGCTACATTGCCTGAAACAGAGAGCACATTGGGAGGAGTGTTCTGTCCCCATCCCTTACACAGGACTTGTAATTTTTTTCAATATGGGGAACACTTGTTGTGTAAACACTCTTCACTAACACAGATAAGCACCCCAACTGTAATTTATAAACTAAGATTTGCCAGGGCCGCTGAGTGGTTAAGTGACTTGACCACAGGGTCACACAGTCAGGCTTTTGGAGACGGGACCTGAGTCCAGGTTTCCCTGATTCTAAGGTTGAGCCTCTATCTACCTGCTGTCTCTTCCTCTCCATGCTTTTTAACTGAGCATGATTGATTGAAATTGCTCTTTGAATTTCCTGATTTCCCCATCTTTCCCTCTCCCCTTCCCCTACCCCCCCACACACAAAATGACCAGTGGCATACACAAAGTGTTTCTGAGCTCTTCATTTCTCAGTTTTTGCAAGGTGTAGGATCTTAAGAAGCTTTTGAACAAGTACTTCTGAGCAAGGGGCAAATGGAAGTGCCTGGAGAAGACCCCAGGAATTCCCCAGCAGCCTTTCTTGATTAATCTTGAATCTCCTTTCTTTCCTCATCATAAGATGGCAGAGAGTCATGGCACCCTCAGTGCTGGGGTGGAGCCAGAATTGCCCAACATCCCAGAGACTCCCTGCTGGTAAGGAAGGCCCCATTGGAAGCTACACTCACCACTATCCCTCCCCCTATGTTAGCACATGCAATTAATATGCTGACACTTAACTCACTTGCAACCCCAACTCCCCAAAGCAAGCCTCAACCTAGCTCCTCATGATTTAACTCAAAACAGAAGGCATTTTCTCCAACCTGTAAGAGGTGCGTGGATGTTCAGAAGTCCAGAGGGGGTCATCCCAAGGCAAATACTGTTTGCCAGTGACCACAGAAACTTCCACTCTGCCTAGCAGTGCCCAGTGTGGGCCTCAAAGATATGCTCAAATAGAGAATCAGAAAATCCTTTCCTTGATTCCATTCATTCTTATTTCAAAACCTGGCGTCTCTCACTGTATCTGTGACCTCATCTGGTCTTACTGTTTAATTATGTAAACAGCCATTGAGCTGTAGGTAAGTGAGATAGCATGGTGCAGAATTTTGGAGTCAGGACCTGGGTTCAAATTCTGGTTCTTCTGCTCCTTGATATTTTCTTGAGGGTAAAGTGGCTTATCATTCCTAAACCCCAGTTCTTTTATCTGTAAGAGGTAGGAGTTTACTACATAGCCTCTAACATCCTTCTAGCTCTAGATTTATGGTCTTATATTCTCATCAGAGTAGATCATGCCCTCCTCTCCCAACTACATAGATATTAGCACCTCTATACTTGGTGGATGATCCTAAAGAATTACTGTGACTCAAAAAATTTTCACCCTGGGGGCGGAGTCAAGATTGTGGCGTAGAATCAGGAGAAAGCTGTGGCTCCCCCATAACCACCTCAAATACCTATAAAATATGACTCTAGACAAATTTTAGAGCTCCAGAACTCATAAAATGACAAGAAACAAGGTTCCTGCTAAAGGCAGCCTGGCAGAGGATTGAAAAGGCTCATTGCAGCATGCTGTGAGCAGAGCCTAGCCCCATGCAGTTTTAGTCCCAGGCCATCCAGGAGAAGCCCCAGCTGGAGCTTTCAGGAGAGTGGATCACTGGCAGCTGTGGCGGTTTCCAGAATTACCAACCCATAAGAGCCAAGGACAAAGGGGAAAGGTCAGTGGAACTAGGCTAAATTTGGAGAGAGGGTCCAACCAACTGCCTCCAGAACTAGAAGCAGTCTGAAGCACCAGCCCTGCAGCTGCCTCCATGTGGCTGCTTCAGAGCTCACAGCCTGCAGATTGCAGGGGGGCCAAGTAATCATTCAGAGGCTAAGTGCTCTTGCCTTGAGCTGCCTGGATCAGGATCGTGGTCTTGGGTGGTGGTCCTGAGGTATGTGACCAGTGAGCCAAAGCTGGAGGAGGCTGCAGAGATGACAGCAGCCTCTGAATAACTCTGGCAGCTGTGAAAACCCCAGCGACTTGGGATAGAGCTCTCCACTCTGAAAGCAGAGTTCTACTGAGCCCAAAAGTCAAGTAACTGACTGGCAACATGAGCTGGCAAAGGAAACAAAGAAAGCCCAGCAATCCAACTTTAGATTCCTTTTTTGGGGACAAAAAGGATCAAAGCATGGAACAAGAGGAAGACAACACAGTGAGAACTCCCACACCAAAAGCTTCCATGAAAAATGTAGACTGGTTACAAGCCATAGAGGAGCTTAAGAAGGATTTTGAAAACCAAATAAGAGAAGTGGAGGAAAAACTGGAATGAGAAATGAGAATGATGCAAGAAAATAATGATACGAGAGTCAACAACCTGACTGAAGAAAATAACACCTTAAAAAATAGACTAACTCAAATGGCAAAAGAGGCCCAAAAAGCCAATGAGGAGAAGAATCCCTTAAAAGGTCAAATTTGCCAGATGGAAAAAGAATCTCAAAAGCTTGCTGAAGAGAATAATTCCTTCAGAATTAGAGTGGAGCAAATGGAAGCAAATGACTTTATGAGAAATCAAGATACTATTAAAC
>CM053581.1:546247301-546293370 GCA_028627135.1 Pseudochirops cupreus
GTAGTAGTAGTAACAGTAGCAGCAGCAGTAATAACAGCAGTAGTAGCAGCAACAGCAGCAGCAGCAGCAGCAGCAGTAGTAGTAGTAGTAGTAGTAACAGTAGTAGCAGCCGTAATAACAGCAGTAGTAGCAACAATAGCAGTAGTAGTAGTAGTACTACTACTACTACTAGTAGTAGTACTAACAGTAGCAGCAGCAATAGCAGCAGTCACAGTCAATATTTTAGTGCCTACTATGTTCTAGGCAACTAGATGACTCAACGGATAAAAGAACTGGGTCTAGAGTCAGGAAGACCTGAGTTCAAATCAGTCTTCAGACAATTAGTAACTGTGTGACCCTAGGCAAGTCACTTAACATCTGTTTACCTTAATCCACTGGAGAAGGAAAAAGCACGTCTCTCTAGCACCTTTGCCAAGAAACCCCCTGGACAGGATTGATGGGCTAGGTACGGTCTGAGGGGTTATGAAAAGGCAGATATGATTGAGTAACTGAGTAACTATGGCAATGTGCTAAGACCTGAGCTAGGCACTTGACGTATTATTCGTCTGATCCTCACAACAACCCAGTGAGGTATGTATTATTATCATGCCCATTTTATCAATGAGGAAATGGAGGCATACAGAGGGTAAGTGACTTGCCCAAGGTCACACAGCTAGTAAGTATCTGAGGCTGCAAACCCATTGGTTTGCAAGAGCTTTGTTAATTATTGTTCTATTACATATACGAATACCGTGGGGGCTCGTTAGCAATTGCCCGTCAAGAGAAGAGTACTTAATAAATATCTGTCAGATTGAGGTGGGTCAAAGCAAAAAGACTTTATTTTGCACCTTTTGGGATACTTGTTTACCTTAACTGGGAACTAAGATCATGTTTCCATTAAGATTGTTCAAATCTGATCAGCAAAGAAATGGTCCCCCTCATTCTGACTCAGGCACAGCCTGTCTACTGTCTATATGACCATGGAACATGATGGTGACCCAGATACCAGTCCCACCCTCATGGTGCCAGTAAGATGGCCCTGGTTCCCTCTCTCTACTTTATCTGCCCTAAAATACTCACCCTCGGACACCTCAAAATGGTTTCACCAGGCTCAGAGTCCTTGGCGACTCATCTTAATGCTTCAATTTCCCTATCATGGCATCGCAAGGACTGCCCTGAGCAGACTTGTTATCTTATAAGCCTAAAGAGAGTGGATAGAATTACCTAATCATGTCTCCCTCATTGGCCACAGAATATACTTGGGGGCATAATTAGTTACCTTCCAAAAACACGACTACCTCTCTCTTTATTCAGCCCCATTTCCCCCAGCAGTAAATATATTTATGAGCATTTCAGCTGAGACAGAACGCAATGTTCCCTAATCATGATGTATTCCGTACCCATGAGCACTTAAAGAACACCCAGTAATTCACACACAGTTAAAATTAAATTTGGTTCTTATACTTCAGGGAAAGTATACTTGTTTTTAAGCTCAAAATTAGGGGCTCCTTGGGCAGGAGGTATGGTTTGTAATTAGAAATTGTGGCATTGTCATTATTATCATTGCCCATAAAAGTAATAAGTTCCAGTCTCTCTCATGCATGGGAGAGAGCAGGTTTGCACAAAGCGTGCACTGGCCTGTTGGCAAACGTTTGCTGCGTGGTAGAGAATGCTTCCTTCTTTATAGCTGGTAGTATGTTCTACGTATCTGTATTTCCCTGCATTGTGTCATGCCTTAGGAGGGAAGGAAAGAGCAGTGGGAGAAGGGGAGAAGAAAGGGGATAAACAGGGAGAGAGTCATTCAGGGGCCTGTTTGGTGGCACAGTAGATAGAATGCCAGGCCTGGGGTCAAGAAGACCCGAGTGCAAATCCAACCTCTGATCATTACTAGCTATGTGTCCTTGGGCAAGTCACTTAATCCTCTGTGTGCTTCCATTTTCTCATCTATAAAGTGGGTTTAATAACAGCATCTACTTCACCAGTTTGTTGGAAGGATCAAATAAAATAATATTTATAAAGTGCTTAGCTCAGTAACTAGTACATAGTAGGTACTATATAAATGTTAATTATTACTCCTCCTCCTCCTGCTACTACCACCACTACTACTACTACTGCTGTTGCTGCTGCTGCTGCTGCTGCTACCACCACTACCACTACTACTATTACTACTACTACTACGATTACGACTACGACCACTACTACGACTATTAATGTGATGTAATGGCTTTAATGCAGGACTTAGGAGCATGAGGAAGATCAGGATTCCATTCATGCCTCTGTAACTTACTAGCTATGTGAACATAGGCACATACCATCTGTTTCTGCTTCTATAAAATGCGGCTTCCTGGAGAACCCATCACTAAAGGCTGTTGGGAGACTCCAATGAGACAGAGTATATAAAAAACTTTGCAAAATTGAACGCACTGTTGTAAGTGATACTTACTATAACAGATAACCTACTGTCCCTACATCTCCACGGATGTAACAAGCAGGCATTCTCTCTTAACATGGCAGGCTCTAGCAGATCAGCCCTGGCTTGAGGCACTTCGTGTAACAGAATATTAAAGCATAGGCCTGCTCTATAATGTGATTCATCGATCATTTACTCAACTCATCCCCTCCCACATGGCAAGTGCAACAAGAATTTATTAAGTGCCCATATGCCAGGCATTGTACTATGTACTAAATGGGATCTCATTTGATAATCTGCTAAGAAAATGCATCAGCAGTAAGCACCCCCAACACTTGTGCCCAGGGAAGCTACAGTTATCCCTTCCACATCGAAGGGGTTAAGGGCAAAGTGCCCCCACAATCTGAAAAACTTGTGTAAAATATAGTAGCCTTCGTGTGGCATATGCTGGCTTTTGTGTTCTTTTTGCAAACTTTAACTTTTTACTTATTTTAACTTTAAAAAAGAATTTGTTTACATTTATGGTATTAAAAGAGAAAATCTGTTGATATTATACACTGCTATACATACATTTTATGCATTTCTGAATTTCTAAACTTTTTCTGTGTCATCTACTAGCTTTTGGGTGTTGTTTGCAGCTTCCACAAAACTCCCCTGAAATTCCCATTTAATTTCTTATGCCAACCCATGATATATGAAAAGCACAATGGGAAAAGTTGTGATGTAGAAGGGATAACTGTATTTCATCATCTTGCTCCTCTAGAGACAGAAAATTGTGAATTGAACTTCTAGCCCACTACTCGGCCCTGTAGCTCAGTCCTATAGCTCAGTCCTGTACTCAAAGATCAATTTAGAGAAACTGGAAATATTGGCATAAGTAACTTATCCCCCTCCACAGGAACAAGTCTATAGTTGATTGGCCAGGAAATTAGTTTGATCAAGGAAATCTGTCATTATACAGAAATATTGTCTGACCAAGATCTGAAAGAGTGAAGAATGGAAAGAAGAAAGTCACATGGAGTCACATACAAGCTAAAAAGCAGGAATGGTGGTGTCACTGTAGTATGGCCACATCTCTATCCCATGATAGACCAAGGCAGGAGGAAAGAAGTCTCTGAGTCTCCAAAAAAACCTCTGGAAGAATGTGGTCCACGCGATTGTAGCCACTCCCTTTTCCCTTTTCAAGTCCTCCATTACATCATGCTTATTCAATCAGAGTCCATGACCCCTGGATACTAAGTAGTTCAGGAGAAAAGTGATAAATATAGCTCATATTATCTATAATTATATTATAATTATCTAAATATAGCTCATATCTCAAAGTACCAGAATGAACCTGCTTATGTTATACTCAGTTATCTGGCTGTAGATGAGAGGAGTGGAGGATGTCAGGAGAAGCACTAGGACACAGAGAAATATCTTCTCAGCTTTCAGTTGCCACTTCTGTGGGCCCATGGGGTTGGCAGTAGCCAAACAAGTCACCAGGATTGACTAGTGGACAGAGCTCCACAGCTTCAAGGGCACCAAGCTAGATGGATGGGACAGAAAAGGGGAGATTTTCATCTTCATGTGTATAAGGGTAAAAACCCTGAGAGCCGCCAAAGGAGAAGTCATGGGATTGTAGTAACTAAAACACTACATTTGCAAAAAGATCTAAGTTTTTGTCTTAGCTCAAGTTGTGGGGAATTGCCCTTAGGTCTGGGCTCTGCTGAAGACCTCAGCTATGTGGGGATGACATCCCAAGGGTCCACAGCCACTCCATCCCTGAATCCTTCTGTTCTTTTGTTGAGAGCTCATTGATTTCTGCCAATATGTAAGCACTGCCTCAGAGCACCTAGCCTCTGCTTGATGTTGAGTCACCTCAGCTCTCAAGAGACAGAGAATTCCTACTCTATGAGCTCTGCCACCTTTTTCGTAAATATGACTGATCTTATATGTAGTGGTAGTAGCTGCAGTAACCTCAGTCTCGTACCCTTTTCCTGCCCTTTGCCATACACTTCAGGACACAGGTTTCCTGTGTGTTTGTACTAGAGTTCATATGCAAAGGGACAGTGCATAGACACACATTCTCCATCTTGTCTTCACATGAAATAATTCCATGGATATATTTTTTCTTCAGAACTTGAATGTACCTGTGTGGATATAGCATGACAATCCCAAGTTCATCAATTACTTGACAAATTAATCTACCAAGCATAGACTAGATGCCATACTCTCCAAGCTTACTGACTTTCTGTCTAGGTCAAAATGTAAGAGCCAGCCCTGCCATGTTTCTTTTGCAAAGGCTTTGTACCTATGTGGTCCCTTATCAACAAGGGGGCTGATGGGAAGTGCTGTTTTCCCAGCTGGAATAAGGGACTGAAGGATCATGGGAGGTAAAAGCTGCTGGATAGGGAAGACCAGGGAATTTTGGAGCCTGGAGGTGTGGACAATAGGTAATTACTGGCCACTCAAATGTAAGAGTAGGGCACTGTTACCTGAAATTGAATATAATCATTAGTAGCTGGAGTTTTGTCTGGCTCATTGATCTGCTTAAGGAACGAATTGCCTGAACAGAATTTGCTGTCACACTGGGACCTGAATTTACCCCTCCCCCCCCAAAGCCTCCCATCCTCTGTCTCTCCATTTCCTGCTGAATTCGCGTCAGAGTTTCCTGTTCTCCTGAAATCTTACTTGTTTGCTGTCTGTACTTTTATATTGGGTTTGTTTACAGATAAAGACACACTAATTTTTTGTTGTATACTGAGGGGATGTTTGCTATAAATGAATGGACCACACCATGGAGGTGGACAAAGAGCAACCCCTGATTCAACAGTCTTTGACAATCTCAGGCCTATATTGAAACTCTCTATCTCTCTCTGTCTCTCTCTTTCTCTGTGTTCATCTCTGTATGTCTGTGCATCTCTCTCTCATCTCCCCCTCCTCAAAGACTGGCTTCAACGTCACGATCCCAAATGCGAATGACCCTCACTATGTGTTCCTTATTTTTGAAATCCTGCCAGGCAAACTCGAAACAACAACCCAGCTTCCCCAACACCCTACCCTTTCCGCTCTTAGTACCTTCGAAAGCATAATAGATCAGTAACTACTATTCTTTACTTCAATGGGGACTCGAGTTCAAAGGGTGTTCAAGGACAAGCCAGTCCACTCTCCCCTACAGTGAATCCACAGTCTGGGACCCAGCTGGGTCAAGAAGAACAAGGCTTTGAAATCAGTCTCGGATTAATCACTAACTTACTAAGTAAGTAACTGCTTCCTCCTCCAACCAAGGAAAGAAATCGGGAAAATTATATCCAAAAGAATCAGAATCACAGAATCCATATTGGTAGCCCATGTCCCAAAGCTCACTAGTATGGGACTCTCTGGTTACTAGTGGAGATGAATGCCCTGCCTTGCTTAAGGGATGGGGCCAGGTGGTGACAGGAGAACATTTCATTCTCAGTCAGTCCCTTGTGAGACTCTCCAAGCAAGAGATCCCTTTTTGTATTCCTTCAGGATTTTTCAGGGCCGGTTCTTTTTGGGGGACTCTTCCAGCAGAAGTTCCTCTTTGGCACTCTTCAAGCTTTGAGTCTTCAAAAGCATTCAGCCGCTTCTGACTCCCATCTTTAAGAGAGAAGATGAAAGAGGTCAACCCCACTTCAAGTTATTGAAGGAAAAAACTCTAGGAAGACATGACAGGAACTATCAATCTCCATCATGTCCTAATTCTCAGCTTGCTACTCTAGAGACTTGGGGAGTGTTTTCTCCCTTGGGTAAAGTCTAGTACCCTCTCTCCATTGAGCTGACTTGTCTCCTTCTGGGTTCAAAAGTAATATTTCTTATAAGTCAGTCAGTCACTCTGTCCCAGTGGGAGAGCTCCTTTCCTCTGTATTGTCTGGTATATATTCTCTTGTATATATTTTCCTCTGATATCTGTTATACTATGATTTGGGTGGATAGGTTTCTTTGCTATTTTTACTGTGTGTATTCATTGTGGGATTGGTATTAGGTGGGGAAGGGGTCAAGTTTGGAATCTTCTCCCCCCCCCAGAATGACAAGGCAATCAGAAGTTAACAAAACATGATCATATCCCCTAGAAGAACAATCTTTAAGGGACCAGATGGCCATCTCAAGCCTTTTCTCCTCATGCACTTCTCTAGGGGAGACTTTCGGTCCTGCCAGGAGGGGAAGCAGGAAGTTGGGGCCAAAGACCACTCTGTTCTCCTCAGAGAGAGGGTGTACCGTGCTAATTATATATACAGTTTTAATGAAAGTTAATTTACAGTTTCAATGCTATAGCAAAGTACCAAAGGAATACTTTGTAGAAGTATTCTTAAAATAGCAAGCAAATTCCTTTTGAGGAACAAAGAGTCTTAACCAGGAATTCTTCATCTTGTTGGGGTCATGTGTGCCTTTGGTAGTTTGGTCAGTCAATCAAAAAGCATTTATTAACCACCTACTGTATATCAATTATTATACTAAGCATTGGAAATAGAAAGAAAGGCAAAAACAGTTCCTGCCCTCAAGGAACTCGTAGTTGTACAATAAAGCATATGGACCCCCTTCTCAGAAAAATGTTTTAAATGCACAAAATAAAGTACCTAAGATTACAAAGGAAATGAATTATATTGAAATATATGTGTGTGTGTGTGTGTGTGTGTGTGTGTGTGTGTGTGTGTGTGTGTGTATACTGTCGTGGTGGTTGTTGTTGGGGTAACTAGGTAACACAGAGGATAGAGCTCCAGGTCTGGAGTCAGGAAGACCTGAGTTCAGATCCAACTTAAGACAATACCTCTGTGACTCTGGGCAAGTCACTTAACCCTGTTTGCCTCAGTTTACTCACCTGTAAAATGAGCTGGAGAAGGAAATGGCAAACCACTCCAGTGTCTTTGCCAAGAAAATCCAAATGAGGTCTCAAAGACTCAGCTACAACTGAAACAAATGAATGGCAACACACACACACACACACATACATATGTATAAATGTGTATATATAACACATATTTATATATATAACATATATGTATATGTAACAAGTATACCCCATACATGTGTAGATGTAACAAGTTTATGGACCCTAGGTTAAGAATCCCTATTAGTTACTATCAAGGGAAATAATGACAAAAGTGTTAAGAAGGAAGGAGGAATATCACTTTCAGATTTCAAACTATATTATAAAGCAGCAGTCATCTAAACTAGTGGTGTCAAACTCAAATAGAAATGAGGTCAGTAAACCATTCATAAGGGTTCCTGCTTCGAAAACCACAAATTAACATTATCTGTGTCTTATTGTGTTTTTATTTATTTTGTTAAACATTTCTCGATTACTTTTTAATCTGGCTTAGCAGCACTCAGGGAAGGCTGTGTGTGGGGGCTCTATCCTGGACACCTCTGATCTAAATGGTTCTTTCTACATCATCTTAATGCTTGGCCCTCCAGCATCTGCTTGAAGACGTCCCCATTCTCTCCCAAGATTGTCATTGCATTTAGGGACAGCTCCTATTGTTAGTAAGTTTTCCCCTTCATCACATTGAAATCTGTCCCTTGGGTATTTCCACTCATGGATTTCCTTGAGTGACCCATTCTTTCCCAGAGTCTTAGTATACTTTCTCCGTAATATTTCTTTGATCCACTAACGGAGATGAAGCCCATCTGTCTCATTCTTGATGAAAGCATGCTGATTTTTAGCAATTGCTTCTTCCTTTTCTAAGGACTCACAAACCATCCCTTAATATGTTTTAAAGTTTTGTGAAGTCAGCCCCATTATTCTATAGTTTGCAAATTCCATTGTCTTCCCATTTGGGGGAAATGTGGATTACATGTGCCCTTCCCCAGTTCTTCAATGCCTCTCCCATAATCTGCAGTCTTTCAAAGATCAGTGCTGACAGCTCATAGTTTCATCTGCCAGTCCTTTCAGTATCTGGAGATATGGGCTGCCTGGACCCAGTGACTTGAATGCATTGAGCCCCTCTGGATGATGCCTTTCTCTTCGCTTGTTTAGGGCTTCCTAACTTGCTGGGGTTTTTGTCTCCTTCTGGGTTCAAAGGTAATATTTTTATAAGTCAGTCAGTCCACAAATATTTATTAAGGATGTATGGAGTGCTCAGGGAGGACTTGCAGCTCTGGTGTGAAGGCTGATGAGCTCTTTTCAGGGGGACTCATCCACCTTTGGGGTCTACCTGACACTCAAATTTTCACTTGTGGCTCCAAGAAGCTGAAGCATAAGCCCCAGCAGCCATACCCTGGTAAACCATCTCAGTAGGTGGGCTAAACCAAGCTGAAGGTAACCAACAGGCCTCGAACCATTGGTGAGTTAGGGGAATGGCTGAAATAGCCATGTGGATCACTTAGAACTTGGCCATCCACTGCATCCCAAGACATCACCAGTCATCCTGACTTTGGTCTTGCCATTAGACTTCAAAGGCTGTGGAAGAAAGAGAGAGTGAGGTTGGTGACTTTGTACAAGTCTTCCTCATTTAAATCCAATTCACACAAGAGTCAAGACATCACCCTGTGATATCATCAATTTTGAAAACTGAGGGTGAACAACAATAACGAGGGCTTACTATGTGCCAGGCATTGGGCAAAGCACAGGTGATATGAAGACAGTTGCTGTTTTCAAGATCCTTACAGTCTATTGGGAAAATAGAAGTAAGAGTTAAGAAAGAATTAAAGGAAGAGAAAAGGAAAAGAAAGAGCCTAAAATCTGCCTGCAACCTCCATCGATAGGATCATAGGCTTGAGAGATTAGACCTCAGAGGTCTTGGCATTTTTATGGCATTTTTTGTGGGAAACGAAAGTTTTCCATTTGTATCAAGTATTTGAGGTAGTGTTCCTGTTTTGAAAAGAGTAATCTAATAGTAAAAAAAAAAATTAAGGCAGATGTGAATAAATATAGAGCCTATCCAGTTGATGGCCCAGATGATGGAGGGAAAGGATTTGGAATGAAGGTGTGAGTCAGGAGGAATTCTTAACACACAACAACTGGGATAGAACTTTGTGTACTTTCAAATAACTTTTTGATTACAAACCAGGCCACCTAAATATCCTGGAAAGTAGGCCAACACCATGTTATTACAGGTGAGGAAACTGAGACACAAAATTTCAGTGATTTGCTCAATTTGAAGAGTTTGGATAAGGATGGAGACTTCCTAACTCCCAATTGGGAATTCTGGGAATAACACTTACCCTTTTTCCCAGAGATAGATAATACAAGTATCTGGCAAACTTCATTTTCTATTTTTGTATGATAATTGTGTAAAGAATAAAGGCCAGATCTTAGAAGACTTTACCAAGGAGTAAAGTTTAAAGGGTATGAATATTTCCCCAAATTTCATAGAATATTTCAAATGTTCCTTTTGCATACTGTGGGAAAAAGAGCCCTTGATGGGGAACAAGAGGCATGGGTTTGGGTTTTGGCTTCCCCACATACTAGCTCTGTGATCTTGAGTGAGTCGGAAAAACTCTCTGAAACTCAGTTCCCTTTTTTTTTTTAATAACATAGTGAGTGTAAATAGCAGTTTTTTCTGTTCTAGTCAGAAATTCTGAGGGTCTCCCTCTCCCAAGCTGATTCTTTTGTGAAGGCAAATTTGGCCAGCTTTGGCCTCCATTCTTACCTAACCTTTAATTATTGTATGGGCGTTGCCTCAAACAAACTGACACCTTGGGAAAGACCTAGCTTAAAAAGGCCGAGGTTTCCCACTGCATCCAGGGCCGTCACCAATTGTCCTGACCTATGTCTTACCACTGAACTCTGATGGCTCTGGAGGAAAGAGTGAGGCTGGTGACTTTGCACAGCTCTGCATCACTCAAATCCAATTCACTTGCAAGTCAAGACATCACCCTCCTGATGTCATTGGTCTTCTTCAAGAGTAAAGGATGAACAAACAGAGCAACAGGGTTATCATATTTGCCTTACTTGCTTTGCAGGATTGTTCTGAGATTCAAATGAAATCATGAAGGTGACAGGTCTTTGTAAATCTAAAGCTCGTTATACAATCACAGAGAACAATAATCATTATTGTAGCCCAGGCCATTCAATGGCCCTAGGACTTTGGGCTACTTTCTGGATCTGGGGTACCCTTTGAGGGTATTCTTCTACGCATATTCTTAGCTCATAAGTATCCACAAGATTGTCATCCTATTATTAGACCCATTTAAGGTTTATAAATCTAATTGATTCAAACAGGAAGCAAAGAAGTGCATCAGGCATCAAAATCCCTTGGAAGAAGTTTATTGGGGTGGCTAGGTGGTGCAGTGGATAGTGTATCAGGCCTGGAGTCAGGAAGAATCATCTTCCTGAGTTCAAATCTGGCCTTAGATACTTAATAGTTGTGTGACCCTGGGCAAGTCACTTAACCTTTTTTTGCCTCAGTTCTTCATCTGTAAAATGAACCGGAAAAGGAAATGACAAACCACTCCAGTATCTCTGCCACAAAAACCTCAAATGGGTCAAGAAGAGTCAGACACAACTGAACTCAGTTGTTAGGGTTATAGGAAGTAATCCACACTTTCTAATCACTATCACCACTTCTAGTCTCAGAGCAATAAATAGTGTGTATTATCCCGCTGGCATTAACGCTCTATGCATAAAGATGATGCTTCTCTCATCTCTTTCCTAGTTTCTGGCTATACTTCCCTGTGCTGTGGCATCTCTCTCATTCCTCTAGTTGACTTTCTCATATTATAGCATGTACCTCTCATGTCACTTGGCTTTTCTTCAGGTAACTGCTCTCCCACATTCCTTGCAAGATTTCATATCATCTTTTTCAACGAGGTGTGCTAAAAACCTACTGAGCCTACACACAGGCTTCTGTGGGATATAGTTCCAGGATGTAATCATGCAATCTTTCCCCTGTGCCCATTCTTTTATATTCTTCCTCCTCCCCCACCAAAAATGTGTAATCCTTGTAAATCACAGTAAACAAACACATATCATAATCATTCATTGGTAGCATGCAACATCATTGCAGGGCATTTCATACACAATGCATAACACCCTTATTGAAGATGCATTCAGCAACTCAGACATGTAGAACATACGCAGAAAAATAATATGTAATATGTAGTATCACACAGAGGCTATGGCATCACATTATCAGGGATGCATGCATTACAAATGACATCACCTGTGTCGCCTTGGTCAAGTCATTTCTCATTTCTGGTTCTCAGGTTCCTTATCCATACAATGTAGGGCATGGACTAGTCACCTTTGAGGTTCCTTCTAGCTCTAAATTTATCATCCTTCCCATATCAGGGTTACCTACAGAAGAAATATGGCATATGGTCCATCATTCTGGGTCTTCTGAAAATATTGCCTGGGCTGAGCTATTGTTGCTTTTTATTTTTACCTATTGGTCTTGGTTTGCAATGTACTTTCTTTGCTGAGCTGCTTGTTGCAGTGGCTGGGGTCTTAGCTCTGAAAGCTTAAAAACCTCAGGCAGTTTCAGCGTTTCTGAGATGCCAGCCAGCCCTCCCAAGCAATTAGCTAGGAAAGCCCTTAGGCATTTGATTTTATGTTCCAAACTCAGTTTGTTTGGTGTTTTCCCCCACTTTTGCTGCCATAGGAACTTTTTTATTCTAAACTCTCACTTGTCTTAGAGTGAGAAAATTTCTTTTAACTTTCTTTATTAGTTCATGTGGGTTTAATCATCTTTTCTAGTAGATACTAGTGACTCTTTGGTCTATATACCCAGTCTCAGTTTCTCTCCTGAGCTTCAACTTTGCACCAAAAATTGTTTATTAGACTTTTCAAATTATATGTGCTGTAGATGTCACAAACTCAACACGTCCAAAGCTTAACTCTTTCCCCCGCTGCCAAACCTTCACTTCTGTCAAAGGCATTACCATCTTCTAATCACCCAGGTTCCCAACCTTGCTCTCATTCTCCACTCCTCACTCTCACCGCCCATATCCAACTGGTCACCAAATTCTGTCATTTCTTCTACCACATGTCTCACATCTGACCTCTTCTCAGTGTCGCCACAATCACCACCCTAGCTCAGGCCCTCATTGCCTTTTGCCTGGACTCTTCTAATAGCTTCCTAATTATTCTTCTCATCTCCAGTCTTTCTTCACTGCAATTCACCATTTACACAGAAACCAAAGTGATTTTCCTAAAGTATAGGTCTTACCATGTCATTTTCTACTCAGCAAACTCCAGTGGTTATCTCTTGTCTCTATGGTCAAATAGAAAATCTATACGGTATTTAAAACCCTCTGACCACTTTTTACCTTTCCAGCATTATTATACATGACTCCCCTTTATACACACTACAATCCAAACTGGCCTTCCTGACACATGGAACACCATCTGCCATCCCTGTGTCTTTGTGCTGGCTGTCTCTATGACTGGAACATGCTCTGTCCTTACTTCCATCTTTTAGAATCCCTAATTTTCATCAGGGTCAAGGACTGCCTTCCATATGAAAAATTTCTTGATGCCCTGAGTTACTTTCCTTCCTTCTCTTCTTTCCCTCCCTTCTTTTCCCCCTTCTTCCCTTCCTTTCTCCATCCCTCCTTCCCTCCCTCCTTTCCATCCTTCACATCCTTCCTTCCTTTCCTTCCTTTCTTTCTTCTTTCATTTTTCCTTTTTTCCTTCTTTTTTGCGTTCCCGCAGTGGTACTGGATCAAGTCCATAGCAAAATTCTCCTTTATCTTTCTCTGAATGCAGAATCAATTTCCCTTATGTAAGCAACCTCTCTTCTAGTTCAGCCAATCACTTTGGATCAATATTCACTCATCACTGTGATAAAAACTAAAACATACTTTCTGGGCATTTGGACATGGAAAGAAAAAAAACTGTAGGTTAGAAGACATAATGGAAGGATATGAAAACAAGTCCTTGTTAATACCTCTGGAGAAGCCAAAGAAATAGAATCTTGGAAAACTCTCAATGGACCAAGTAGAATGAGAAAATTGGGAACAGCAGACCTTGTGGTCACGGAACAAAAGCTGGGAGTTTTGTTTGAAAAATTAAAACTGCTTCCTCAATCCCTCTCATTTAATGTTTGTGAAAGCAAAATGGAAGGAGGGGGGCAGGGAATGGAACCATTACCTGGACACGCTAGTCAATAAATCTGATTTTCTTTTTTAAAAAGTGGGTTTTGAGCATACAACTTCTCTTTTTCCTATTTACATTGATTAATAACCACAGCTTAATTATTCAATACTCTTCTTGGGCTCTGTCTGTGTAAACACAGGAGGAGGGGCAAAGCTAGGTGATGCATGCAGTGGATAGAACACCCAGTCTGGAGTCAGGAGGACTTGAGTTCTAATTTGATTTCAGACAGTTACTAGCTGTGACCCTGGGCAAGTCATTTAACCCTATTTGTCCCAGTTCTCCCATCTGTAAAATGACCTAGAGAAGAAAATGGCAAACCACTCCAGCGTCTTTGCCAAGAAAACTCCAAATGGGGTCAAGAAGAGCTGGACACAACTGAAATGAGTGAAGAACAACAAAAAACATGAAAAGGTATCTGATTTGGATTTGCCAGGATAGTCATGGATAGCTGAGTCATGCATTATATATAAAGTTGGATCCCTTCTGAGAACTCCTGAACCAATGTCCTTGTCAAGAGATGACGAGGCTGGAGTTTGGGAACCAGCAGGTATTGGTGAATTCTTCTCTCCTTCTAAAAGTACCCATGTTTCAGAACACTGAGCACATTCATAGTATACTGCTACTGTAGACCCAACCTCCCTCATATGTCTTATGGGATTTTGGGTTCATCACAGTAATTTGGCCAAAAAAAGATTGTTGGTTCAGGAAATTTTGAGCCTGCTTCTTCTTTTCTTCATATCTGAGGAAACATTAGCATCTGGGCTGTCCAGGCACAGAGGTAAGTGTCCCTCATCTCTATGTTCCAGAAGCTCTGGCTTGTTGCTAAAAGTACATTCTCAGCCCATAGACTGAGGCAGAAGGTAGGGAAAGGGTCCCTCTGCTCTCACGCCTAAGAGGGGAAGATTTATCCCTTTGCATGACAAGTCCCCAAATGTTGATTCATTCTCAAATCCTTCTTACTCTAGATCTTAATGTAATCCCACTCTTAAGCATTTCCAAAAAATAGCAGAATACATCCTCCACCCTGGAAGATGAGCATTCCTAAAATGTCTGCTTTGAGGCATAATTCACAAGTTTAATGTCAGTCAGCCAAATTCCTGAGATTGTTTTGCACAGCAAATCTATTTCTCTATTTTGAAACAACAAAATAGATGTCCCTAAACAGATGTATCCTGTATACTTTTTAAAATCAGTTTTATTTTCAGCTATGAATTCTCCCCTTCCCACTTATTAAGAAAGCAAGAAAAACAAATCCAGTTACATATATGGATAGCCAAGAGAAACAAATTCTCACGTTAGCCATGTCCCAAAATAAAGATATCCCTCAGTCTGCACCCTGAGTCCATCATCCATCTGGAGGTGGGAAGCGTGTTTCATCACGAATTCTCAAGAACTGGCATTACACCTGGTATTGTTCCAAGTTCCTCAGTCTTTCAAAGTTATTTGTTTATGTGTCCTGCACTCTTGACAGCATGTGGGTTGCAGATATAATCTACAACAAGATCTCTCACAAACAGTGCTTTAAGACATTTGATGAACTTGTGTGATTACTGAAAATGCAAAGAGTCCCAGCACTTCTGTGAGGAGTGTTTCTCAAGTCTCGAGTAAGTGTTAAGTTGTGAGGGTTCTTAATTGCATGAATGATTAATGAATCATTGCTCAGAAATTCAAATTTCACAAGCAATCAATAGTCTTGTTAAGGGCATCTCTGTTTGTACTGCAGAATTGAATCATCAATCTCCATCTGGTAATTGCAGGGATTTCTTATATGATCTGTCACAGGGACATCCTTCACATGGAGCTTGTAATGTAACTCCCAAATAGTGTTTTTTGCCTAAATTGAGTTTTATGTTTGTTAAGGCCCAAGACAAATAGCTTACCAAGTGAGACTGTGTTACTAAATGTCACAAAA
This sequence comes from Pseudochirops cupreus, assembly GCA_028627135.1. Lineage (NCBI taxonomy): Eukaryota > Metazoa > Chordata > Mammalia > Diprotodontia > Pseudocheiridae > Pseudochirops > Pseudochirops cupreus. Next base: position 546,262,644 of record CM053581.1, read on the forward strand.
ATTCTCTTTTAGCCGCCATTTTCAGTAACTACAGCAGGACTTCTTAACCTTTTCTGTGACTGGAGTTTTTTTTACTATGTCTAGTGAAGTCTATGGACCCCTTTCTCAGAATCATATTTTAAATGCCTAAAATAAAATAGAAGGGATTACAAAGGAAACAATTTTATGTATAAGCATTTTGTTTAGTCATTTCTATCACTTTTAACTCTTTGTGACTCTGTTTCATGGCAAAGATACTGGAGTGGTTTGTCATTTTCTTCTCTAGCTTATTTTACAGATGAGGAAACTGAGGCAAACAGGGTTATGTGACTTGCCATGGTCTCTATGATATATAAAATATACAAATTTTATATATAAATATTGTTATAAAAATATTTTTAAAAAAAACCAAGTTTATAGACCCTAGGTTAAGAACCCTTGGCTCACAACCAATTGGTTCCTTCTTGTGTGGGAAAAAGTCCTTGTAAAACTAGACCTTTCACTAGTTTATTAAGAACTGACACTCACCAATGCTACTGTGATATTCTTACAAAAATGACTCATTGAAGAACTTTTGGAGTTGGGCTAAGTGCCTTCAGTTTGGAATTTCTCTTGCCTCTGGGATTTTCCTGTGTTTCATGCTTTGTTTCTTGGGATTCCAAGAACAGCACCATAATCTATGGAGTAATGTGGCAAAATGGATGGTGGGGGGAGCAGCTGGGTGGTGCAATGCATAGAGCACTGGACTGGGAATCAGGAAGACTCTTCTTCCTGAGTTCAAATCTGGCCTCAGACACTTACTGACTCTGTGACCTTGAGCAAGTCACTTATCGTTGTTTGTCCCAGTTTCCTCATCAGTAAAATGAGCTGGAGAAGGAAACGGCAAATCACTCCAGTATCTTTGCCAAGAAAACTCCAAAATGGAGTCATGAAAAGTCAATCACGACTCAAGTGACAAAACAACAGCAACGAAGTGGATAGAATGCTGACTTTAGCTCAATGTTGGCTCCAACACTTACTAGCTGTGTATCAAGGCAATTCACTTAAACCTCTAGGAATCTCAATCTTATTGTTGGTAAATTGGAGATATTGATATATCCAGTATCCTAGTTCATGGTATTGTTGTAATGCTAAAATGAAGCTCCATCTGGTAATTGCAGGGATTTCTTATATGATCTGTCACAGGGACATCCTTCACATGGAGCTTGTAATGAGACTCCCAAATAGTGTTTTTTGACCAAATCAAGTTTTGTGTTTGTTAAAGCCCAAGACAAATATCTTACCATGTGAGACCACATTACTAAATGTCACAAAAATTCTCTTTTAGCTGCCATTTTCAGTACCTACAGCAGGACTTCTTAACTTTTTCTGTGACTAGAATTTTCTTGGCAGACTCCAAATGGCTTCATAAATGTCATTTATGCTTTTGAACATATCCTGCTCAAGGTTCAGCAGAAGATAAACACACAGAAAAACTTCATAGTGTTCTACAATAGGTATTCAAGTAAAAAAAATGGAATTTCCAATGTCATTTCCTTAGGCAATGGAGTCACTTTTGTAATTCGCTCTTTGCTGGCATTTATATCAAGATAAAATCTGTACAATCCATGATGTACCCAGTGCAAAAGAAAAGTAAGAGTTTCAAGCTTTCCTGTGACTACATAATTTCCTTTATGGTTTTCTTCCACTAAAGGTGACCCTTTCCTTGACTATTGGGGGGGAAAAAAAGCTTTCTATGGCACTGAACTTTCCAAAACGGGGATGTTTTTTGAAATGCCAAGTTATGACTGTCTGGAGCCTGTACTACAGTTAATGGAAACCATTGCTTCTATGGATCAGAATTATCCACAAATGAACAAAGATGCACTTGATATTCTTGAAGGAGTAAAGCATGACCACTAACCCTACAACTTACCTTGATCTCAAGCCTCTGAGTGGATCCTTCTTTAATGAAAACACACACTTGTAATTATGTCACCAGTTACATAGTAGCGCAGTCTTTTGGGAGTGACACGATTAGACTTGCTTTGGTTGTCTCCATCCAGACATAGCTGAGGATTTTCAGGATTGTTTTAATCTGCTCCACTTATCTTTACCATTTGTTATTGTTATTTGGTTGTTTTAGCGTGTCTGACTCTTCAGGACCCCATTTGGGTTTGTCTTGGCAAAGACACTGGAGTGGCTTCTCCAGCTCATTTTTACAGATGAGGAAACTGAGGCAAACAGGGTTAAGTGACTTGCTTAGGGTCACACAGCTAGTGTCTGAAGTCAGATTTGAACTCAGAAAGATGAGTCTTCCTGACTCCAAGCCCAGCACTCTATCTACTGTGCCACCTAGCTACTGTATATGTGTGCATACATGTATATGTTTGTGTATGCATATATGTATGTATACACACATATGTATGTGTTATACGTGTATATTTTTTACCATGAGAACTAATCTTTTTGTAAATTGTGGAACTAGACTAAGGTATTATAGCCAATGTCACAATAGTTAAGTAATATAAAATCTTGAGTGCAAATGGACTTGGGTGGCATCACCATATTGATCAAATTTGAAATTGCATCTCCCAGGATTACTTGACAATCAATTGCTTAATCAATAGGCTTTTATTAGGCTCTTACTGTATGCTACCCCCACCCCCTGTGCTAGACTCTTTAGACAGAGGCAGAAAAGGAATAGCTCCTGTTCTTAGAGATGAAATTTGGCTGGGCAAAACAGCCCACAGAATGCTGAGATACCAACAGAGTTGTTGATGCTAATGGAAACCTTTTGATCATTGACTGCCAACATTTGTGTGTGCCTTGCTGATGAAACATGAAGGTACATGTCACAAAAATATCTTGCATATGAATGAAATAATGCAAATGGTTATGATGCTCATTCTTAATGAGCATTCTTAATGAGCACTTAACAATATGATTATGAAATGTGAAATGTTAATGGTGAAGAAATGTGTTATGACTTGTTATAAACAATCTGAACATTTCTTTAAAATGGTACAAAGGGGACTCAGACACAGGGCTTCATATTGCTCAGTGTTTGAGGGATAGGAAGCTGCACATGACTTGGTTAGGTTTCTAGCCAAAAAATAATCAACTTCAGATGGTGAGTTATCCAAATTAACTGGATAATTGCCACATCTCCACTTTCTTTTGAGATAGATTCTCTAGTGTCAAAACTCTTCCTAGTAACATAAATTAATTGATGTTATCGAATCCTCAGGAAGATTCAGTTTAATTCAACTAATTTTTTAAAAAAATGCATTCAGCGTCTATTAAGCACAAGACACTGTACTAGGCACTGAGACTACTTATACACAAGATGGCAAGAATCATATCAATCGGTGGTAAAGTAGCTTAAAGACACAAAATACCCCAATAACCCATTGAATTTGTCTAGTTTAGAAAAACATAAGCTTTTTGAGATCAGGTACCATTTTTTAAAAATCTGTTTTCCTAGAGCTTAGTACAGTGTTAAATACTCTATGTGCTTTGAAAATACCTGTTAAACTTAACCTCCCACCAGGGAGTAGCTAGGAGAATAAAATTCAACTCTCCCTTCTATCCCTTCACCAAACCAAGGGGCAAGCATTTATTAAATACCTACTATATGCCAGGCACTGGGGATGCAAGTACAATAGGGGTCTGTTACATGTGTAGAGTATCTCACGTGATGTCTCCTTATGGAGGACCCTGGGGAGAAGAAGATGGTCTTTTTTCCATAAGGAGGCAAGAGAAGGACTCCTAGGAGAATCTTAAAACCAAATAAGTAGATCACCTCAGAGAGTCAGAATGTGGAGCATGTACTTTGGAACTGGTTCTGAACTGTGTTGAAGAGGCTGTTTGATTAGCTACAGAGGCATTCGAAAAGGCTGTTCAGCTTTAGCTACTGTTACTTTGCCTCTTTTACTTCTGGGAGATCTTGGTTATTACTCCATTGCTCATGAGTGTGCTGTGAAGTGAGTCGAATTTCGAACCTTGAGAGTTTTGAAAGGTTGGGGGAGCAATCCATAGGAATCTGGGACTCAGACTTCAGACTCACTTTCTAAACCAGAGCTGTATAGATACCCTGGGAGATATCTTTAGGTCCTCCCGCTGGAAGCTAAGAAAAAGACTCATCTGATAGAGATTTGGACATGAACTTGGTGAGACCATCAATAAATTGACCCTGTTACCTCCAAGAAATGATAAGAGAATTTGCCCCAAAGGTGTTGAGGAAACATTTGTTGTTTCTTGCTACATCTTTAACATAATTATCCTTTTGTAAAAGGATGTCGAGTGGTTAATGGAACCAAGTACCTATCAGTGGTCACTTAAGTGTGAGGGGAAAGAACCAATGGGGGCTTGATCTAAAGACAGTAAAGAAAAAGACCCCCCATAGCCCTTTAGGGTATTCTGGAACCCATGTCTGCTGTGTTTATAATATACTTTTTCTTTACCTTGCCTTCAACAAGTGATTTCCCCCTAGTTTTTAGTGTTTCCCCCAATTACTTTGCATTACTTATCTCCACACATAGAATATAAGCTCTTTGAAGGCAGCACTAATTTGTTTTTTTATTGTCCTATCCTAACATCTAACCAGTGCTTGCTACAATGGGGTGGCTTAACAGATTCTTGTTCCCTTGAATGAGTGGAGTTTGTGAAGAATATTTATGAAAGATGATTAAAAACTTAGAGAGAGGAGTAGTTTAGAAACTCATAGGACCAAGGTAAATCACAAACGTAAAAACAAAGCAAAATACTCAAATAGTGACTGTACCTTACTGGGGCAAATGAGCTAGATTAAGGGGGAATCATGAAAGACTTCCAGTAGAAGTAGGATTTTTTTAACTAGGACATGAAGGAAGCCAGGAGGTGGATGAGAAAGGAGAGCATTCCAGGCATGGGAGGACAGCCAGCAAAAATGCTCAGAGTCAGGAGATTAAGTGTCTTGTTCAAGGAACAGGAAAGAGGCTGTTAGTGTCACTGGACGGAATAGTACGGTAGTGCTGGTGGTAGGGGGAAATGTAAAGGTATAAGAATATCGGAAATGCGGAGGGGAGGGCTTGAATGCCATATATAGGCATTTGAATGACAAACAAAAGATTTTTACATTTCATCCTGGAGATACTGTTGTTCACCCTTCATTTTTGATAGAGAACCAATGACACTATGGGGACAATGTCTTGACTTGCCAGTGAATTAGATTTAAGTGAGGCAGAGTTGCAGCCTCAGTCTTTCTTCCACAGTTATCAAAGTCCAGTGGTAGCAGGAAAGTCAAGATAATTGCTAAAAGGCCTGGAATGCAATGGTTGACCTTGGCGTCTTCCATGTCTGACCAAGCTCTAAGCATTCCACAGCATCTGCTTCAACTGCCTTCATAGCCGTTGTTCTCATCTGCCCATTCTATCAGGGGAAGTCTTCACATGCTTGGGTAGCAATCGATGGGTGTGAGGCCTGTCAGTTAACTTAGCCTGGCTCATCTGCTGAGATGGTTTTACCAGGCTGTGGCCATGGCCATGCTACCACTTCTTGGAGCCACAGGTGATAGTTGAGTGCCTGGTGTAACCCTCACACCAGCAGTACTCATCATCCCTGTATACCCCTTATACCCCTTTAGAAAACCACTGGAGTTTATAGACAGTGGGGGCAGGTAGCATGGTCAGATCTTTGCTTTAGGAAAATAATTGCAACAATTGAGCCTAATGACAGGAAGACCAACCAGGAGACTACTGCAGATATGAAGTGATGAGGGCCTGTACCAGGGTTGTAGCAATGTCAGAGAAGACAGTGTATGCAAAAGGTATTAGGAAGGCAAAATCAATATGCAGTTGCTACTTCTGTGACCTTGGATAAGTCACTTAACTTCTCAAGGCCTCAGTTTCCCCATCTGTAAAACAGGAGGGTTGGATTAGATGACCCTTAAGGTCCTTTGATCTTGGTTCCTAAGTCATAAAAAGCAAATGTTCTTACTGGTTTGTTTAAAATTTTCAGTGAAAGAACTGTCACATAAGACAATAGATTTAGAGGTGGGAAAGATTTTAGGAGCTGTGTAGTCCTATCCCCTCATTTTTCAGATGAGGAAACTGAAGCCCAGAGAAATGAAATTTCTTGCCCAAGGTCACATAGACAGTAAATGGCAGGTTTTGAACCCAGGGCCTCTGACTCAAAATTTAGTGCTCCTTCTCTCCCGAACAGCTTCCACAATTCAATCATTCTTAAATTTACCAAATCTTAAATTCTGGTCCTTCCAATCACCACATGGAAGAAAAAGAGCAGATGAGTGAGTCCCTTAAGAAAGCTAGGGTAGTGCAGGCAGTATCCTTGGAGTTGGGGACCAAAAAGAAGCAGGAGCAGATGGAGAAACCCCTTGAGACCCAGTACAGTCTCATTCAGTGCAAAGACATTTTTTCTTTTGCTACAGACGCTTCAAGACTTTGAACAGTGGGCCAGCTGGCAAACACCCAAGGCTACAGGAATCAGGAGCCAACTTTACATGTCAGGTCAAGGGCCAGTGTCTAAATAGGGGAGAAAGGGCTGTGTTTCTTCTGCCCAGAGGAGCCGTGCTAGACATCCTTATCTGTGTCTGTCAGACAGTTCAGCCTGCTGCTACCTGGGATTTTCAGAAAGAGACATTCTTTGGGTTCCCGAGGTAGCTGGAAAGAGGAATGACAAATCTGACTTGGTGCCCATAGCACAGAAGTCTCCTAAACGAACTCTCCCAGGGAAAGTCGATTTGGGCGAACTGTTATCTCTTGGCAATGATGTAAATGAGCCTTCTGAGAGATCTTTGTCTGTTTTCCTTTTGTTGGAAATCCCAAGTTACTGAGTGCAATTCAAACCATTTAACTAAAGTTGTCATACAATAGCTAAGGGAAGTTTCCAGGTGAAATATTCTGCCGAAGATCAAGGAAGACTGAGTAAACACCCCGAGTATGCTTATCAATGTGGGCACTGAAGTGTAAATGAACGGGAGAGTTGCCTGTTGGTGTCAGAAGACCTGACAAAACTCTTCTGCAGAATGATATTGGAATTATTAGGAAATTTGTTAAGCTGAGAGGCATTCTTTATCGGTTGTAAGTATTCTTAATTGGTTTCCAGGGAACACCTGTGTTAGGGTTATGGCTTCCAAGGTGATAAACAAGTTAATTATCCTTTCAGGACCATTAGGAGAAAGCATCACCGTTGGAAGAGTTTTCTTTGATGATTTCTTTTGAAATGCAATCCCACTCCTATTGTGTAGCTATTTGTACTTTCTTTCCAAGAGCTTTGAAGACTCACTTAGAAGAAGATTAATGAAATTAATAACATTTGAACTGGTCAGGCACGCTTGGGGTTCTGGGTGACTACGGTTTCTTTTTTAGAGAAGAAGAACACAGAAAAGGATTGAGCTCTGGCAAAATGTGGGAAAGAAGAGAAGTTTTAGAAAAGAAAAAAAGAAAGAAAGATAAGTTTTGGGGGCAGGGTGGAGCGACAAAGCAAGGCAGAAAACTGAGTCCCAGTATACCGTTTGGATGGCATAGAGAGAAGTCTTTGGAAATATTCCTTCACTTTTTCTCTTTTAAGTTTGAGAGACTAAGACTTAGCCTATAGGGGTTAGAATATACTGCTCCCCCCACTCCTTCCTAGTGACAGGGGACTAACCTCCCTGTTTTCACACTCTGCAGCTTGTGAAACCCCCATCCTGGCACCCTAGGGATTACTTTACTTACGGCTCATGTTTGGGGATTCGCCAAAAAGGGGGAAATGGAAAAGTACTGGATGTATCATATGAATCAGATATGGGAGAGGTAATTTTCTCCTAACTTCAAAAGGATGCTAACCATAAACATGCATTTGACCAAAACAAATGTAAAACAGGATTTAGTTATCTTATAACTGGGGTTACAATCTGCTGAGAGCTGATATTTAAACCACAGCAGAACATGAAGTCTTTAGGACTGCTATGTAGGCATTTTACATTTCACCTTGGCTGAACACTGTCCAAAAAAGTCCTGGTATGTGTATCCTGGTAAAAACAGCCAGTTCTGGGCCATCCTTTTGTCCAGGATCATTCTCGCTAAGTACTCCAGAGTAGATGCCCAGGACTTTTCTCCTGCCCTCACTCAACGCAATGGGAAACCAAGACTCTAATGCTCTTGTACTTACAAAGTCACCTTCAAGTAGGGATAGGTACTAGTTTCCCTAAGATCAAGAAACAACAAACAGGAAAGAGGAAGCCAAAACCCAGGCTCTGGCTTGCCTAAGCAGGACAAGCGCCTTAGCTGCCATATGTTCATAGCCATATGGAGGGAAGGCAATGGGGGAAGCAGTCAGGGCAAAATGCCCTTCCCTCCATCCAATGGGAAGCAGCTCAAAATGGTCCTAATGCACTTTGAGTCAAAAAGGAAGAGAGAGACAAAGGTATGGGCCACCCTCTTCTGTATGTCCATGAATACATTGTATACATCTGGCTCTGCATCTGGGGAGAGGACTCTATCATTTCAACATGGAAGCCCTTTAGTCCTAGGTCATATCTGACTGGAAGCTAGCCCCAAAGTTCCCATATAGTCAGTTGGAACTAAGAATAAAAGTCCTGAACATATTCCTGGAATGTCTTAATTGCCTTAGTCAATTACTTTGTGTAAGATAATGACTATGGGGAAAGTAAGACAAAGAAATGAATGAAGAAAACAGAAGACAAAAAAATAGCTATAGGTTAGAGTAGTGAGGTGGAAAGACCTGAGTTCAAACTTGTTTCTGCCATTTTCTATGTATGGGATCTTGGGCAAGTAGCTTCAATCCTCTGGACCTCAGTTGGATTATATGATCTCTGTAAGGTCCTATATATAGCCTTAAATCTTATGCTAATAAGAGGTCTATGTGAAGAGAATAAAAAGAAGACTGTAGGAGACTGACATTGATGATGTCTAAGGCATTGATGATGCCTTGGGGGAATGGGAAGAGAGGACAGAATTGTCAGTGGGTGTGCAAATAATCTTAATGGACAGATAATTGACTAATTTGCTGAGGATAAAGAAAGGTTTGGATTGGCTCTTGGGTATGTCCATTAGCTTAGCTAATAAGTGGGGAAGCCAGGGCAGTGGCCCAAGAGACCCTAGATGACATGGGATTAGTTTGACAGAAGAGGCAATGGGGAACTGGGGATCACCTCAAAAGCCTATGGTGGTAAGGCAGCTGTAGAAGCGAAAATTTCACCACAAAGGGCCAAGCCAGCCAGATAGACCTAGCTAGTAGAAGTTGCTTGAGGTCAGTCAGTTACTCAAGTGAGAGCAAACTTAAGAGATGGGGAAATAACCTAATTTTCTCCAGATAATATAGGGAAGTGAAGAGGAGATATCACTCAAAAGGTGATAGCTTTGGGTCCATTTTGGGGGAATCAGGGGCAACAAAGGGGTAGGAGAAGCCATCCTAGAACATAGACAGTAAGTTTGTAATGGGGGACAGATGAAGTATATGTAAGGGAAGTGCCTTCTGGGGTTCCAGACTTGCATGCTCATAGCTGAAAGCTAGAGAAGATGGCTCACATTTCCCCAGGAGCTTTTCAACAAGCATAATCTTGTCTAATTAAGAAACATATTTCCAACTTACATGAATTGATTCAAAGTGAAGTGAGCAGAACCAGGAGAACATTGTACAAACTAACAGCAATATTGTACGATGAAGAACTGTGAATGAACTCAGCTGAAGTGATAAGAACAGTGGCTTAGCTACTCCAAACAATACAGTGATCCAAGACAATCCCAAAGGACTCATGATGAAGCATGCTATCTGCCTCCAGAGAAAGAACTGATAGATATTGTCTGAATATAGATTGAAGAATATTATTCCTCCCTTCCTTCTTTTGTTCCTTCCTTTGTCCCTTCCTTCCTTCTTTTCCTTCCTTCCTTCCTTTCTTCCTTCCTTCTTTACTTCCTTCCTTTTCCCTCTTCTTTTATAAAATGACTACTATGTAAATGTTTTACATGATTGCACATGTGTGACCTATATGGGATTGCTTACCATCTCAGGGAGGAAGGAGGGGAGAGAGGAATAGAATTTGGAACTCAAAACTTAAATAAAAATATTAAAAATTGTCTTAACATGTAATTGGGAAACATAAAATGATATTTAAAAAAGAAATTTGTTTCCCATGAGGTCTTGGAGGCAATGTGATTGCAAGAGAAAGACAGGGGAGGAAAGGGGGAAAGGGAATAAACATTTATGTGTCTATTGTGTGCCAGGCATTATAGTAAAGCATTGTGAAGCAGTTGACACATATGTCATTTGATCATCAGAGCATCCCTGCAAGGTAGGTGCTGTTTTTATCCACACCTTATACTTAAGAAAACTGAGGCAAATACAGGTTAAATGACTTGGCCAGGATCATACATCTAGTATGTTTCCAAGGTCAGATTTGAATTTGGGTCTTCTTGACTTCAGGCTCAGTGCTGTATCTGCTGTGCCACCCAGCTCTGTTTAAGGCACCATAATGCAATAAAAACAAGTAAAAAAAAAAAACCATGGTGGATTTGGAACAAGAGGTCCTGGGTTTGAGCTCATAATAATAACAATAGTTAACGTTTATACAATACTTATTATGTGCCAGGCGTTGTGTGTAGTGATTTACAGCTGTTGTCTCATTTGGTCCTTACAAGGAATCTGGGACTTAGGTGCTATTATTTACCTCGCTTTACAGAGATTGAGGGATTACTTGCCCAAGGTCACACAGAGTCAGTTGTTTACCAGGCCCGATACTCCATCTCTGCCTGGAATTTAGGCAATTCATTTGGCCAAATGAATAGGTAGGTGCTATCATTATCTCCCTTTTACAAAAGAAGAAACTGAGGCAGGCACAAGATTAAAATGATGTGCACAAAGTGCTTCAGCTTCCTCATCTGCTGATTGAATTTGGACTAGATGTCTCTTAAGATTGCAATATTAAGGTCAAGACCTAATAGGGGCTCAAGCAGGAGGGAAGCTAAGAGGAGAGAGAGAAAAGAGCTATTAAGAGAAACAACAGCTCCTATTTAAAGAGTAATGGATGCTTTATAATGTGCCTTCTGAACAATGGCCCTGGGAGGTAGGTAGAGCTGGAAATATCAGAGAATTGAGGAAATTGAGGTTCAGAAAAGTAGTGACGTAACAATAGTCATACGATTAGCAAGCATCAGAGTCCAGACACAAGCAAGGTCTTCTAATTCATAGGCCATTGTTCTGTCCATTACACTGTGGCAAATTTTATGTGGTAATTAGGACTTGGATCATTAATAGTACTTGGTTGGGTGATGCCAATTTTCATAGCCTAATTTGATTTTTTTTTTACAAAAGGGGCACCATAGATGCAATCTATTCAGCAGTGCCCCTAAAATGGCACATACATTGATGAGATAAAATGTCAATTTCCCAATGGTGCCTTGGAATCAGAACTATTGTATTTCATAAAAACTACTGTATACCAATTATTCAAAAAATACTAGGAACTCAGGTATAATTAAGTTAAATATATTGTCAAATCCTGTTGCTTTGGTTTTAAACTGGAAATTAAGTAACTAAGAAAACTTATTTGTATTAGCTTGAAATTAATAATAATAGCTAGCATTTAAACTGCACTTTAAAGTTTGCAAGACATTTTACAAATATCTCATTTTCTCCTTACAACAAATCTCTGACGTAGGTGCTATTGTTATCCCCCTTTTACGAAGGAGGAAAAAAAGAAACGTGCATAACTTTATTATATATTTAAAAGAAATAGCAAGTTATACATAATAAGATTTACAGTTTCACAGGCAATCATCTTTTAAAAATTATACTACATTATGGAAATGATTTCTTTATTCCATAAATTACAAATAAAAATTAAAAAACAACAAAAAACAAAGGAGAAAATCGAGTTGACACAAGGTGTATACAACTAGGAGATGTTGAAGCTGGATCTGAACTCAGGTCTTCCCTACTTCAGGTTCAGCACTCTACCTACCAACCCTGTGTGTATATGTGTGTGTGTGCATATAGGTTGTGTATCTGTGTATATGCATATGGGGCATGTGTACATACATGTGTATGCATATGATTGTGTGCATATGTGTATGCATGTGGATGTGTGTATATGTGTGCGTATGTGTATGTGCATATGCGTGTGTGCATATATATATATATGTATATTTATGTGTGCATATGGGTGTGTGTATGTGTGGGTGCCTATGGTTGTACGTATGTGTCTGTGTGTATATGTGGTAGGTATATGTATCTGCCTGATTAATTCTTCCTAAATTTGCAGTAGGTCTTTGGAACTACAAGATTTACTAACTTTTCCAGCATAAAATAGTGGCCTTAGTAAATTCATAATGGACTATTTCTCACTCTGAATCGAACCCCTTTTGTTACTCCTCCTCTATTCAATTTCTCAGTTTACCAACTTAAAATTCTCTCTGAATGTTGCTGGAAATTGTGAGTTGAAGGGCAAGTGGTCTAGCTGTATTAATTTACATAGAAGAAAAACCTAAAGAATGTTCTGATGCTGGTGATTTCATATTTGATATGTAGTATATTTTGGCTTCAGGCAGGCATCTAAAGAATCCTAAGCAGCTATCTAAAAATGAAATCTCACAAAAGACTGGGTCTGAATAGCCTTGCACTGTACGATTCTAACACCTCAGGGGCTCTGCAGTGATCTTTCAAATAGATGTTTAAAAGCAAGAGAGAACAGAGACCCCTCCTCTGGTTCCGGTTCCACATTGGGAAAGGGCAGAGTTTCCTTGCTCTGTTGCTGCATTGTGAACCAGAAGAGGGCAAGGATGGCCCAGCTCAATCTTTCTGCAGCAGCTGGCATGTCGTTCTTTGCTTTGGGTTCCTAAATCATTTCAGTATGGTGGTGTCACATGGAAGAAGATTTGATACCCCAAATCACTTGGAGGTCGTTAGGGAGAATAAATAGTATGCATGTTTTCCAGAAATGCCCCGTGGTGGAGTGGGATTGTGTTTTAGAGGATGTGGGATGAAATCTTGGTTCTCCCATTTTTTTACCTCTCTGACCTTGGGCAAATCACTTTCCCCTTTCTATATAATGAAGATAGACTAGATCAGGAATTCTTAATCTTTGTGTGTGTGTGTCATGGACACCCCTGGCAGTCTCATGAGACCTCTGGATCTCTTTTCAGAATAGTGTTTTTAATGCATAAAATAAAATACATAGGATTACAAAGGAAACCAAATCATATTAAAATGCAGTTATCAAAATAAACAAATTAATGGACCCCAGGGTAAGAATCCTTGGGCCAAGTGATCTCTAAAGTTTTCTTTTGGCTCCAAAACCTGTGACTGTATCCCCTGGTTTCTAAGTTAGGATCACCCAAACCCTCAAGAATTATTTGGTCTTTGAAAAAAATGAGATGACATTATAAGTCAATCTTAAGTATTTGTGGCTTGGTCTGTAGGGTGGCAGAAAGCACAGCCATCTCATATTTCTTCCATCCCTGCCCTACTTGGGAGATTTTAAATTTCCCTTGATTCCAAGAGCCATCTAAGGTTAATTAAGTGAAGAAGGTGCCTAGGATCTCTTCACTGCCCTTTCTGACACCTCTTCTCTCCTTTAGCCTCCCCCTCAGGGTAGGACAGAGTAGAGCAGGGCACATGCCAAGAGCAGCTGCATCACGCTACTAAATACATCAGCAATGGTGTGGAAGTTGAGAATGGAAACATCATGAAGAGGATCATATCGAAATCATTCACCTTGTTACCAAGCTTGAGTTGAGGAAGCAAGATCTAGGAAGGTGTTGTCTGCAGTTTGCCTCTCCCACTCTGTGTATCCAGTATCCTAACACCCAGGGATTTGTTCTCATCATTCATTCTTTCTCCCCCTGTCCCCCAATTTTGCCCTACCAGTGAGCCTTTTCTGAGCAATCCACTCTGTCCTGCTTTGATTCTTTTCAAAACCTATCACCCCAGACGCAATCCAATCAAAATTTACTTGTCCCATGGCCCTTTCTATCAAAGCTCTCCTAAAAAGTTGACTAATTCTATTAATAAATCCAATATAAGATAATATTGACTATTGATGGCTTGGTATATTACCCTTCTCAGATAATTTATTGGCATTTTGGTCTTGAATGCCTTAACTCAAGGGAATGAGTACCATGAAAGTTTCAGTCACTGTGAGCCTACAGTGGATTATTTTGTGAGAGGCCCTTATTTCTACAGTCTAGAACATCAGAACTAGAGGAAGCTTAGAGGTCACCCAGTCTAAAGTAGGAGTCTGTAAGTTAGATTTTTTAAAAGAATGAACTATATATTGGTTGCATCCCATTCAACAAGTATTTCTTAAGTATATGCTATGTTCTAGGTAGTGTGCTAGGCTCTGGAAATACAGAGACAAAAACCCCTCAAGGAACTTTTGCTCTCCAGGAATACGGGATACTCCATCAATGTGTATGTCACCATTGCTAGGGCCTGGGCTGGTCTTCTCTGTATTAGTTTAATTTGTATGTGCTGCCAGAGCCAGTAGGAAAAGAACCATCCCATACTTCTCCATGGAATTAGATTGGCCTTTTTGGGCCCCCCAGCCCCACAGGCCTCACACTCCCACTGCACTTTTAAAGTTGGACAATTATTTCCATATCATATTCAACTCAGATCAGCGAACGCACTGCTTGGGAGGCAAATGCCCGTATAATAATGGTACCAGCTGACTGTGGAAAATTCTCCATTTGCCATGAAGGGGGTTTATTTAGCTGGTATAAACACAGACCTGTGTCTCCACTTTGGCAACTTCTTGGTGCAAGCTTTAATATGAAACATATTTCTCAAGTGAGTTAACGCCTATTTACCATTTTGTTGTAAAGTGTAATTACCATCAATGAGACTTAATTGTTTAATTGCCAGTTCCAAGAAGACATAAATAGTATGTTACAGAAAGAAGCAAGGTCATGTGCGTATGCATGCATATAGGTGTGTGTATGTATATGGGGGTGTATGTATGTGCATACATGTGTATGCATGTGGATGTGTGTATGTGTGTGCATATGGGTATTTATGGGCGTGCATGTGTGTGTGCATATGGGTGTGTGTATGTGTCTGTGTGCCTAGGCATGTGTGTATGAATGTGTAGGAGAATCTGTATCATTATTCATGGATAATATTTATAGCTAATATCCCTCTCCCTCTCCCCCATTATTACATGTCTCCCTCTCCTGTGTTAGTATCCCTGATTCTGTGTTTTGCAGTGTAAAGCTTACAGTATTTGTATAACATTATATGGCTTTTTTTGTTCATGTTTCTGAGTATATTTTGAACATACACTTCAAAGAGAAGCGACTTGTCCAAACTCACATGGTAGTTAGTGACAGAGTTAGTAACAGTTCTAACTCTGTTTAAACTAAATTACGTCTCACTGGTGGTAATTATACTTTACAACAAAATGGTAAAGCGAAGGGCCCGAACTTGACTTGAAAAAGAATCTTCACTACAGAAAATCCAATAAGTGGCCAACCAACCTTTGTTATACAGTAAGTGCTTAATAAATGTTTCATCTTGTTGAATTACAGTAAATAGTCGATAAACATTTATTAAGCACCTACTGTGTGCCAGGCACTCTGCTAAGTGCTAGGAATACAAAAAAAGGCAAAAGATAGTCCTTGTCACAGTCTAATAGGAGAGAGACGACATGCATAAGACCTCCTGTGAACGAGCTATGTAATGGAGAAACTGGAAATAACCAAGAGAGGAAAGGCATCTCTATTTTTTTTTATTTTTGTTTTTGCTTTTTGGAGGAGGAAGGCAGGACAGTTGGGGTTAAGTGACTTGCCCAAGGTCACAAGACTAGGAAGTGACAAGTGTCTGAGGCTGGATTTGAACTCAGGCCCTCCTGACTCCAGGTCCTCCTGACTCCAGGGTGCTCTATTTACTGTGCCACCTGGCTGCCCCAAAAGACATCTCTAATGAGGAGAAAACAACATTCTTCTTTGGGACAGCTTTAATTATTAGGAGTTTTTTCCTTGTATCAAGTCTAAATCTTCCCCTCCCAAGTTTACCACTCATTGCTTTCAGCTCTCTCATCTGGGGCAGCAGTGTCAAAAACGGTGCTACCCACAACCCCCCTGAGGATGGTTAGAACAGATTAAAATGCACAATACACATACAATTAAATACAGTAAAACAGATAGCACTACATTTTAAAAGCAAGTCAATCTGCAGCCCACAGGGATCATTTTAGATGGCTTGGTGACCCCCATTTCTGGGGAACCCACTGGACTAGGACCAAGTGAAAAAGTCTAATCTGTTTTCCATCATTCAGTTGTTTCAGTCATGCCCTACTCTTTGTGACCCCATTTGGGGTTTTCTTGGTGAAGATACTGGAGCAGTTTGCCATTTCCTTCTCCAGCTCATTTTACAGATGAGGAAACTGAGGCAAACAGGGTTAAGTGACTTGCCCAGGGTCACACAGCTAGCAAGTGTCTGCAGTCAGATTTGAACTCAGGAAGATGAGTCTTCCTGACTCCAGGTCCAGCACTCTATCTGCTGTGCCACCTCACAGGCCCTTGCTTTCTATATAGCTACCATTCAAGCATTTGATGGTGTCTCTAATGTCCTAACTTAGTGTTCCCCTTTCCCGAGTAAACATCCTCAATTCCTTCAAGCAATCCTTACATGTCATGACCTCAACATCCTTTACCACCCTGACTACCCTTCTGATGTTCTGTAATGTCCCTCCTGAACTGTGTTGCTCGAAACTGAAGACAATATTCCATGTGTGATCTGGCTGGGCTGAAAGGTTTTAGGGAGCAGGACCTCACTCTTCCTCTCTTAATATAACCGGGTTAGATTGGTGGCTTTAAAACGAACCAACACATTCAGCTACATTGATGTTAACATGTACAAATCCACATTTGCATCTGTACCCAGTTGAGGCCACAGGAATCAACAAAGTAGATGTCTAGGGTCAAAAGAAGATAGTTTGTTCAGAAGCTATGAGGTCCCTTTCTGTAAGGCTGCTTTCAGAAGTGTTTTACTGAAACTTTTTGAAGCATTACTGCAGAAAAAATTGTTGTTAAAGTGATAAAAAAAAACAAAACAACCCCAAGATCTGCTGAGAGTCTAAGGTAATCACCACATGGGACTTGTCTTCTGAAAGAGCTAAGAGTGAGCCATTCTGAATAAAATTCCCCATTTCCAAGTAAATAGTATATTTCTCTTTAAAGAATTAAGGTTTTCTGGGGAAATACGGAAAAGTAATGGACATCCAAACTCTCTTTTATTCCTGTGAGGGATAGAAAAGGTGTATGGAGACAGCAATGAAAATAATTGTAGACCTCAGTTCAAATCTAGGTTCTGAAACTGATTAGCTCTGTGACTTTGGACAAGTCACTTGCTCCTGTTTGCCTCAGTTTCCTCATCTGCAAAATGAGCTTGAGAAGAAAATGGCAAACCATTTCATTATCTTTTACAAGAAATCCCCAAATAGGATCACAAAGAGTGAGATGTGATTAATTGACAAGACAACAATAACCACCCATGATTGTTGTGAAGATCCAATGAGATAGTAATTGCAAACTGCTTAGTACAGTGTTGGCCACAAAGTTAAGTGCTGTGTAAATAGTAGTTATAATATTATTATTATTTTCTATACAATGGGGACACGAATGCTTCATAAATATAAGCTCAGGTCTGTCATGAGGAAAAATTGTTTTTGTAAACCTAAAAGGATGTAAGCAATCCTCACCCTTAGGCTTAGTACTTATATAGATGGTTTCATAAATAAGCTGGGGAATGGTAGGGAGAAAGGAGCATTCCTTCTCTTTGGGAGCTCTGTCTCCCACAAGCCTGTGAAAGGCTCAGCAGATTTTCCCATATCTAGTCTCAAAGGAGAAGAAGAATCACTAAGTGAGATGAATTGTGGACTGTGGGTGGCAAAACAGGAGAGAGAGAAGAGGAAAAAATGGTAGCTAGGACCCGACCCTAACCTCTTGTTCATCAGGTTGCTGAGTTGAGAAGCAATAGTCCACACTCCCAGTTCCCATGGCAACACCCATCCATGAGCACCTTAGCCCATGGTCCTCTGCTGAGAAGTCCTATGCATCCAGTTCTGTTGCTGTGCCTACTGATCTAACATCTGTTCATGAGCAGCTTGATAGGGAACAATGGAAGGAACCTTGTCTCAGAGTCAAAGAACCTGGGTTCAAATCCCACATCTGATGCTTAATTTTCCATGTGATTATGGGAAAATCACAACCTTCTTGGGCCTCAGTTTCCTCATATGTAAAATGAGATGATCAGACTTGGCCTCTGAGGTCTCTTCCAGCTCTAAGCCTATGATTTTGTAAGCTATGTCTTCAAGGTGGTAAACAAACCCAGCTGGATAAAATAGGGGAAGAGAACAACATACCCTGGGGGCCATACAGGAAGGTGGTGGCTTTGAGGGACCAGTGACCAAGTGTTTGATGCTTAAGCTTTTGTTATTTATCTATCATTCTCCTTTAAGTAAATGTGCTTAGCTTTACTATTATCTCTTGTGTTTAGTCTGGCTTCCGTGGTGGGTAGTCAATGGAAATGGGAGTTTGTGTTGTGGGTTAAAATAGATGATTAATCCTTGGATATCTTGAATCTGAAAGTAGCCCAAAGAGAATGTGTGAGGGGACCCAGGTACTACACTCAGGAATGAGAGAAGTTCCCAGGAAAGATTTGGTAATGACATCAGTTCTGCATTCCAAAACCCAGGGATAAGTTATAGATTCCCCTCTGAGCAGGAATCTCAAAGAGTCCATGGATAGATCTTAGAGGGTCTATGGACTTGGATGGGGAAAAATACATATATGTATATATCTATATATAACTTTATTTTCACTAACCTCTAATTGAGATTTAGCATTTCTTCCCATTATGAATATAGTCCACAACCACAGTAGTATTAGACTTCACCAGATGGCCAAAGGGGTCTATGAAACAAGAATGGTTCAGAACCCCTGCCCTAAAGGAAACTTTAAATGCTAACCACAAAAACATAGGAGTAGTTATAACAATAACAACAAAGCATGTGTTATTTTCATATTTCCTTTCATTGGCAGTTACTATCGCAAGTAGATCTGCTGTTCTGAAATGAGGAAGCTGATTTTAGAGGATAACATGAAATCCCGAGGAGACCTTTATAACCTTGTCCAAATCCTACCTAACCCTAACAAGTAAACGTAACACCTGAAGACAGCTGTATTCAAAAACATTTATTTCATTGATAAACAATGCTTTGGACTACATGCCACCCTTGCCACTGAAGGAATAAGGGCAATGTCTGCTTCATGATGAAGAAACTCCTTCCTTTTCTCTTTTTCTCCTTCCTTCCTTTTTCTTTCCCTTTCTCCTTTCCTTTCTTCGTTTTCTCCTTCCTTTTTGCCTTCCCTTCTTCCCTACCTTCTTTCCTTCCTTCCCTCCTCTTCCTCTCTGGCTTCCCTCCCTCCTTCCCTTCCATTTACCAACCTCTCTTAATTCAAGTTCCTTCTCTCACTTGATTATTTTCTATTTATCTTGTATATAGCTTACTTTGTATCTGTTTGTTTGCATATTGTTTACCTCCATTAGATTGTAGGCTTTGAGGGCAGGAACAGTCTTTTGCCTCTTTTTGTATCCCTAGCACTTTAGCATAGTGTCTGGCACATAGTAGGTCCTTAGGAGACATTGATTGATTGATTGAAATATTTATTAAGCATTTGCTAGAGGAGAGTCTTCATGCCTAGGCAACATATCACCTCTGACCTCAAAAGACTCAAAATCAAATATCCCTAAAGTTTCAGTGTTAAGGGAGATACAATGCCCAAGCAATGTTTAGGAAAGGGAGAGTTGAAAAAGATGTATGATGTCGTTTTGCCTTCATTAGGAACTAAAGTTTGTAGACACTATTTGAAATACCTTGCATTGGCTAGGGTGGTTTGTTTGTTTGGGAAATTTGTTCCTGATCCTCTAAATCAGCGGTTCTCAACCTTCCTAATGCCACGACCCTTTAATACAGTTCCTCATGTCGTGGTGACCCCCAACCATAAAATTATTTTCGCTGCTACTTCATAACTGTAATTTTGCTACTGTTATGAATCGTAATGTAAATATCTGATATGCATGATGTATTTTCATTGTTACAAATTGAACATAACCCACAGGTTGAGAACCGCTGCTCTAAATCATAACAAGAATGTGAGTACTTTTCAATCCTTCTAGGGTGAATTCTTAACCTGGGGTTTGCAAACTGTTTTTTAAAGAATATTTTGATGACTGTATTTCAGTATAATTGGTTTCCTTTGTAATTCTATGAATTTTATTTATTAATTTAAGAGCATTGTTCTGAGAAGGGTCCGAAGATTTTACTAGACTGCCAAAGGGGTCAATGACAAAAGAAAGGTTAAACTCTTTGTTATTTTTCTATCACTCTCCTTTATGTAAATAACCTTAGCTTTACTATTATCTCCTGTGTTTAGTCTGGCTTCAATGGTGGTCAATGGAAATAGGAGTTTGTGTTGTGGGTTAAACTAGATGATTAATCCTTGGGGATCATGGATCTGAAAGCAACCCAAAGAGGATGTGTGAGGGGACCCAGATACTACATTCAGAAATGAGAGAAGTTCCCAGGAAAGATTTGGTAATGACATCAGTTCTGCATTCCAAAATCCAGGAATAAATTATAGATTTCCTTCTGAGCAGGAATCTCCAAGGGTCCATGGATAGATCTTATAGATAGATAGGTCTAGGGCAAAGTTTTTTCCCCCCACACATTTTAATCTCATCATTTTTCTGAGCCCTCTCTTCTTTCGTTTCCTCCTTCTTTCACTTTGTTCCGGCTTCCTACATGACTTCTCCCCTGAAAATAATATATGTCTGGCAGATTTTTCATGTAATTAGAAAGATAGAAGAATCATCCCTTGATTTCACCAAGGAAAGGAGAACTTCTGACAAGTGAGGAATATTGGGAGAGGGAGGGAAGAGAGAGGGTAAGTGGAGAAACAGACAGTAATTAGCAGAGGAGAGAGCAGAAATGGTAGCTGTGGGGTGATAAGCTTGTACTAGCTGGTGCAGGCCCTTTAAAAGACCCTCCCCCATGCCCTGCTTTCCCAACCTCCAGTCTAAAAAATATTGTTCTAGGGAAATGACCCTTAAATCCAGTAGTTGAGTGTGCCTTAGTCATGAGGCATTGTCTTCTCGCCATGAGGTTATGGACAAATGCCATAGAAACAATCCTTGGATTGAAAGAAAGGATATTCCTTTCTCACCATCAGATCAAACATCTGTTCCAAGGATGCTAATACACCTCCTGGGTAAACACTGACTCCACCTAGGAGAGGAATTGTCCTTGCTAAGATCACAGGGCTAGCATCCCTCCTTCAAAAGTCAATATTATGATGCCCTTAGGGGATGGGAACATTCACTCTCTTGGAAATGTTGGCTTTGGCAGGAGAAGCTGCATTCAGGGGTGATTATCCTTGTTGCCTTTTGTCTTCATAGATTCTTAGAAGTTTAGAGGTGGAAGGGACCTTTTGAGTGCCTTTAATTCATCCCCACCTACTCTCACCTCCTCCACCCTTGTGTGCCCAGTTTAAAGATGAGGACACTGAGATCCATGGAGATTGTGTGATTTGAAGGCAGCCTGGTGATGCAGTAGATAGAATGCTGGGCCTGGTGTCTGGAAGTCCTGAGTTCGGACACTGACTAGCTATGTAACCCTGTGCAAGTCTCCTAATGTCTGTCTGCCTCAGTTTTCTCCTCTGTAAAATGGGACTGCTAATTGTTGCTGTTGTTGTTCAGTAGTTTCAGTCATGTCGGGCTCTATATGACCGCATTTGGGGTTTTCTTGACAAAGATACTAGAGTGGTTTGCCGTAGCCCCTACCTAATAGGGTTGTTGTAAGGACCAAATGGGATGTCATGTGCATTACAAATTTTAAAACTCCATAGAAATGCTAGTTATTATTTTTAGCTATTGGTCGCCCAGTGTCACTCAACTAGTCAGTAGCAGAGCCAAGATTTGAACCCAGGTCTCCTGACTCCCAGTTCAGAAAGACCATTATATTTGAAGTGACAGAACCTACTTATAGCTACTTACTACCTGCATGACCTTGGACAACTTACTCTATCAGCCAGGGGGCACAGTGGATTGGAGTCAGGAAGACCTGAGTTCAAATCCTGCCTTAGATACTGATCTATAAAATGAGGATTCCTTCTGGCTCTAAATCTGTGATCCTATTATCCTGGTGTGTGAGATGAAAGAGTTCAGAGTCTGAATCTAAGGTCAGAAAAGGTCTTCATTCTTTCTCATGAGAAAGGACTCTGCACCCGCCACCCAATATGGCATCTGCAGGGAGAGAGTGACAGGTAGAAAACAGTCCATGGTTATATAATCTTCCAATGCAGAAACCCAACCCCCCCAACCGGCCTTCACTCTTATTGGTAGGGGGGCTGTCCCACAACCTAAGCGTGGGAATCTCTCTGAGACAAAGGACCCGGAAACATGTGGGTGTCCAGTGAAAGCAGTCTTAACCTTATTTGGCATATCTTCTGCTGAGTTGGCTCTGGGGGAGGGTCTCCATTGCTCTAAGCCCCAGATTGCTTGAAGGTCATGTGACCTAACCCTAGGCCTAGTGAATACTGAAGCCATTCTAGATTTGATTTTTCAGATGGGGAAACTTCACTATAAATTATCCCTCATGCTGGCTTTGGCAGGGCACAGGGAGGAAGGCTGGAGAGAGGATGAGAAAAGCAACAATAATATATCCCAAAAGCAAATTCGAACTGATACTGGAGGGTATAACTGAGGGTGAGTAAACTTTTTTTCAGGTTAAACTTTTTTAAAGTTTAATTGATGCTTTTTTAAAATACAATAATTATTTCCCAATATGTCCCAACGCCCAGTAGACTCTTCTCTAGTAACAGATGAAAGCAGTTAAGTACAATCAAACCATGTCTAATGGATTACATGACATTCCATACCTGTGGTCCGCCATGCTCTCTGGCAAGAGACGTAAGATCCAGGGACAGCGTAGGGCTCCAGGCCGAGAAAGATTACAAGCTGTCTGACCCATGGCTTCTTTCTCTTTGTATGCCCCGTACTAGAGAAACTAGGTGGTACAGTGGATCAGTTGCCAGCCCTGGAGTTGGGAAGACTCATCTTCCTGTGTTCAAATCCAGCCTCAGACACTCACTAGTTGTGTGACCCTGGGCAAGTCACTTAGCCCTGTTTGCCTCAATTTCCTCATCTGTAAAATGAGGTGGAGAGGGAAATGGTAAAAACACTCCAGTTTCTTTGCCAGAAAACCCAAAATGAGGTCATTAGGAATTTGAAATAACTGAACAACAGCAATAAATAAATGATGAAAAAGAACAAGGTACTGCGATAATACCCATCAGTGCTTACATTTTTATATAGCTTTATGGTTAACAAAGAATTTCAGAGATTTATGATGTAACAATAATTCTATAAATTTTGTGGTTCCTCCCATTATGATTATTTCCATTTTACAGATGTGTAAACTAACTCTCCAAGGGCAGAAACGCCTTACTTAAAGATACATAATTCTTGTCAGACCTCAGATCCAAATACAGAGTTTCTAGCATCAAGTCAACTACCCTTCCACTGTACTATATATCCCTGAAATCATCCTAGTAAACTTCACATCTATACTCTGGGAAACATGGTGCGTAAGTAGTATGAAAGATCAATCTTCTATTAGAAGGAGCACTGAACTTTCACTAAATGACTCTATGTTTGTTGGTTGTATGACCATGGTTCAGTCATTTAATCTCCACGAAAATCAGTTTCCTAATCTGTACAATGCTCATGAGAGCACTTTTTATATGCTTTGTAAAGCTGTGTGTTAGTGAGGGCCATCATTGTCAACATCGTCATCATCACTGCTTTACTTTATTCTTTTCCAGCATTTATACAGTTCATTGATGATATAGGTTGTGGTTGTGTGTGTGTGTATTGTGTGGTTGTGGTTTGTCCTTCGTTCCTGAAGAGGACTATGACATCAGGGAGAGGATGACATGACTTGCAGTTGACTTTGATTTGAGTGAGGGAGGGCCGTGCAAGGTCACCAGCCTCACTTTCTCCTCTACAGCCATCTGGGTCCAATGGCCAGATATTCATCAGGATGACTGGAGATGGCCCAGGATGCAGTGGGAGACCTTGACCCTTTTAAGCTTAGGTCTTAATAATATAGGTAATTAAATAAGGACAATTGTTATCAACATTGTTACATGTGTTCTCAGGCTTGTGAATCTAAACATAAAGGAGACATATCAGGCTACTTTCTCAGAACTCATGTTTTGATTCCCCACAATTCATTGTCCTGGAAACTTGTGATGGAGATTTTGTTTCAGAGGACCTATAAAGTGAAGAAAATGGCTTTATTCTAGAAGCCATTCAAGTTATCTGAGCCGAGAGTTCAGGAAATTAATTAAAGTGATGAGATCCAAGCCACCAATGTTTATCAATACTTAATAAAATTAAAACCCAGGTCATTAAAAAAAAGTTTTCTCTGTCAAACTTTTTGAAGTAAGCTAAATCTCATATAGAAGGAAAGAAGAAAAAGGTGAAATTTTCCCATTTCATTTCAAGTTTGATTATGTCACTGGAAGAAATAAATGTCAATAGGCTATTAAAAAAATGTAATGCATAAAGGAAATGGAAAAAGGCAAACGAAGCCAATGGTAATTAAATAGTGATTGAGGCCAAAGGAAAATTGATCTATAGTAGCTGAAGGCAGTCCTTGCCATTTAGAATGTTATGCATTGGTAAGAGGGGAAAAAATGGTTTGTGTTGTTTTGATTTGGAAATGTGTCCCACATCCTTAGCTAAAGGCATCAACTTAACTATTCCTGGTACCCAATGTCTGATGTCCTCTTCATGCTAGTAGGTATTATAAAAAGACAGAAGATACTCAGACAAAGTTCAGTGGGACTCAGGGCTGCTCCCTTCAAGGGAAGGACCTGCTTCCCTTTGAGTGTCTCTAATCAGCCACCTTATTTACTGAAGAGAATCACAGATGGCATGGCCTCTTCAGGCAACATTGGGTCCGTTTGGGGAGGAGGTCTAGACCTGCAAGTTCATCGTTGTAGGATTATGGCCATTTCTCCTTAAACCATCTTGTAGAAATACTTTGCATTTTGTGATTTATTTGGCTGATGGAGACTGTACCCATGTCTTTCATTGTTGTTGTCTATCTCAAAGGAGGGAATTGACTACAGGGGAACTATGACCATTCTGTGAATGTTTTTAAATGTTGACTTCAGTAGACCTCTGGAAAACGAGGATGCTTATTCTAAATATTGTTGACATATATTAATAATCTAATTAAAGGTCCAGAGTGATAGACATGATCCAGAAAATATAAACATCTCTCCTGACACAATGATGTTCTCTTGTTAGATTGTAAGCTCCTTGAGGGCAGGGACTGTCTACAGTGCCTGGCAAATAGTAGGTACTTAATAAATGTTTATTGATTGATTGGTGTACATATCCATAATCTGGGTTTATTTTCTTATCATTTTAGTGTCCCTGGGATGATTTACTATACCAGACTAGTTAGTAGAAGAAATGGTGAGTGAAAACCAATCCCTTATTTCCTTTTATCCACCTCTCCTCTCCAAGTAAGTGCACTCTTCTAACCATATTACTTGGCACTTACCTTGGACAGATAGAATAGCATGTTGAGTTAGAATATGGTGGTGTTTCTTCAAAAGCTAAGCCTGTTCATGGTAAGGACTATGGCTTTCTCTGTGTCTTATTCAGAATTTACCATGCCTCAGACTCTTAGTCAATCAAGGCTCATCATTTCTC
Organism: Pseudochirops cupreus; assembly: GCA_028627135.1. Classification (NCBI taxonomy): domain Eukaryota; kingdom Metazoa; phylum Chordata; class Mammalia; order Diprotodontia; family Pseudocheiridae; genus Pseudochirops; species Pseudochirops cupreus. The sequence goes on from CM053581.1 coordinate 546,288,393, forward strand.
CCATTACCGCTACCTATACGTTGGCATCCCCAAGGTGGATTGCTGGTGACGGGACACAGGCACCTTGATTACTGTTTGGCATAAGTACCCTGTTCTATCCATCTCTACTCCCAACTAGCTGAAGACCACGAAGAGGTTGGTCACAGCAGGAGTACTTCATAATCCACAGGTAGGGAGCAACAGTGGTGATAACAGGAACTCAGGGCTTTCCCCTCCCCACAAACAGCCCTAAGTAAGCACTCTCGCTCCCACGACACATCTCTTTGGAGAGCAGTTGTGATCTGAAGAGATGCTTTGCTCATGAAAGCACTTTTTTTTCCCTTCACAGTGGAACGCTCTTGAATTTTGCAGATTGTCACACATGAAGAAAAAAAAAGTTTTATTTTTTATTTTTTTAATAGTTGGGGAAATCAGCCTAAAGAAAATGTGTACATAATCCTATTAGCTGACTTAATATAGAATTATTAAAAGCCTTGATATACAGGATTTAACACAATCTTTCTAGCAGGGTGTGATGTAATCTGTTTTTGTTCCTCAGCTAGCAGATGGCTTACCTTTAAGTAATTTCCAATATGTTAAGAGATCAAAAAGCCATCCTCTCACCACCGGAGCCAGTAATCGTTCTTCTCTGCTGGGGGTTGCTGGGTACTGTGGTGGGGATATGCAAAGGCTTCTGGCATTTCCAAAGATAGAAGGCCGACATTTCTTCAGACTTTGATGTTAATAATGCTTCAGAAGTTGAGAAAACTGAGGGTTTTTTTTTCCAGAGTCCTTTTAATGTTCTATATGCCATGTGTAAAAGTAAATATGTGTAAGTAATCACCAGAGGAGGGTGGGCATTAGGCAGGGAGGAATACTTGGAGACTCTAGCATGTCCTTGTTGGAGCACTTGGTTGTGAAGTGCTGGGCTGGACTGGGCTTCTGTTGGAATAAGCTCTTTGGAGAACTTTATCTCTGAGTTGAATGCCCCAAGAACCAAGTTCTGAACAAAGAAGATGGTGGTTGTGTTTACTGTCTTGGTTGAGTGAAAACTAGGATTTCACTGTGTGCCTTTTCATTCGGTCTCAATATAACTGCTTTACGTGATGCCTGAAGGAACCCTAGGCTTGTAGGTTTAAAGCTAGAAGAGACAGTTTTTGATTATTGGAAGTGGTCTATTGGTTATGGGACAGAAGCATTTGTATCCAGGTTTCTGTTTAATCTTAATTCTAAAGAGAGGGTGTGTGTGTGTGTGTGTGTGTGTGTGTGTGTATGTGTGTGTGTGTGTGTGTGTGTGTGTGTGTGTGTGCGTGGAGAGAGGGAGAGAGAGAGAGAGAGAAAGAGAAGCATATAAAAGAGAACTATATATACATATCTACATATCTGTATCTTTGGATAGAGATAGATAGATAGATAGATAGATAGATAGATAGATAGATAGATAGACGTACAATTTTCCTCCAATCTAACATTCTTTCCTTGATGGGAACCAGATTTAACCAGAGAAAAACAAAATTGTTTTTAAAAAAAAACTGATTAGAACTTTTTATGTCCACTAACTAATGGAACCCTACTGAATTGCCAGGTGAGATTCATTTAAATTGTGATATACACACACCTTTATTTGTTTTTCTGCTTGCCTTTGGCAGACTTGGTTACATCCTCATCCTTAAATGAGCTATTCTCAAACTCGGCTTGGTTCACAAATTTTGAAGAAAACCTGTGCATGATGGTGGTCTAAGATTGGGGGTGGTTCTTAGATATGGACTTTCAGTGTAAACAATAATCCTTTGGATTTATTTCCCTTCCTTCTTTACACTTAATGTGTTTCAAACAGTTGACTGGAACACTAGCAAACAGAAAGAAGATGGGTAAATGAATATAGCCAAAAGAAAGGGCAAGATCTCAATCAACAAACATTTATTTTTAATTAAATATTTTGTCTTCAGTCAAAGTTTGCCTTCTTTCCTTTCCCCTTTCCTTTCCCCGTTGAGAAAGCAAGAACAGAACCCCCTTTTCAAACATGTGCAGTCAAGCAAAACAAAGTCCCCCACTGGCCGTGTTCACCTCACCCAAATATGTCTCACTCTGTACTGAGGATCTCTGCCGGGAGGTGAGTGGCATGTATCATCATTACCTCTGTAATTGTGAATCAACAAATTAAACAATCAGCAAAAAATTAAGCATACATTGTGTGTCAGGGATTGGCACTGGGGATGCGAAGGAGAAAGTGAAATTTAGATTTTGTAAGGAAAGATGACATGTCCATAATGTAGGCAGATGACAGCTATATTTAAAACTGATCCACATGATTTCATTGGGATGTGGAGGGGAAAGCACTCTCAACTGGGACTGGGGTGGGGACCAGGAAAGGCTTCATGTTGAAAATGGCTCTTGAGCTGAATCTTAAAGAAAACTAGAGCCTAAAAGGTGAAGGTGAGGAGGGAGTGCAAAGGAGAGGAAATAAGGAGGAAGAAAATGTGGATTGAAGTGCTACTCCTTAGACTTTACTTGGATGGAAATAGCAAAGGGATAAATTTCAGATGATATGAGAACAATTTCCTGACATTTCAAATTGTATAAAAGTGAAATGGACTGTCTGCAAAAGGGATGTACAGCCCCTCAGAGGAGGTCTTCAGGGAGAGACTGGATGCCACCCCTTGGGTGTGTTATACGAGTGATTCTTTGGGGGGTATAGATTGGAGTTATCTGAGTTCCCTTTGAACTCTGAAACTTTGCAACTGGTCATGAGAAGTGGAATTGTATTTTATTTATTTATGAAGGAAAAGGCTGCTTCTCCCAGGATGCCACCAGTCAGCACACATATATGGATGCCCATGCCACCTTCAGGCAACATGAACATCATTTTGTGTTTTGGTAGAAAACCCGCAATGTTGAAATTCCTTCCACCAATACAGACCTACAATTTAGAATTCCCTAGGGTCTAAGAACTTAGTTAATTTGCCAGTAGTCACTCATTTTAAATGCGTCAAAGGAAGGAGTTGAACTCAGTTCTTTTAAGATCTGCCTTCTATCCACTTCACAGTGATGACACTCAGCTTGGGGTCTACTCCACAGAAGTAGCAGTAGTAGTAGTAGTAGTAGTAGTAGCAGTAGTAGCAGTAGTAGTGGTAGTAGTAGAGGTAATAGTAGTAATAGGCACAGTGGATAGAGTGCAGGGCCTAGAGTCAGGAAGTCTTATCTTCCTGAGTTCAAATCTGACCTCAGATACTTACTAGCTGTGTGACCTTGGACAAGTCACTTAACCCTATTTGCCTCAGTTTCCTTATCTATAAAATGAGCTGGAGAAGGAAATGGCAAATCACTGTAATAGCTTTGCCAAGAAAACCCCAAATGGTTTATGAAGAATCAGAGTCTACTGCAAAACAATTGAACAAAAACAACAACCCGATGTATTAGGCACTGTGATAAGACACTTTACAAATACTAGATCCTCACAACATCCCTGGGAGATAGGTACTATTATTAATCCACTTTACAATGGCCAACAGAGCTTAAATGACTTGCCCAAGGTCACACAGCTAGTAAATGTCTGACGCTGGATTTGAATACCTGCCTCTAAGCATGGGGTTCTATGCACTGTAACACCTAGCTGAGCTCTCTCATTCTTCAGACTGTCTAGCTAGGATGCCACAACATTCCAGTATTTCACAATACTTATATTCAACTTTCATGAAGTTATTATTCCTAGACTCTGTTCCTTATGACTCCTTATGTAAATTAAAGTATTCTCGATTTTCCTGTTCCTGTTTCCCACTTAATCTCCCTTCTAATACTTAAAAACTGCCTCCCTTTCCCCTCTCCTTCAACCTTAAATGACCCCACATACTTTGGGAATGGAACAGTCTGAGATCTTTTAATGGCATAGTTTGAGATCTTTTTCAAGGCAGTCATATTCCATATTATGAGCAAACATACCTGGTAACTGTTGTAGGAAAGTCTCTTTACCAGGATAATCAAACTTTTAATACAGGCACAACCTGCAAGCTGAAATCTGTTTTCTGACATATAATTAGATTCAAGTATTCTGGTAAGGCTAGAAGTGTAAGATGGGAAATAGAGCTATTCCTTTGGATATTGACATCTTATGTTTGAGGCAGTGTGGCATAGTGGATAGAACTCTGAACTTAGAATAAGGAACCAAGGGTTCAAATCCTGCCTCTGATACTTGCCAATTGTTAAACAACAGGCAAGTTACTTAACCAATCTGAGCCTCAATCTCCTCATTTGTACAATGAAGTTAATAATAGCTGTAGTAGTTGCATGAGATTTGATGTGGTGTAATGGAGGCGGAGCCAGTCCCCAAATCAGAAAGATCTGGCTTCAAATCCTACCTTGATATATACTGGTTGCATGACCTCCAGGTCATTCAGGGTTCATGACAACAAATCATTTGACTTCTCATTGTCCCTGGGCGACTCTCTAAAATGATAAAGTGGTGAAAAATCGATGATCTTCATAGGTAGGAGTTTCTTCACCAGGAGTTCCCTATATTAATTGCAAGGCCAAACAATTAAAAAGAAAAAAAAAGACATCTCTAGGTTTTTATGAAGCTCAATGAGATAATGTTTATAAATCATTTTGCAAACTTGAAAGTAACTCATCACTCAATCAACAACCATTTATTTATTGCTTACTATAAGTCAGGCAGTGTGCTAGACATTGAGGATATAAAGACAAAAAAAAAGAAACCATCCCTACCCTCAAGGTGGCACAGTAGCTAGGGTACTGGGCTTGGAGTCAGGAAAACCTGAGTTCAGATTCTGATTCAGATGCTTAAGAGCTACATGACCCTGGGAAAATTAGGGAGCTAGACTAACTGGTCTTTAAGGTTCTTTCTAGCTCTAAATATAGAATCCTATGAAGATCAGATCATTATTATCAGAAACTAAAGCATTCATTCTTAGATTATCTCTCCTGGATCTGTTTTCCAGGTCAATTGTTTTTCCAGTGAGATATTTTGCACTTTCTTCTAATT
>CM053581.1:546293870-546346473 GCA_028627135.1 Pseudochirops cupreus
TCTCTCTCTCTCTCTCTCTCTCTCTCTCTTTCTCTCTCTCTCTCTCTCTCTCTTTTTCTCTCTCTCTCTCTTTCTCTCTCTCTCTCTCTCTCTCTCTCTCTCTCTCTTTCTCTCTCTCTTTCTCTCTCTCTTTCTCTCTCTCTGTTAGCTCTTGGTTATCATTGTGCTGAAAAGAATTTCCTATTCACTCCACTAAGGAAAAAAATCTATACCAGCAATAGATACCAGAGGCCCAAATCCTTTGCCCAAATGCTTACACTCTTGGTTATTTCTTTCTATTGTTGCTTTGATGCTATCCGAAATAGAGCCAAATAAGATTTTTTTTCCACTCTAAATTAAAATATCACACTCCTCAATGACTTCTTTTTTAAAAAATTTCAAATTTGTTATTTATTTATTTTAAACATTCTTTCCTTTTTTAAATGTTGAGTTTTAAATTCTCTCCCTACCTCCCATCCATGCCCCACCTACTGAGATGGCAAGCAATGTCATATCAATTATACATGTGAAATCATGAAAAACACAATTCCATATTAGCCATACTTCCAAAAAAGGGAGAATAACAAAGTAAGAGAATTACACTTCGGCTTGCATTCAGAGTTCATCGGTTCTCTCTCTCCAAAGAAGGATAGTGTTTCTTCATCGTGAGTCTTTTGGAATTGTCTTGAATCATTGTATTGACCAGAGTAGTCAAATCTTTCACAGTTAAGCATCATTACAACGTTGCTGTTACTGTGTACAATGATTTCCTTGGTTCTTCTCACTTCACTTTGCATCAATTCATACAGGTCTTGCCATGTTTTTCCGACACTCCCCCCTTGTCATTTCCCAACAGCACAATAGTACTCCATCACAATCATACACACAGCTCTTTCAGCCATTTCTCAATTGATAGGCATCCCCTCAATTTCCAATTCTTTGTCCCCACAAAAAGAGCTACTATAAATATTTTTATACCTATAGGTCACTTGATGACTTCTAAAAGATTTCACCATGCTCCAAAAAGTAATTTTCTGCAGCCGTCATTATAATGAGCATCTTGCCAAACATTGATGTTTTACCTGGCTCCTTATGAGGTATGTAATTGTTACTGTTAACAATTTCCTTCAATATAGATTTGCATGGTTCATCCCATTTTGACAAGGACCCTGACACTCCCCTTCTCAAAAATCTTCAGTACCTACTTCTTTCTTCTCAGAAAAAAAAATATAAACTCCTTTGCTTGACATTTAAAGTCTTTCACAATCTGATTCCAACTAATCTGTCCAGATTTATTTCCCATTAATCCCTTTACACTTCTACATTCTGACCAAAATGGTTTTCTCCCTCTTCACCATACATGATATACACACACTTCCCCATGCCTGGACTATTTACCCTCCTCATATCTGCCTTACAGAATTCCTCCCTCCCTCCAAGGCTTAGCTTAAGCACCGCTTCCTACATTCATCCTTTCCTAATCCCCAGTTAATTAGGGCTTTCCTGCAATAAAATGACTTTGTAATTACTTGGTATATGTTGCATATAAAATTTCCCCATATATGGAATGCAAGTTCCTTGAGGGCAGGGACCATTTCACTTTTGTCTTTATATCCCTAGTTACTCATACATAGGAGATGCTTAACAGATGGTGTTGAATTAAATCCAATTCAGATTCTTTAATGTGCAGATGAGAGAACTGAGATCTGGAAAAGGAAAGTGATTTTTCCTTGTCAGTGATATAAGAACAAAGTAACAAAGGAAAGATTTGAATAATGCTGGCTAACATTTGTCTGGCTGCTGATGCTGACTAGCTGCATGACTGGGCAAGTTACTTAATCTCTGTTTGCTTTTAATCCACTGGAGGAGGAAATGGCAAACTACTCCAGTGTCTCTGCCAAGAAAACCCCTTGGACAGTATGGTCCATGGGGTCACAGAGTCAGACATGAGTGAATGATTGAACAATAACAAGCTAACATTTATATAATCCTTTTAGGTTTGCAGAGTGCTTTTACATAGATATATTGTATCATTTGATCCTCACAACAATCCTGGGAGGTGGATACTATTATCCCCATTTTACAGATGAGGAAACCGAACCAGTCAGAGATAAGTGACTTACCCAGGGTAACACATCTAGTAAATATCTAAGGAAGGATTCAGATCCAGGTGTCCCTGACTCTAAATCCAGGGCTCTATCCACTAAACTACTTAGCTGCCTCCAGGTTCTTTGACCCTAAATTTAACATATCCAAAAGGGTTTAATTCATAGAGCTTCATTGGCATTGTAGCCATCGCTGCATTTTCTGTACAGAGAAAAAGACATACTGTCCTTCAAAGCATGTTTATAGCAGGCCTGGAAATGTAGCCAAATAGGTTCTCCTGAATTCAGTCACCAGTATCTTATTCTGGCAACCCTCCCCATCCCTGCTCAGGTCTCAGATGGACCTCCTTCCCATATCATGAAGAAATGCAATTGAAGAGGGGACTCCTTCACTCCTTAGAAGTCCACAAACCACATGAAATCATAGAATTTTAGAGCACTATGAGACCTTGGGGATCAGCCAGTTCAGCCCCTCCATCTTGGCTGAGTTGGTCATCAAGCACATTCAATTCATTATATACTCTTAAGCACATACTATGGACAAAGGACTATACTAGGGGATATGTAAATATTGGAAGGATCTATGAATATCATTGGAATCTTCTTGTGCCAACCAATGTCCCCAAAGGTCTATTATTGAGCAGATAAGTACTAGGGCAGGGCTTCTTAACTTGTGTGTGTGTGTGTGCGTGTGCGTGTGCGTGTGCGTGTGCGTGTGCGTGTGTGTGTGTGTGTGTGTGTGTGTGTGTGTGTGTGATGGACCCTATGGCAGTCTAGGGAAGCCTACAGATCTCTCCTGGGAAGAATGTTCTTAAAGTCATAAAATAAGACAAATAAAAATCATAGGATTGAAAAGTAAATCAGTTAATTGGAATATAGTTATAAAAATGTTTTAAAGTTCATAGATTCCAAGTTAAGAACTCCAAAGCTGGGGAGAGGTGTCCCCTAAGGCACACAGAGAACAAGTAACTTACCTAGGTTAACTTAGCTAGTAATTGTTGTAGGAAGGACTTGAATTCAAATATCCTTGAACATAAAGCCCAGCCCTAATACTCTACTCACTACAATGTGCTACTATTTTAGGCACTAGGTTTTCAAAGATGAAAATGACAAAGACCATGATCAAGTAACTTACAATCTAATGCATATTGTTATGTGTGTATATATGTATATGTATGTATGGGTATATATGTGTGTATATATACATACACCCACAAATACACACATATACAGACATATATAGATATAGCATAATACAAAGTAGGTTGCGGTCACAAAGGAGAGATTCTGACAAAGATCTAGAAAATTTTACTACCTGTATGACCTTGGACAAGTAAACTAACCTCCCTGGACCTCAGTTTTCCCATCTATACAATGAAAGACTTGGACTCAATGACCCTTAAGATCCTTTCCAGGTCTGAATTGATGATCCTTTGAGAAGATATTGTTGAAGGTTTAAAAACCTTGAAAGAAGGCAAGTGACATGATCAGAGCTATGCATTAGGAAGATTAATTGGGTGGGGACAGATTGGTGAGCAGTTAGCTATCTCTTAAGAGAGATGTAATGAGGGATGTCACTAGGGTGTGCTATCAAGGTAGTGGCAGTTCAAGTGGAAAAAAGGAGACAGGCATGAGAAAATTAAAGGGATGCCACTGACAAAACTCAGTAAATTATTAGATTGAGGGATACATTGAAGAAATTAGAGCCTCTGATGACTGGGACAATAGTGGGGTCATCAAAAGAAACAGATTAATTGGCAGGAGGGGCAAGTGGAGCAGAAGGCCATGCACATTGTTAGATTACTTGAAACCAGATACTTTGTATAAATTTATAGGCCTTTATTGGTGAAGAGACCAATGGAAAGTGTAGTTTTCCCAGCAGGAAGGTGGGACCAAAGTATTACAGGAAGGTAAGCTATGCAGGCTGGAGAAGTCTAGAGATTTGTATCAGGCCAGCAGCTAGTTGCAAGGATAGAGTATTGCTACTATAAACTGGACAAATAATCACCAGCAGTTGGAACCTAGTCTGGATCACTGACCTGCTTATTGCAGTGTCCTGCCTGAAGAGAATTGGTTACTGCCCTGAAACCTGGTGAATTTATTCCCTCTCCATTTTTTCCCATCCTTTGTGTCAACTCTGCTTGGCAAACTGGCATCTCATACCCAGAGAAGTGTACTGTACTTTTATAAGGGGTTTCATCTCCAAAGAAAGATAGACTGACCTTTATTGCATTCTGAGTGTTTGTTATAAATGACTGGACCATATTATGGGGAGTGTCAAAGGGGAACTCTGGGACCAAAAGCTCAAGATTTAACCATAAGCCTATTTTAAAGCTTTCTTTCCCTGGAGACAAAAAGTGAAGTTTCACATTGTTTCATCTGGATTACTAAACCCTATTGGAACAAAGTAGTCATGGAGATGAGAGTGAGTTTTTTAGAGGCACCTTCTTTGACTCCCCTATCCCCACAGCCAATTCATTTTTTTCTAATTAAATAAACATTTATTAAGCTCTTGCTATTTGTTAGGTACTAATGTAAACACCGGGAATTCAAAAATAAAATAAAAACTGCTCTCAAGGAGCTTAGATTATATTGAATGGAATAACATGTACCCACAGAAGGAAATAGAAAACATTTACAAAATAATTGGGAGGAGAGGAAATGAGTGGGAGAGACTAAATGGGATAATAAAGAAGCAATCCAGTGAGCTCAGTCTCTGAGGATTAAATGTCCTTGATCACAACAAAGACCTTAATGATTCTTATTCTAAGATGAAATGATAGCAATAATTATTTTTGGTTTTTACATTGTACTTTAAGGTTTTCAAAATGCTTTACATTCATTAACTCATTTGATCCTGCAACAACCACTATATTTGTCTTGCTCAAAAAAAAATTTTTTTAAGCTACCGCTAAAAACAGTTCTGTGGTATGATTGTCTTCTATATGAAAGTTATGTATAAAATCACTGTTGAATGTTACAAAGGCTCAGAAACTATCATGTGTTGCTATATAGTTAGAAATACCCTGAGTTTTTAATTATCTGAACTAAAGAATTCATGAATATTGGGTGATGGCTCATTGAAATGTTGATACATTTGTATCTGTCTCAGTATGGATTTGGAAGTAGAAAATGTAGTGCCACTCCCTCTTCTGGCTCCCACCTTTGGAATGTGGACATTGGTTAATTTCTTTGCCTGTTGTCTAGAAACTCAGGTAGTTAGTAGACAAAGAAACCAAAGTCACAGAAATTCACTTTCTTGATTTTCTATCATACCCAACAATCCAACTCATTCTAGTAAATATTTATTAAGCTATCTACTATGTGAAAAGCATTATTCTAAATGCTGGGAATACAAAATAAATATCATCCCCAACCCTAAAGGACCTTACATTCTAGTAGAGTTTACTTTTATCATTTTACAGCCAGAGAAACTAAGGCATAGTGAGGCTAAGTGACTTGCTCAAACAATTGTAGTAAGTAATATTAACCGTGACCAAAACTTATGTTCTTTTGATGCCTAAGTAATTTAACTTCCTAAATAGGAAATTAGAAACATTATAGTAAGAAACAGAAAGTTTATATCAAAAGACAACAAATAGAAAATTCTCATGTAAAGATGAGTTCAGAGTATCTCTATCAAGTAAACTGACAAGGTGATAAATAGTGTGAGGCTTAGGAATAAATAGGAGTCTAGTGGTTTTAACATATAGAAGTTATAGTAGTTTATTTTCAGTGGTACTAGAAGCAGAGACCCATTTCGTGGCACTTGCTCACAAAGACAAAGTTATTTTCATAGTTGTGGAACTAGAGTGAAATCTGTTAGCCAGAAAATATGCAGAACTTTGATTGGTGGAGTTATTTGATCAAATAGAATTCCCTTAAAAGACTTTAATATTAGTGTGGGAACTTTAATGAAAAGCCTTTCCTAACAAAGATAGCATCTCCTTTTAAAAAAATACACCTTTTTAATATACTCCTGAAAGATCAAGGGAAACTATTGAAAAATCAATTGAAGAGCTTTGGGCATGTCTCCTACCTATGTTTGCTTGAGGATTTGGAGGCATTTCTGTTCTAACGGTATGAATCAGCAAAGAATTTTCTAATATCATTTTTATGAGGGCCAGTTTTTTTGTTCAAAGCAAGATGAGATGGCAAAATAAAATGGTATTTTGTGGCAGAAAGGCTTGATTATGACAGGAATTTTAAAAATCTTTCTTTGAATGCAGTGCTTTTCCAAGGGACCCATGGCACTTCACAGACCATATCCTTGCCATGTATATTACTGATGAGAAGGCAATTTCCTTATGGGTTGGAAGGAAGCAGGCAAATACCTTGCTGGCCTCCTTCCCATAGCTGAAAGAGAGAGGGTTCATCATCTCATAAGAAGATGAGATGATGTTGATGATGACAAAATCGAAACCCTGAAATGCTGGCAAATTGGGCTCTGGTGGTGCCATCAATTGTATTAGCACACCAGTCTATGTGATATGTTGTTGTTCAGTCATTTTTTCAGTCATATGTGACTTTTTGCTGCCCCATTTTGATTGGCAAAGATACTAGAGTGATTTTCCATTTCCCTCTCCAGCTCATTTTTTGTATGTGGAAAATGAGGCAAACAAGATAAAGTGACTTGCCCAGGGTCACACAGTTAGTCAATGTCTGAGGCCAGATATGAATGCAGGAAGATGATTCCTCCTGACTAGACTGGACATTCTATCCACTGTGCCACCAAGATGTAGCTCTGCCTATAAATCTAGGACATAAATGGAATGGCATATAGTTGCAGAGTGGTCCAACTTAAAACTGCCTTGATGATCAACTTAACACAAAGAATTGAGATTGAGTGGCACTCCCTTACATTCCAGTACCAAAAGAAGCAGCATAAATTGGAATACACCAGGAATATCAATACCCTACCACCTGTTGGAAATGCTTTACTACATAATACAATAGCTAGACAAATCAGGAGTACATATGACTATATTGAAAACATGACTACTCTCATTATGTACAAGAACTATACCATTAACAAAACTGGCAACAAATCTCCCCAGTTATAAGCAAGTTTTACATCCTACTTTTTGTCAGTGAAACCATCAATTCCATATCACCCAACAAAATGTTGTCACTCACCAATACAGGACAACCATAAAAAATAACTTCATCACTAAACTTAGATTAGGCAAAATCACAGATGGAAAGTTCTACTAAAATCTGAAGAGGGAAAAGTTGAAAATCTTCATTTATGAAACAGTTGATAAAAAAATCAATGCTCTCTCAAATGAATTTGAAAAGGAGATGGGCGTACTTAGATTGGAATTCCAAAAAGCCCTTCTTGAGTTTGACAGGACGAATTCAACTAACAGACCAATGAAACCAAAACAATTATTTAATTTGCTATTTTTCCATTATCACTTAAAAACTCTGAAAACAGTCACATGTAAATGCATTTACAGACCATAGTGCCCTATAGCCATCATCAACTTATAACTCAGTCATTGTTCTGCCTCCACAAAGGTCCTCTCAGTACATTGATCTGAGAAGTAGCTCTCTGTCTGTGCATGAGAAAAATCTTATGTTTCCTCAACATTTTATCTGAGAGTCTGTGTTTCTTCTCAAATTGATTTTTTAAACAATTGTGCTTATGTAAATATTCTTTTTGTCCTGCCCCCTTTCAGTAATCAAAATATCCTCATTAAAAAGAATCTGTGCCTTACATATAAAAAAGACCCAATTATAGGGATACTGCCAGAGCATTTGATGTCTACATGAAAATCTTTTGTCCAGTTCAAACATACCACCACACAATAACATCAAGAACAATTGATTTAAAATTAGCCTTCAGCAAGACAGTTTAAGGTCGTTATAGTTTTGCCTTGCCTTAAATGCTTTATCATCTCTCCTAAATAGAAATAAGAATGGCTTCCAAACAAAACAACTTATCTTACACAGATGACATAAAACTATATTACTGCTCTAACAAATACATAAAGCAATTCCTTCATCTCATGGAATTTTTCTCTAATGATAATAAAATGTCAACAAAAAGAATTTGATATGTATAAAATACCTGATGGTTTTGTTTTTGTCTTTGTTTTCCCTATACCTAGTACAGCAACTTTAACATAGTAGGCAGAACTCATACTAAAGTGTGGTGCCTGGTGCTTTGTCCTAGGGCAACAAATTTAGAGGTTTCTATGTAGTACACATAGAAACAACAGAGCTTAGCAAAGAGTTAAATTAGGAAGCAAATAGGTGATGACTCTGCTTCTTCAGTCCCACTACTTCCAACCCAATTAGGTTAAGCATGCATTGTCCCACTTGCCTTGGGTAGAGCTTGCAGTACTTTCATAGGGTGCAAAAATTCCAAGTTACAGCTCAAATAATGGATGCTTATTAAACGTCTGTTTAATTGGCTTGAATTTGGACGTGTGTTAGGCATCCCGATGCTGTTCTCCTCTGAAGAGATTAATAATTCCTTATTCCAAAATGTATGCACGAGTCATGTGAGGATGAGTAGCTTTGGTCCAGTTCCCTGTAGCTGAGCAATCTGGAGTGATTGTGCCACATGGGATGCATCATGAGCCCTGAAACGTACTCTTTGCTTTGCTTTTGAAATGAGTCCAGCATGTTTTGAAGTGTCCTGTTGGACCTGGTGAGAGAGAGTGTGTTATTGATTAGATATCCTGGATGTCATCTGCTTGCTATCATTCAGTAATGTGATCTGCCTTTTGTGTTGATTTTGTGACTTTTTATTCCTGAATTCACCACCGTTGCAAAATCAATCAAATGTGAGTAAAAGCCGATGCAACTTGGATGACCTAAGAAAGAGATTTCTGCTGCCAAAGAAAGCAGTTAAATAATTTTTACAAGCTCTACTGATTGTCAGAAAGATTACCTTGATGAGCCTACTTCAAATAAATTTCTGGGAGAGTTGGAGATGTGATCACCGGAATGCAGATCAGGAAAACCTTTCTATTCATTAGTGAGACACACATGTAAAAATCACTATGTAACTGGAAAAACTCAGATGTTGCAGAAGATAACACCATAGTATAGACATTTAGAGCATGCTGCTTTTATTTTCCTAAAGTCAATATACTTTAAACCATTCCCATTTTTCCCCCAAGGCCAGAATGTAACCAGGTATAGTGAAAAAAGCATTATAGACCCAGAAGATCTGGGTTCAAATTCTGATGCCATCATTTACTACCAGGCAATTGTTTCAGAGTCTCAGAGTTTCAAGGGAACTTGGAGAATTTCTAATCCAAGCATTCTTAACTTGATGTCTGAAAACTTAAAAAAAAATTGATAAATATATTATTCAATATACTTGGTTTCCTTTGTGATCCTCTGTATTTAATCTGATATATTTAAATACGTCATTCAGAAAAGGAGGCCATAGGTTTTGTCAGATTGCCCAAGGGGTCTATGACACAAAAATGGTGGGGGATTCCCTTTCTAGTCTACTTTGTAACTGTACAAATGTGTCCTCTACATACTACTTGAAAACTGGTCATTTGGCCTTTCTTTGATGGCCTCCCGTGAGGAGGAAGCCACGGCCTCACAAAGTAGCCCATTCCATTTTCAAATGGCTCTGATTTTTAGGAAGTTTTATTAAATCTGCATTTCCTTTTTTCCCCCTGCTACTTCTACCAGTTTCTCTGGGTCCTGGACTTTGAGGTTAAATAGAATAGGTCTAATACATCTCATACATGACAAATTTTCAAGTACTTGAAGGTAACTCTCACACCCTCTGAGAGTCTGCTTCCTCCCCAAACCTGAGCAATCAGCCCTCACTCACACCCAAGATTTCATGGCCATGTCGCCCCTCTCCAAGGACCAAAATCCTCACTCCTTTAGTACCCAAGCACAAAACCTTAGAAAATACCTAAGAAGGACTATTTGGGGAATGAGGTCAGAGAATCATAGATACAGAGCCAAAAAGGACCTGAAAGGTCACTCAGTCCCACTTCCTCATTGAAGCCAGAGGAGTTCAATGATTTGCCTTCAGTTGTATAGGTGGTAAATGGGAGAGTCAGGATTCAAATTCAGGTCCTGTGACTCTTGACTTCAATCCTCTTTTCACTGTCCCATCTTCATTCTTCTGTCAGTCTAGTAAAGGTGCACCCACAGTTAAAAAGTAGCCCCTCTCCCAACTAACACTCAAATGGTTTTGCTCCAAGTGAAGTAATTCCTGGTTATAGCTCTTGTTAATACTTCCTTCAAATCGGGAACCACAAAGCTAACCATCAACAGACCAGGTGTTTCATCTTCCCCAGAAGCAAGATATATCAGGAATCCAATTCATCATCACAGTCTGTGGTACCAGGTTCTGGGGCTTGGGTGAGCACCGATCTCCTTCCACTCTTGATTTCTATAGCCTTCCTTCCTTTGCTCCAGCATCTTGTCTCTCCCTTCCCCCGCTCCACTCTCACTAGAGTGTGTGCTACTTAAAAGCAGGGCCTTTCGCTTTTCTTTATATTTCTACCACTTACTAATAATAAACTTGTTGATTTATTGACTCACCGCTAAGTCCTAGACCCCACCTCAGTGGTGCCTTCTCGTTGTCAAAACCTGAGCTCATTTTCCCAGCTTCCCTGAAACCCACGTCCCCTGATTCGGCATGACACAGGTCTTCTTCCCCTCCATTTTTTTTTCTAGATGGGAAAAGTGATACACCTCCCCCTTTAAGTGGTATACTTTAAAATAGTGGTATACTTTTAAAATATTTTGAAAGAGAATTCACTACAAAGCCCTGGAGAGTGGGAAGGGGATAGGGAGAGGGAGTGTAAATAAAAGATAAGAGGCAAAAAATGTTGCAAGATGAAAAAGTTTTGGGGGTTAATCACAGTCCTATTTTCCAGCCAGAGGGAACAGTGCCTAGTCCTTCTCAGCTCCTTCTTCCATTCTAATTGACATGTTTTTGTTAGAATTGGTTCTTGATGTTAGGTCAAATCTAACTCTGGAAGATTAAGCCAGCAGAACTCTGGGGGGTATTTGTACCTTTCAAAAACTGATCCTTGTACCTAAGTTAAAGGGGGGGGGGGAGTGTAGGACTTAAATTAACTAGATACCTCTTTTCTACAGTTTCCCCAGTTTCGTTCTATGGGTTATTTCACCCTAGATCCCATTGACCGTGAACCTGGAGACCTCCTCCATTATCTTCCTTTTCCCTTATGGATGGGAAAGGCCTTTCTATTTTTTTCTTGTGAGGTTCTCAAACTCTCTCCCTTTGGGGCTGCTTAAGTCTTGTGCTTTCCTTATGTTTCTGGAGATCCCTAACTCTGAACTGCAGAAATTCATTTTCTCTCTCTCTCTCTCTGTCACTCTTACTCTCTCTCTCCCCATGACCTGTCATAGCTATTCCTAATTGGAATGCTTAGTGCCAAGGTTCCTACCTAAACCATCTCTGCCCTTAATGATGAGACTTGACATTGGATCTTTTGGCCTAGAACCATGAGTCTGGGCTTCCATAATTTTCTAGAAAAATCATAGATAGAAGATAAATAAATGAATGATACTGTTAGATAAATGATTGATAGATGACAGAGAGAGGGTAGAGAAACAGGTGATAGATAAATGGATGATTGATAGATGACAAGTAAGTAGATAGATGTTAGATGGACAGATGATAGATACAAGAGAGGTCGCAGATTGATAGATGATAAATAGATGATAAATGAGCTTTTATTAAGACTTTATTATGTGAAAGGCACAGTCCATGTCCTCAAGGAGCTTACATCCTTTTTTTAAACAGTATTTTATTTTTTCCAATTATGTATAAAGACAATTTTAATTTTATTTTTTTTGCTTTTTGGAGGGGGGAGGGCAGGGCAATTGTGGTTAAGTGATTTTCCCAAGGTCACACATGCTAGTTAAGCATCTGAGGTCAGATTTGAACTCAGGTTCTCCTGACTCCAGGGCCAGTGTTTTATTCACTATGCCACCTAGCTGCCCCATAAAGACAATTTTTAACATTCATTTTTCGAATTCCATATTTTCTTCCTTCCTCCCTTCCCTCCCCTCTCCCTGAAATAGTAAGCATTTTATATGTGCATGTGTGTGTGTGTGTGTGTGTGTGTATACATAATCATGTAAAACACACTTCTATATTAGTCATGTTGTGGAAGAAGAAGCAATTTGCAAAAAAATTTCAGTTTGCTAAAGGGGAGAAAAAAACCATAAAAAAATAAAGTGAAAATAGTCTTCTTCAATCTGCATTCAGGCAAGGAGCTTGTATTCCAACGGGGGAAGACAGCACATAAATGGACAACATCTAGACTGATTTTCTGTCTTCTTCTCCACCTATGCATACACTGGGGATCTATCCCTATGTGGTTCCATGCTTGTTAGCTGAGCTGCAATAACAAACACACCCTCAAACCCAAGAGCAAAGGCTGTCTCTGCTGACTTTCAACTACTGGCGGCAACCATTTCCTTAATTTGGGGGGCACTGGAGTACAATAATTATAAACAAAAATGCATACTGCAGATGGAACAATAGACGTTCTCACACCTACTCCTAATAATCAGGTAGGATCATTGGCCTGGTTCATAGCAAAGTGCTGCCATTGGATTCAGAGGATCTGAGTTCAAATCTCCCCATGCTGTGTGTTTGTAGGAAAGTCCATGAACATTTCTGGGCCTCTGTTATCTCATCTGTAAAACGAGAAGGTTGGACTAGCTTGCCTCTGAGGTTGAATCCAGCTTTGCTTCTATGATGCCATGTCCATGCTGGTAGGCCTCCAGGTGCAACATCAGCCTTGTTCCATTATGTAATAAATTTGCTCCTGGCCTGATAGGGTCCTGGGACCATCAGCGCATCCATGTACCTATTCAAGAGCTATGCAGACTCAAAACAACAGGTGTTGTATTAAAGCAGATGAGCTATTTCCTCATTCCCTCCCCACCCCACAAAAGGATCAACTTAATGAAGATATATAGGCATTTGACGGACAGGTAATCATTCGATAATAGATGGCTGTTATTTAATACCGTCGAAGCTATTTCCACCAGTGTTAAGACTTACCTCTGCCCACCAGGATAAAGTTCATCTAATCAGTGATCTGTAAATGTGTATGGTTTATTAGGGCCTGGAGAACAGCCATCAGTGTCTGCTGGGGATCCCATTACAGAATCTCATTAATGAGGAATTCCAGGATCACCTCAAGTCTTTTGTCAGAACCCTGTCCTATTACTTCAGGTCTCCTTCTATCAGCAGGGCCCCAGACCAAAAGATTTGATTCACTCACTTCTGTTCAGTATCATTTTAGTGTATGTCCTAGGGAAAGACCATAAATATAACGTTCATTGTAAATGGCTTTGTAAAAAGAAACAGCAAAAATCCCCAAACCATAGAATGGTTTCATGACTTTTAAGTTTAAGTCTTTGGGGAAACTTTCTAGTTACCTTGTTTTAGGGACACAGCTTAAATCCGGCTTAATCTCTAACAGCCTGTAAAATATGGAGAAATTAATAAAACATCCACACTATAAACTTTATGGCAATTTTCTTTTAGTTTGATTTTGCGACTTATCTGATTAAATAAAATGAACCAGGCCATTATTGAAAGCATATGCTGTTCTTCAAAGGCGTGTCTTGGAGGAACATGGTCTGTTGATTTCCCACCAAACACGTCCTTTTATCCTATGCAGAGAATAATATACTGTATATTGACACACTGATGCATCATGGGGAGAACGGGGAATTGTGGGGACCAGTGGTAGAAGAGGGTGAAAGCAGAGTCTTGTGCTGAGTTTGGGACTTTACCCTGGGACAGTGTCCCTAGGTTTTCAAGAGTAGCTGGCAGGACTATCTACCACTTACAGCAATATTCATATCAGAATATTATTTAGAAGAGCTAGATTGTGGGAAAGGGGTAATTGTGGATTAATCCAGTGCGCCTATGGGCTGGTGGTGAGATGCCATATGGGAATGAGTAAATGGAGTCAGTATAGGGGAGAAATTAGGAGAAGCAGTAGTTGGTTTAGGAATCTTTTCCCCTTTGTACCATCATCAGTACAGGGTTTTTTGGGGAGGAAGGGCAGGAATGTTTATAGATGTCTACTGGTTCAGATTCACATCTATTTCTGCCCCAGAGGATTTATCAGAATTGAAAGTGTAATCCATGATGAGGTCAATGACCAGGTTTAGCCTAGACTGGCCTATTTGACTTCTACCAGATGGGTTTACTCCCAGATTTTCTAGACCCTAGAGAAGGATGCCTATGGGCAGGCACCAGACATAATATTAGTGTGCCCTGCACAGTAACCTGGAATAAATAAAGACTAGTCTTTCTTGATCTATAGAATATCTACACCATAGCCATCCTTCCTTCTCTTTCCTGGTACTTCCTTTTCTCCTAATCTTTTCCAGAATTCTTCATACTAGAGTCTTTTAAACATAGAACCTTCTGAATTAGAAACTTACTGTTTCCTAACTGATTGGCATTTCTCTTTGAGATTGAAGACGGTGTGGTGATTAGTCACTGGACTGGGAGTCAGGAAAACCTGGGTTCATTTTACACCTTAGACACTTACTGCATGACCCAAGGCAGGTCATTTAATACCTTCCCTATCCCTACTCCCCAGCCCTTAATTTCTTCCTTTGTAAGATGATGAGGTTGGACTAGACAGTCTATAATGTCCATTCCAGCTTTAAATCTATTAGCCTATAAGTGGGGAACCAATAAAATCTGTCTGAGTAGGGCCTTAATGTTCCTTATAAAACAGCCAGGCTGTCTTGGCCTGTCAGCTTTGGTGGTATGCCATTATGCTTGGAATGAAGACCGACTCAAGAATCTCAGTGAATCCGTGAAAATGCTCCAAGTCCTGAGAGCAAGTCCATCATAGATGAGTCTCCCTCCCTGCCATAGCTTGCCGACTAAGGCTCCCAGGACACTCACCAGATTGTATCTTTTCCTTATCCTTCCTGTCCAACTTCAGAGGAGTCAAGTGCTGCCACATTGTGTGTGGGTAGGGGTGGCGGGGGTCCTGCAGATGAATTTTGCCCCATTATTCTTCCTTGTGGTCCCTGCTTCCCTTCCTTGCTCCCTTGAGCGTCTCTAGCTAAACCCCACGGACTTCCCTTAAACACACCAAATAACAGGACCTCTTTGGTTATTAGTAAATCTGTTCAGTCTCAACATTTACTTTAAGGAGAGCAATATTTTTTTAAAAATCAAGCATAAATGAATCAAAACATGGCATGATTATTCTTGTTCCCAAGAAATTTCCCTCTTTACAAAAGGTTTTGTGGGGTTCACTTGACTAGATGTGCCCATCTGGTCTTAAACATCAGGGGCAGATCATTAACTACTGGGGTAGGGGGAAATAGAAAAGTCATTGCCTGTTGAAGAGTAATCAAAAGTGCAAATATCTCAATTAGAAAATTCAATTTAAGATGCACAATAATCCCTTTTCACAACTTTTTGAAAGAAAAATGGTGCATATCACGCTTTAGGGTTTGCAAAGTACTTACATTCTCAGTGCAATCCTCTAAGCTTAGTATTATAGGTACTGTTGTTCTCATTTTATAGATAAGGAAATTGAGATTCAGAGAGATTCAGTGATTCATCACGTCCATATTAATAAGCACTAGACAAAGGATTTGAATCCAAGTCTCCCCTAATTCCAAATCCAATTTTTCCCACTATGTCATGCTGTCTTCTTCTATACAATAATACTCAAGAATTTTGACCTGTAAGGAACTATTTTAAAAGGAGGGGGGAGAGGATGTGCTAACCTTCTGCCTTAAGGGTCCACTCACCAACCCTGTAACTGTCCAGGGTTCTTAATTTTCTTCATGTCATGCATCTCCTTGACAGTCTGGTGAAGAAGCCTAGGGATTCCTCAGAATACTGTTCTTAAAAGCATAAACTAAAATACAGAAAAGTCAATGATATTGCTGTCTCCTGGCTTCCTTCAGACCCCAGCTAAATTTAATCCCACCTCCTGCAAGAAGCCTTTCTCAATCTCCATTGCCACCTCCATTCTGAAGTTATTTCCATTTGGTCCCCTCTATATTTTGTTTGTGTGTAATTGTGTACTGTCTCCCCCATTAGACTATGAACTTTTTGAGAGCAGAGATTGTCTTTGCCTTTATTTGCATGTGCACGCGTGGCACAGTGCCCAGTACATAGTAGGTGCTCAACTAATGCTTGTTGCCTTGCCTTCAAATAGTTGTCACCATATCTTTTTTTAAAATGAGTTCAAGTTAAAAACCCTCAGTCTAGTCCAAGACTTCCCTCCCTAGACACCACAATTGCCTTATGGGTGTTACGTGCCCCTATTAGGATGTATATTTCTTGAAGACAGGAACTCTTTCATTTGTATCTGTGTGGCTAATGCCTAGTGTAGTGTCTGAATACAATAATTAGTGATAACTAATAACATGAGAAGAAATTAGTTTTTATTTATTGAGTTGACTAAAAATTCAGTCACTTCCTATTTATCCTTCCGTTCTTTTTGGCATAATAGTCTACTATGGAGACATAAATTATATGGTCCCTCCTCTTTTAGATCTCATTCCATTTTACTCTGAACATGGGCTGTGGTGGCCTTCTCATTTTACAAGGCTGAAGTGGGCCCAACTGCCCAAGTAAGAAATGACCTTGGATGAAGAAGCTCTCATTACTCTAGATTGCAGAGCTGTCCAGAGGCAAGAGAAGTGGTTAATTTCTTGCTAAATGTTAGACAATAATACCTAGCTACAAGGAAAAACAATAACAGAGGGCCAGCTGTCTCTGAGTTCATTGCCTCCCGGTCCAGGCCAAAGACCTGTACCTGCCTCCCATTTTTGTCAAGGATTCCTGGATCCTACTCTGAGAACTTTTTTTCTGGAATCAGCATGGCTGTAGCAGTTCTCAGAGTGCAGTCGCAAACTTTTTAGCTTTGCTTTCCAAACATTAAGTCAGGACCTTTTGATGCCCCCAGCTTGGTTTTCAAAAGAAACAGTGGAAGCAGCAAGTAGAGATACAGATTTGTGTGCAGGAAATGAGCTGTTGGCACAGACGAAGGGTATCATTTTTTATGGAAAATTCAATATCGCATTATTGTGTATTCAAGGGGAAAGCCATAAGTACAATGTACACTTTAAATGGGGTGATAAAACATAGAATATTTTCATGGGTTTTTTTTATCTAGACTGTGCTTTGAGGCAGTTCATTCTATGCTTTCTGCTTTTTTATGATGCTATAGGTTTATCTTTTGAAGGCTTTCATGGCTAAAATTATCTTTAAAAAAAAGTTAAGGGTTCTTTTCCATCAACTTCTCAGCTCATGTCAGCCCAATATCATCTCTCTGTGTGCTAAAAACAAGGGTGTCCATCTTAAAAACCCTACAGTTCCAGAGCTTTCTTTATGTACTTGCACCATCACTACCCAACCTTCTGCCAGACTTCCTTTTTGCTTACCCCCAAAAGAGCTTTCTTCCTCTCCTATTCCCCAGTTCTTTCCATGATCTCTTCTTTCCATCTGCACTGGGCTTTCCTCTGTCTCCTTTATCTTGCCACCTGGACAATTTTCCTGATCAGTATCCTGGTCCATATCTGAGGACTTTGCCCAGAATAATAATAGTTTATGGTTCTTGGTGACAGAAAATCCATCCTACCCATCAAACATGCAAGTGATGTGAAAGAAACCCTCGTTATTGGGCTTTGGGGGGAAGGGAAAGGATGCATTTTGTCTATCTGTTAAATATATTGTTATAATACCCTACAATAACATGCAGAAGTTAGGTGGTATAGTGTATTGAGTGCTAGACTGAGTCAAGATAACTTGGGTTCAAATCTTGCCCTAGATACTTACTGGCTGTGTGACCCTGGGCAAGTCACTTGAATTCTCTCAGATTCAGTTTCCTTGTAGTTAAAATTAGGCTGGTGATAGCACCTTCTTTGAAGCACTGCTGTGAGAATCAAATGAAATAATATATGTGAAACATTTTGTAAAACCTAAATTGCTATATAGCTGTTAGCTATGAATATTCTTATATCAGATTGTTATTAACTTCTTGTTGCAAGTTAAAACTACTCTTCTAAGTATTAAGACTATGAGCCTAAGATGTTAAGGATCAGATCTCTACCCAGGAGAAAATATTTCATAGGGGAATGGGAAGGTCATAACAATGACTTACCACTCCATCATCAGATAGCACATAAATTAAATATGCTAACAAATCTAACTCTGGGATCATTAACCAAGGTTATCTTAAGGATACCTCTCAAATATGAGCTTTTCTTTAGGATCTATAGGAGAGTCTATAGGGGGGCACAAAGACTGGAAGTTGGTTAGGTATTATAAACCAATATAATGGCTTCAATATGTGGGCTGTGGGCAGCTAGGTGGTACTGTGGATAAAGGACTGGCCTTCGAGTCAAGAGGACCTGAGTACAAATCTGGCCTCAAACATTTGACCCAGGACAAACCACTTAACCTTGTTTGCTTCCATTTCCTCATCTGTCAAATGAACTGAAGAAGGAAATGGCAAACCACTCCATTATCTCTGCCAAGAAAACCCCAAATGGGGTCACAAACAGTAGGAAGTTACTAAAATGACTCAGCAACAACAAATGTACAGGGCTTAGTGGAGGGTGATAGAAATACAAAAAGAAAAGAAAAAGTGGTTCCTACCCTCAAGAAACTTACTGTCTATTACGGAGCAAAAACCTCTAAGTAGATATGTACATCCCTGGTCATTTGAGAAGGGAGAGAGCATTAACAAATAAGGAGATGAAGAAAGGACTCCTTCCTGTTAAAGGTGGCTCCTGGGCTGAGCTTTGTGGGAAGCTAGGAATTCTAAGAGACAGAAAAGAGAAGAGGATGTACTCCAGACATGGGGAACAGCAGGAGTGAGAGTCGGTTGGTACATTGTCAGCCTGAGCATTTACACCTCAGAAATTAGTTGGTACTAGAGTCCAGGGATATTTGTTCCCCCTATGAAAGGACACTTCATGGTCCATACTACTATTACCACTATTACCAATCATATAGCACTTACACTGTTCTAAGCACTTTTTATAATTACTATCTCATTTGATCCCCACAACAACCCTGGGAGGTAGGTGCTATTATTATCCCCATTTTACAACTGGGGAAACTGAGGCAAACAGAAGTTAAATGATTTGTCCAAGGTCACACAGCTAGTAAGTGTCTGAAGCCAGATTTGAATTTGGGACTTCCTGACTCCAGGCCCAGAGATCTATCCACTGCACTGCCTAGCTACTCTTTGTGTTTTTTCTTGAGATCCTTGCCACTTCCCAAAAAATTTTAGTTTGAAGACCAATTCATGGTGCTTAGCCTGGGTACCAAAATTGCTAGTAGGGCTCTGCTGTAGTGTCCTTCTGATGAATTGGGTTAATTAGGCCAATCAGTCAACCAGCATTTGTTAAATACCTACTTTGTACCAGGGACCAAGCTAGGTGCTAGAGATACAAAGACAAAAGCAAACCAGATCCTACTTCCAAGATGTTTCCATTCTATCAGATGGAAGAGATACACATAGATAAGTACATATGGAATCAATACTAGTGAGCTAGCATGAAGAGATCAGGAGAAGCTTCATAAAAGATACTACTTGAGCTGAGTCCTGGAATAATGTATTCTTTTCCTGAGGCAGAAGTCAGGAAGGAGGACATTTCAGGAATGGGGAAACCAGCGCAAAACCTAGAGATAGGAGTGCTGTGTGAAGAACAGAGGAGAGCAGTTCAGCTGGACCATACATACAGTGTGTTCAGACTGAAAAGGTAGATTCAGGCCAAGTTGCGAAATATTTTACAAGTCAAATAAGAATTTATATTTTATTCTAGAGGCAACTAGGAGCCAATGGGGTTTATTGAGTAGAGGAGTATCATGGTTAGACCCATCCTTAAAGAAAAATCACTTTAGCAGTGGTTCTTAACCTTCCTAATGCCATGACCCTTTAATACTCATATGTGGACATATCTGCATGTGGGCGGACTTGCCTGAAAATGATAGAGGAGCAGTGTCTCGGTTCCTAAGACCATTGGAAATATGTGTTTTCCGATGGTCTTAGGTGACCCCTGTGACCCCTGTGAAAGGGTCGTTTGACCCCCAAAGGGGTCGCGACCCACAGGTTGAGAACTGCCACTTTAGAAGCTGTTTGGAAGATGGATTGGGGTGACAAGAGGCTTGAGATGAGACCATTAGGAGGTGCCTGTAGTAGTCCATTCTAGAGGTGATAAGGGTTTGAACTAACATGGCAGATGTTAGGGTAGGGAAGAAGGAATGAAAATAATAATACTAGCTCTCATTTATAGTGCTTGAAGATTTACAAAGTGTTTTATGTATGATTTCATTTGATTCTCAAAAAACTTCAGTGAGGTAGATACTGTTATTACACTCATTTTGCTGATGAGGAAATGGATGTTGAGAGAGATTTTGACTTGCCTGGGAGTCACACTGCTAGAAAATGATTGAGGGAGGATTTGAATTCAGGTCTTCATGACTCTAAGTGTACTTGATGTACACTGTGCTAGCTAGGTGGATGGATGGGAGGAGTAGAAATAGCAGGGTTTTAAAACTGATGAGAGAGAAGGAGGAGGAGGAGGAGGAGGAGGAAAAGGAAAGAGAGGAATGAGGAGAGAGAAGAAAAGTACAGAGGGAAGAGAGAGGAAAGAAAGAGAGAGAAGAGGGAAAAAGAGAAGAGAGGGGAGAGACAGACAGACAGACAATTCCTCTAAGCCTGCAAGCCTTAGAGACTGGTATCTTCTGCAGAAAGGCAGAAACTCAGAAGAGGAGTGGGTCCGGTCCCTTGCGTCCCTTAAGATTGTATCAAAGCATCCCCTAGAATCTGCTGCTGAAGCACTGGGCTGCTGTCCAAGATGTTATTGTTGAGGCGATTACAAGCTAAGGAAACCCTCTGAGGCCTGAGACCCCTCCAGCCCTGTGATTCCCCACCCCCTCACTCTTTGTGAAGTGTTTTGCCTTGGGGGTCTCAGACCCTCTGGGCAGGTCTGGATTTTGGCTCCAGGTTTTCAAGCTTTGTTTTTGTTGTTCCTGGGGTTTTTCTACAGCTATTCAGAAGCTGCCATTTATAGCATCAGCTTATCAAGAACAGAGCAGATGGACAGATCCCTCAGTGTAATATTATCTGAAAACCTGAGACTGGTCATCAAACTGGCCCAGGGAGGCTTGTTTACTGCACTTACAGGGGCAGGGTGGACTATTGTGGACAGACCCTGGACTTGGAATAAGGCTGACCTGACTTCAGATCTTGGGCACTTAACCAGCTATGCCATCTGATGCAAAGTGCCTTTCCCATTTAAAATGGTGGTGATAGGGGTGGCTAGGTGGCACAGTGAAGAGATCACCAGCCCTGGAGTCAGGAGGACCTGAGTTCAAATCCAGCCTCAGACGCGTAACACTTATTAGCCATGTGACCTAGGGCAAGTTGCTTAATCCTGGTTGCCCTGCATCCCCCCCTCCAAAAAGCAAAGCAAAATGAAATGAAATGAAATAAAATAAAATAAAATAATAAAATAAAATAAAATAAAATGGTGGTGATAATAGTACTTTCCACGTAGGGCTGTGGGGTCAAATCAGACAATATATGTAAAGTGTTTGTGAATCCAGTCAGCTAGGTGGTCCAATAGAGTCGGGAAGACCTGAGTTTGAGTCCTGCTTTAAACATTTACTAGATGTGTAATCCTGGGCAAGTCACTTGCTGCCTCCCAGACTCAGTTTCTTCATCTGTAAAATGAGGCTGATAATTTCACCCACTTTACAGAGATATTGGGTAGATCAAATGAGAAATGCTAGTTATTATTATTATCACTATGAAAAATGATATAAAGTTAGCTCTTGAAATGTGGAATTGGATGCCTGGGTTGTTCTGACTTTTACCACCTTGCAACTTTGGCCAAGTTACTTGATCTCTCTGGCTCACAGTTTCTCCAGCTGTAAAATCAAAGATTGAGCTTTATCATTTCTCAGTCCTGTCCAGCTCTGACTCTAGGATTCTGTAATTTTGTGGTTATGGCTGATCTTTCCCATTAGGATGGAAATAGCCCAAACCAGAGGCCAATTCCAGCCTTGGAAACCATGACAAGAACATTGCCTCATAAGCATTTAACCTTATCCCCTTCCCCTATATATTTAGATGGTGCCTAATATCCTTTCATTAATTTAATGAATACTTATTAAGCACCTGGTTTGAGCAACAGACTCTGAGGGGTTCTGGAATATTGTCTTAGAGGGCCTTGTGTCTGAAAAAGTAAATTCATTGTCAGAAGTAAAAATATGGCATTGACCCTTTAATTTACTTTTAGTAGAGGAAACATGACGTTGTACATCCCATTTGGTTTCTGTAATTTTCTAGGTGACTATGGTAAACTTTTATTTATCTCTTTGGGTCTCAGTCTGATCATCTGTAAAATGAGCAAGTTGTATTGTCTGGCCTCTGAGGTCCATTCCAACTGAATCCTATGATCTTGTATGAAAAAGGAAGAATTTAGGGGGACTGCTATGGCTCACCTCACAAAGGAACCTATCTGTCCAGCCTCAGTTGATGAAATGATGTTCCCCAATATACAAGATTTGTATCTATTCTTCTCCCATACAAAGTCCTGAAGGGAAATTGGATGCATTACCACTATTTTATGGACAGAAAAAAATAAATTGGGGCAGGGACGGCTTTACAGGTGAGTGTAATGGAAGGCTATCACACTTAGTGTGATTGGAAGGCCTTTAAAAGCCTCCAGCCCCCAAATATTTATGTTTTGCAATATTTCAAACTCCCTCTAATTGCCATTCTTTTCTAGCAAGGCATTGAAGGCTGAGTTAATTGCAAATGTGATCTGAGACAAGCATGTTTCACCTCAAGACCCTTTGAGTAATCTTTCAAAGGGGCAGGCACTCTGCTCTTCTATCTCCAAGGCAATTTGGTCATAACTTCTCTGAGGAGTAATACCCTCCAAGTGTACACCATGTGTACATATGTGCTCATATATTCTCTCTCTCTCTCTCTCCCAGTATGTCTACCCAACATGCTGGTCATCTTCCTTGACATTATTTGGATACCAATAGAGAATAAGGACTATCTATCAGTTGGCCCTAGTCTATTCTTTATTTCTCTTATGGGCTCTACCTCACTTTTTGAGTATAATTCATCCTCAATAATGATTTCTAGCCTTCTCCTATCTACCACGTATCTGTTCATTGACCTTGGAGTGATCCTTAATTTAAATTAGTTAGAGACTGATATTTCCCACTACTATAACATCTCTAGAAGAATATTGATGGCAGAAAGAAGAGCCTTCATTTCAAGGAAAAGCTTGGGGTTGTAAAGGGAAATCTAGTCCCCCAAAAGCAATCGAGCCCACTCTCATCCTACAGTTCAGTTCTGGGCTCAGCTAATTTTGCATTTTCAGTGTCTGGCCAAGTTATGCTTCACAGAGACACTTTGGAGCTGTGTGGCCTTGGATAAATCACTTAGCTTTTCTTGGGTCTCAATTGCCTCTTTATTAAAATGAGGATAACAATAGCACCTGGTCCATATGGTTCTGACAAGGATCAAATAAGATCTTAAATGTAGTGCTCATCTTAAAGTGTTATATAAATCCTGGCTATCATATATACATACATATATGTATGCATACCCATATATATGTATGTGTATAGATACATACATATACATATATTTACCCACATAAATACCCACTAATATAGACACACTAATAGACTAGCCGTCTGAGCTGTCCATCCATTGAACAACATAGACTAGGTAATTGTTCACATTGTGATGGGAGGATAATCCAAAAATCCATTTATCCATGTGCTCTTGACCCCTTTGCTATCACAGACAATGGAGAGTTGATTCAGGTTAATACAGGAATCTGCTGACAGCCCAAATCTCCAAAAGGGTTGTAATTCTATTTTACTAAAAACTCCCATTTGCCAAAGAAATTTGTTTAGGACTTTTGGTTCTGTTTCTGGGATGGCAATTAAGTACTCCAAGATTCACTTTCAGACATTCTTTTTCATCCTCAGCCTCTTTGGGCAATGGCTCTGGTTAAAGGAGAGTCGCCCTATGTACAACAACGGCAACAATAAAAAGAGTATGATGAATTCACAGTTGGGTGACTTTTCTTGCAGCTGTAGTTCAAACAAAAGGCATTTCCTAGGCTTGATGGTGGCTCTAACTTACTGGGAGGAAGTTTGCACTGGGCATCTGGAAAGGAACCATGTTCCTTTCATCATATTGATTTAGGTGACAGTAATTACACATGACATGGCTCAGGGTGGGGGATGATAGAGGGGTTTGACAATTCCTTGCCAAGACTTGCTCTTAGACTGCCTGAGGGCCTTTTTCTTGGGATGAGGAAGGGTTAAAGCCATCCATCTGAAAGTATCTGTGATACAACAGTGTCTGGGCGGGTCCACTGACTCATCACTAGTGACCTTGCTCAATCAAACTGACCTGGATCAATGGATGTGTTTTTAATGTCCTGTTTTTTCAGATTACTGAAAAGATGTGTTTTTCTGCCCCAGGACTCTTCTAGCAATGCCAAAATTGTGTCTACAACATGCCGGAGTGAAGTAGGGGCTGAAAAATCTTGACTGACGTTGGTGTCACCATTAATGTGGCTGCCACCTTTGGCTACACACCTGGACTGAACAATGGCTGAACAAGCCAGACTCCCAAGAGGGCAGACACAGCACGAGACAGGGCATTCCACTGAGTACTTTCCTCTTGCCGCCTATTATTCTCTTTCCTCATTGAAGGGAACAGAGAAGAGAATTAGATTCAAAGGGCCAAGTGATCATTTGACTCTAAATCCAGAGCAAACATTTAGATGAGGACGTAGGGTGGTCCCAACTCTCCAGGTAGCACTTGTAAGGGACCCAAAAGAGATTGTAAGACCCAGAATGCAAGTATGGATGGACTACAGCATGGATCCTTTCCTGACCAGGCCACCATGGACCTTGTTCCCTCCTTGCCACCAGTGTTTTCACTATAGCAATGTTTCCATGCCTGCAGACCTGTCTTCTGATTGGTGAATTCCCATCTGGACTACTATTTCATGAAAAACCTAGAGTATCCATGCTCACTTCTGTCCCAGACCTACTTTTCATCCTCCAGGCTCTTCTACTTTGTAAATAACCTTCCCCCTTCTTTCCCAGATCCTTTCTACATTCCCTTGTTAGAACATAAGGTCATAAGAATAGAGACTGTCTTTATTTGTATTTCTAGAGCTTAGCAAACAGTAAGTGCTTAATAAATTCTCTATCCATATCTCTCTTCTGTGTGAATCAGTCAAAATTTTTATTAGAAGCTACTTTTCTCATCCAATAGAACCTTCAAGAGGGCCTATGAACAAAACTGGGGCACTTTCTATTGAGGCTTTGAGTGTCTAGTAGTGTCAGTATTATGGCCCTCCCCTCCCCCCCAACCTCTCTGCACTGTCCCATTCTATGTAACTCTTGTCCAGGTTTTATATTGACCCTTCATGTTGACGCTGTAGGCCTTGCTGATTCATCTTGTATCTGGACATACAAAGGCCACTGTCCTTCTTGGGCTATCAAGCTATCATCACGCATTCTTATATTTCCACAGTTGTTGGGTTTTTTTTTAAGTCCTCCAAAGTTTTCCTGAAAGTCTTATTCTGATTTCTCCTCCTGGAAGAAAGACGACCTTGGACTCCTGAATGCTAAACCAGTGGAAGGTTATGCCTCATAGGCAGATCCTTTGTTATGGCAGTTCGGTTGTTGTGCAGTCATGTCTGACTCTTTGTGTCTCCATTTGGAGTCTTCTTGGCAAAGATATTCCTTGTTCAGCTCATTTTACAAATGAGGAAACTGAGGTAAAGAGGGTTAAGAGACTCACGTCATGGCTCTTCATTGCTTTTGCAGTGATAATTATAGAATAATGGAAAAGGTTTGAAAATTAGCTGTAACCTAGATCCAGAGGTGTGCTGGTAAATGTTTAACAATCAGCTCTTTAAAAAAAAGATACCTATACACTTTTAATTTTATTTGTATTATTAATATTTTCCCAACACTATCTTAAGCCTAGACTTTCAACAAAAAATTAAATCAAGACCCAATTGTGGTTTTCTCTAGTTTCTGGGTTATAAATGTTCACACTGAAAATTTAGCAATCAACTCTCTTGAGCTGGTTCAAGGTGGCCCCAGAATATCACTACCTGACTCCCTCCTGATGATCCAACTTCTCTAGATATTGTTCCCAACACTGTTTGTACATTCACTCATATCTCCCAATGCTCTGGACATGGTGGTGAGTTGGAATACTCCTTGTTCCTCACGGCCATTTCTAGACTCTCCCTCTGTCTTATCAGTCAATAAGAGAGAGGTTAAGTGATTGACTTGGTCCCCTGGTTAATAATTGTCAGGGGCTAGATTCAAACTCACCAAATCTAGCCTTTTTTCAGCTCTCTGGAGATACCATTTTTCAAAAGCATAGGGGGAAAGAATAACTTTCCTCTCTAATAGCTGATGGATTGGATTAGATTTGGACCTATGCAGAGATTTTATGTTTATGGAATGCCTAGCATTGTGCTATGGATTTCACAAGGAGCAGATCAGTTCCTATTACATTTATGGGAGAAAGGCTGTTAACATTCAATTATCAACTTCCAAAGGAAGTTCTCTTTATTCCCGTTAGCATAGATCTAAGGACCATTAATAACTTTCACCAGTGAAAATATGCACGATAAATTTATGTTGTCTTTTCTTGACTAGCCAAGGGGAAGCATGACAAGCTTTGCCAAAATCAGCACTAAAACTATTTCTTATGAGTAAGAACAATAACACCTTTTTCCTTTGTAGCACCTTTAATCCAAGAAACCCATGCCTATGTAAACATTACACCAACAATACACCTTAAGTCTCAGTATTTAGCTAAGGACATATCGACATCCAGCAAAGTCAAAAAACTGGCAATAGTACCTGGAATGGTGGTTCTCTTTGACCTTCATTCAGTTGTGTTCCCTGAATTGTTAGAGGAACATCAGCAGATCCAAGCTTTATGGTAGGATAAACAGCTAAACTTTTCCAGCCCCAATTGATGATTCAGTCTTTGTTCCCCACCCCCATTCAGAGTATAGGGAAATGGGACTGATTATGATTATCCAAATCTCTTGGATCTGCAAAAAGACTTGGCAATCTTCAAGGAATGAGATTTTTTTTTTTAGATTTTCAGCGCTTCCTGTTGGATTGGAATGTTGTCAAAACAGTCTTTTTCTTCGTTCTCTTTCCAGCTTGAAAGGAGATGAGAAAATCCAGATTCATACACAATGGAGAAACATGGAAAAATAATAAAATGGCTTCAAATGTCCAGAAATATTCCGAGGTCTATTGAGGAGAGATTAAGGTGGGGTTCTTATCTTTGTTTAGTCACCCCATCACATAAAGAAGAGAAAAATAAAAATTAATTTAGATTCTACTAATTTAGAATTTATAATGAATTATCCTAGAACCAGATTGAAACTTGTGCCTGACTACAATATTTTGCCAGCTAAAATAATAATGTAAACAAGATTGCAAGGGGGAAGGGGAACTATTGAATAGAATGGGAGTAGAGGGGGCACTTTTTAAACTCTGACCACATCCATGTTATTTAATTAACATGCTGATTACAAAGACCAGCTTGACTGGACTATGGAATGTGTGGAGGGGAGTAATATATAATAAGGCTAGAAAGGTTGGTTGGAGTCAAGTGGTAAAAAAAATCTTTAAATGCTAAACGGAGGAGAGGCAGTTTATGTTTTGGAGAGACAGTTTGGTACAATGGAAAGAATCCTGCCTCTTAAGTCAAAACACTGGGGTTCAAATTCCACAAATGAAATTTACTATCTACGCAATGTTGGGGAAGTCACTTAGCTTCCCTGGGCCTCAGTATCCCCATCTGTAAAAAAGGAAGTTGGACTAGATGATCTGTAAGGTGCCTTCTCGAACTACATCTATGATCCCAGAAAGACAGTGAAGTTTATTGAACAGGTAAGTGACGTGGTTACATGTGCTTTAGGGATATCACTTTTGCAACTCTGTGGAGGATGAATTGGTAAGAGAAGAATCTTGAGGCAGGAAGACCAAATTAGGGAGGTTTTTGCTAGTTGGCTAGTCCAGGCAAGAGGCATTCAGGAGATGCGATTTGTTGAATATCTTAGAGCAACACGATAAAGCCATTTCAGCCTGGAAATGGAGATAACTGTGGAATTTTCAGTTTCTATGGAGACAGCACGGGGAAATAAAGATAAATGTAGCTCAAAGACTTAAATGTGATTGAATTAATCCCCGTGATTCTGCAAGGGACTCAGGATGGGTATCTTAGAGAAGATTTGGGATGTGGAAAGCCATGGTGTCTGGTTCCTCTATGGCATCCCAAATGAAGTCAATTGTTGTCCCAGAATTTAGTATTTGCCTTGATGTGGCCCTAGCCCAAGGTTCCTCTGAGCCAATCAAGAGTCTTCCTAAAAGCTGGTGGGCTTTTCATGCTCCACCTACAGAACTAAATAATCACTACACTAACTAGACAAGACTTTCTTGTCTGCCCAAATAATAGCAGCTAAAGATCATATAGATTAAGGTCTTTACGAATATCTCATTCGAGCTTTACAACATCCCTGAGAGATAGGGGTTATTATTATCTTCATTTTACAGGTGAAGAAACTGAGGCAAACAAAACTCAAATGACTTGGCCAGGTTCACAACAGCCAATAAATGTCTGAGAGAAAATTTAAATTCAAGTTTTCCAGATTCCAGGCTCAGAGCCCTTTCCACTATTCCCTACCTGCCTCAAAGAGGGCAAGAAAGAGTCTCATCACCCAAAGAGTCCCATCACCCAAAAAACATAATAATTCAGCCTGAAATCCAGTTTAACTCCAGAGTTCACAAGAGATAATTTTTTTTCATTACAAGCTGACATCAGGCTGCGTGCAAGGTGTGATGTTATGGGCCTGGGATCCCAGCTATGCAGAAGGCTAAGACTCTAGGTTCCCTTGAGCTCTGGAATTCTGGGCTTTAGAGTGATCTGTGTTGAGGTTTCTGCATTAAGTTTGCCATCAATATGGTGAGCCACCAGGCATGGTGACCACTAGATTGACTGAGGAAGAAGAAACCAGCACAAGTGGGAGATAGAGCAGATAAGACCTCCCACGGTTCAGGAGTGGGATAGCATCTGGGAAGAGTCAGACTGAGCAAAAAATTGAAATTGGTACTCCAGCTTGGAGGACAGAGAGACAGAGACAGAGAGAGAGAGAGAGAGAGAGAGAGAGAGAGAGAGAGAGAGAGAGAGAGAGAGAGAAACACAGTCTATTCATTTGAGAGGCAGTAAGGTGTAGTGGATAGAGGAGCGGACTTGGAGTCAGGAAGATTTGGGTTAGACCACCACCTCAGACATTTAATAAGCACCTGACCCTATGTAAGTCATGTAAACTCTCTGGGACTCACTTTCCTCATTTGTAATAGAAGAGAATTAGGCTCAATGACCTCTAAGACCCCTTACAGCTTCTAAATCTATGATCTAAGCCTCTTAGTTTCATGTTTTGATGTTCTCCATCTAGCTGTCTTTCTGAGATTCTAACCGTAAGCCTTCCCTGCATGGGTGATCTCATTATGTTACAATAAAGCCTTTTTTTTTAAACAAGAATTTTTTTTTTAGCCATGAAATTACCCAGAGAAAGCCAAGATACCCCAAGAAACCATGGCTTCCTTATCAGGGGATGTCGTTTCTGGCTCAGTAGGATGCCAAGTCTCATTGTGTTGCCAAAGGTGTCGGGTTGTCAGCTCATATAAACCCGTTTTTAGTTATGAAAGGACCCCTGAAATAATATTGTCTTAATTTTTTATTTGTTGTTCAGTTGTTTTCGGTCATATGAGACTCTCTGTGACCCCCGTTGGGGTTTTCTTGGCAGAGATACTGACATGGTTTACCATTTTCATCTCAGCTCATATTAACAGATGAGGAAACTAAGGTGAACAGGGTTCAGTGACATGCCTGAGGTCACAAATTAGTAAGTGTCTGAGATCACATTTGAACTCAGGTCTTCCTGACTCCAGGCTCTATCTACACTGCTGCCTAGCTGCCCTTACATTTTTATAGGTTTTTTTTTAAAGCCTTTTATAGTCGTTCATTCACCAGATTCTTAAACAACCTTATTGGAATAGACAGGGCCAGCATTATTATCTCTTTGTTATTTTCCTGAATTAATCCAAAACCATGGCAAAGGTTAGTGGCCAAGTGGCTTGGAACACAGACCTGCTGATTTCTAGCACATTTCTCTACAACAAGGGTATCAAATTCAAATAGAAACAGGGAGCCACTAATCCACACAAAGGATCTCTGTGGGCCACATATTAAATCAGTTTTAACATGTAATGTTATCTATGGTTTATTGTATTTTTAAATTTTGTCAAATTTTTCCCAATTATATTTGAATATGGACGGCCCTGTAGCACTGTGGGCCTGTGTTTGACACATCTGCTCTAGAACACGCTGCTTTTCCTCTGCACCAAATAAGAAAGGCTCCATCCCCGTGAGTTACCAGACGACAGAGAGAAAGAACCAGAGGGGACCTCGGGATCCATGTAATCCCATTCCATGAACAAGAAAACTTTCTCCAACATGTTTGTGGCTTGGAGACCTCCAAAGAAAGGGAACCCACCACAGCAGAATATAGTCAATTCTGCTTTTGGAGAGCTCAGATTGTTATTAAGAAGTCTAATAATTATATCAAGTCTAACTTTTTATCTATCCATTGCTCCTCTACCATCTAATTGCTCTTCCATGTGACAGCCCTTCAAACACGGAGCAACAAGATATCTGTCTTCCCCAAGTCTTCTCTTCCCAGGTTTAACATCCCTGGGTCCTGACAAATGAATGTTCAGAAGAGACCTTAGAGGTCATTTGATGCAATCTCTTTATTTCACAGATGAGGAGCTGAGGCACAGTGAACTATGTCTATGAACTATAGGTGCTCACAGGTGTGGAGGGGGCAGAGCCAGGATTCAGCTTACAAATACATTAGTCATTTCCAATGAAATTGGAGTCATTCCAGATTCAGATCTAGGTATCTCTCTGTGGTAGCTAGGTGGCCCAGTGGATAGAGAGCTGGGCCTGGGGTCAGGAAGACCATCTCCTTGAGTTCAAATCCGACTTCAGATACGTCCTAGCCGTGTGACTCTGGGTAAGTCACTTCACCCTGTTTGCCTTGATTCCTCATCTGTAAGATGGACTGGGGAAGGAAAGGTAAACCACTCCAGTGTCTTTGCCAAGAAAACCCCAAATACAGTCACGAAGTGTTGGACAGGACGAGGAAACGACTGAACAACAATAAAACCTCTTTGTGCTTCATTATCTTAATTTATAAAATAGAGATCATATAGAATAGAAGCATTTGTGCTGTCAAGTTTGGATTCAGTGAAAGGCTGCATTTGAGGACCTCGAGGGCCACGTGTGGCCTCAGGTTGCAGGTTCCCCACCTCTGATACCTACCGCTGTTATAAGGATTAAATGAGATGAGGAAAGGAGGGTACTTTGTAAGGTAATTGTTTCCTATGGGAGGCCTAGGATTCTTTGTTTTCTAGTGTCTGAATCCCTAGTGCCTAGCCCAGTTCCTGGAGCTTAGTAGGAACCTAATAAACGCTTATTGATTGATTGATACAGCAAACAAAAACAAAAAACCCTTTATCCCATGTCAAAATTAGATTAATGTTCATTATTCATGCTCTTTCTATTGTCTTGACTCATTGAAGGGTTTTGAATATAATTCAATTTAACAAATATTTATTATTAAGGCCTACTACGTACCAGGCACCATGCTAGGCAATGGGAGATACAAAGATAAAAAATAAATAGTGATCAGCTTCAAGGAGCTTATATTTCCTTCAGTAGACTACTAAAGGGAAAATGTATTAATGCTAGTTCTTTAAAAAGCAAATTAGTTCCAGAACCTAGTTACAGATAAAAGACTGTATTTCCTCAATGTTCTGAAATATAGCTATAGTGCAAAGGCACACTGGGTCATATTTATGGAGAGGAAGTGTGATAGAACATATTTTTTAACTTGATATTTAGTCTACTCTAAAAATGCTGATCTGAACCACTGATAGCCACCTCAAGCCCCACTACAGAGACCGTTCAGTAAATCTTGAAGTCAGTGATGAATGAACCACCCAAAGCTTAGACACTCCATTACGACACTTCTGTAACATTTAGATATGGATCTGCAAGGCCAAATTTCACATTTCTTTTGGATCAGCAAAAATATCCTGTCTAATGGGAACTCTGGGACGTCCTGTGGTTGGTTGAGCTAGAGCTCCATGTGAACTCCTTCAGACTGTTGGCGCTTTCCCATCCAGCCCTGCAAAAACTCAAGAAACAACAAAGAAGAAAATGCAAGCCTTACCTAATGGTTTGATGTCTGCTCTTTAAAAAATATATATATATATATATATATTCTTTTTGAAAAATTGATTAATTTTTAAATTTATGCAACGTCTGCTTATAGGGGTGTTCAGGTTGAGGAAGACTTGATGAAGCAACAAGACTGAAGTGTCTCTCACAATCATAAGATGTTTACAATGTTTTAGACCTCAATCTAAAGTTCAGGCTTAAACAACCTGAAAAAAGTTTCCAGAGTCACGCTTCAGACCTAAGCTGAGGCCATATAGTACCAAAAGAACCAGGTGAAAAGTGAGAAAGTCAGTCCAATTAATGAGCTGGGATCCCTATAGACCAAAAAGAGCTGTAACTAGCAATTTTGGTGCCTGAGGCAAGCAGCAGGAAATAAACCTCCAAATTGTCTTTGTAACATTTAATGTTAAAATAATAGAAATAGAATCTAAGACAAAATCAGAAGATTGACAGGGAGTCTCAGTTACCTATTTTGATTGAAGTAATGCATGTTAAATCGTTACACCCTCTAAATTTTGTACCTTTTATGCCAAATTCTAACTTCCCTGCCCGATGACTCTGAGGTCAACTCCCAGCCTACTTCTTCTCCCTCCTCTCCCCCCTCCCCAAATCGCCTGGATTAAATGTCGCAGTTTTATTCTACCAAGTATGTTTGGGTAAACATAGCTCTGTTTATAATTTATTTGACAGTAACAGAATGCTGGATTGTGGAAGTGTGGTAACATACCCTCATTCTCTATTGTCCCCGTTTTCTAGTCTGCCTTTGCTCCAACTTAAGCCCTGCACGCAATTTGTTCTTAATCGAATGTTACCTTTGCCATTATGTATTAGTTCTGATGACCTATCAATTCCAGACGATTAATGATGAAACATGCAACCCACTTCCGAATAGAAAGGAAAAGGACTCAGAAGGCAGAATAAGACATATATGCATATGTGTATATACATGTGCATGTGTATTGGACATGGTCAACGTGGAAATTTATTTTGTTTGATTATACAAGTGTATAGCAATGGTTTGGCTTTTATTTCTTTCGATACACTTTTATGATTTTATAAAAGCCTCTGGGTTGTGGTTTGGGTTTTTTTTTTTTGTGATGAGCAGTGAGCCATCCCATTCTCTGTCCTTAAAGTCCTGTGGAAACCATGGACATTATTGTTACTTGAAACAATAAAGTTTGGGGGAATTGTTTAAAAAAAACATGCATTTGCTCCACAAAAGTAGCTCCTTTGTGCAGAGCACTGTGCTGGGCAGTGGGAAAAGACGGCAATTTTAAATCTTGTCCTCGTGGTATTTATTTATAGTCTAGTTGGCAAATAATCCATAAACACGATACACAATGTCACATTAAACATGTGTTAGGGAGTTTCAAAACAAAGCGCTCTTTGTGGTGGGAAGAGGAAGTTTGTTATTGACAAGGAGCTCAGAGAGGGCAACGAGGTCTCCAGAGAGCTGGGTTTTAAGGGATAGCTCTTACTTTCTTCCAATTAGAAATACCAATGATAAGCCCATATTTAGCATTTATTAAGTACTTATTATGTGGATTGCACCCATCGTAGTCAGTTGCTCACGCAGAAAATATTGTTTTATTTTACAAGTATTTGACCTTTCTATTTCAGAATCCTGTAGCCCTCTCTTTGCTATTACAAGGACCTTCTTTTCTGGATCCAGGCATTCAGTTTGGACCAGGTTCAATCCTAGGAAGGCTTGACCTCTTATGAGTAGGATTATGCTTCCTTTTCTCACACTGCTGGTTCATTAAACTCCCACCCTCACAATCTGTTGACACATTTTTACTTATACCTTAGTAGATTATAACTCATGTCTAAGGTTTCCCTCAAAATGGGAGGCATAGAAAGGTAACTTGTGAACAATATGAATCAGGTAATTTACTAACCCCAAAAGGGATGCCAAAACAAAGGACAAGCATTTGATAAAAACAGTCTCAAAGCAGGGCTCAGTAACTTAACTTTGCACAACTGTTGCAATCATCAGCCAGGAGGCTGCTGTTTGAACATCACCAGAGCATAAAGTAGTCTGAAGGACCACTGATTAAGGCTTTCTTCATTTCATTTTGGCCCTGCACTGCCCAAACCACTCCTGTTACATTTCTGCTGTTAAGACAGCCCAGTCTGTTTATGACTTAATAGATATGCCTCATCTTCTCGTGGTCAGTGGCCGTACTCTCCCAGAGTGCTGGCATAATTACCTGGTCCTCCTCCCCTGCTGCTGTTCAGCCCCAATCATATGGCAGCTCCAAGTTGGAGTACATTCAGCTCAGCATAAGTATTAGTTTACTTCAGATAAGGAAAGAAGGAATAAAGAAGACGAAGACAAACCCAGGTTCAGGCTTGTCTAGGTCAAACGTGGTTTCGGTGCCATATGCTTACGGCTACACGGAGAGGGGGTGAAAACAAAAGAATAAGCTGACTCCTTCCCCTATTCCACCTCAGGAAAGTAAGAATAAGCCTGTACCATTTGTAGCCAGAAAGGAAGAGAGGGTGAGGGGCTGGATCACTCCCAATTGTTCATCTGCTGAGTCACCTCAAAATGGAACCCTTCAGCAGTGACTCATAGACAGGAAGCAGCTCCGTCCAGCACCGCCCCTCCCCCCCCCAAAAAAGCTTCCATGTGGTTGACTGAAATCAAGAATGGCAACTCTGAGAATGCTCCATGAGATGAGCCTTTATCTCTCTCTGTCTCTGTCTCTGTTTATCTATCTCTTTCTGTCTCTACCTGTCTCTATATGTTCTCTCTTTCTCTCTCTCTCTTTTGCACACACACACACACACACACACACACACACACACACACACACACACACACACATTTCCATGTCTTTCTGTCTCTCTCTCCATTTATTAAGCACGTACTATTTGCCACACACTGCTAAGTCCTGGAGATAAACATACAAATTTTTTAAAAAGACAGTCCCTGCCCTCAAGGAGCTTATAATCCAGTGGGGGAAAACGTACACTCAACTTCTGCTCATTATACTTAGTTACATTCACTGGGGAAAAACAGAACAAGTTAATATCCCTTGTCTACATAAGTATTTCAGATATTTGGAGAAAGACATTATGCCTTCTGCTACCCCTCTTCAATTTTTCTCTAGGTTAAATATTCCCAGTTCCTTTAACCAATCTGCATTATCTCAGCTTAGGGGAAAGATCCCTGAATTTGGCATAAGAGGACCTGGGTTCAAATCTTGACTTGCTATTTTTTTACGTGTCATTTATTTTACTTCTCTCTGGGCCTCAGATTTGTCAACAGTAAAATGAGGAGGTTGAACTTACATGACCTTGAAGTCTCCTTATAAATCTAAATTGATCCTCTGGTCCTTCCACCATCCTGGTTACTCTCCTCTGGATGCTTTCCAATCTACTAAATTGGGAGTTGAAGCAATATTTTTTAATTTTACCAAACAAACACTTACCATAAAAACCTGAATTTCTTGACATGCCAGTAAAAAGGGTTTGGGACTTTCCTGGTTTCCCATAGTTAGATGCTATATGATCAACATGACTCTAAACTCACATCCCATTTCTTTATATGCCCCTAATATGAGTGAATTATGTTTGCTACTATTGAGAGGACTGAATGGATGAAAAAGCATTTATTAAGTGCTTACTCTAAGCAAAGCACTGTGCAAAAAAGAAAAGAAGGTACGTAATTTCTTCTACTATTTTTTTCTTTGCTCCAAAATCCCAATAAGAGGAATTGAGGGAAAAGAAAAGTTAGGTGATTTAAAGCCATGTAGACAGTACCTGCCATTTTAACATCTTGCAATACAACTTTTTCACAATGAAGGCTTTCAAAGAACTTTTGAAATCAGAAACACAAGCAACGGCTTTGATGCCTTGTGATTTACACTAGGCTAACTTGTGTCCCAGTTAGAAAGAAAGCATACCCTATCATTAGAAGACCCTGTTTCAGATGAGTGATTGCTCCATTATTCAGATGCGGCTTTGCAGGAAGGTGGATTTTCAAGGAGAAAGCAGATTTCTTTTCTTACTTTCAAGGATTCTTGAGTATAATCCATGGGACCTTGTCAGAGGCAATTGATTTGCATTTCCAGTTTGGAGGAATCCAATCATCTTAGAATCAGAGATAAGGATTAAAAGGTGAAGGGGATAGCTGTGCTTTTAGGTTTCTGTCTACCTGTGGAAGGTGGAGCTTTATTTATGACTTAGACCCAACCAGCTCAGGCATCAGAAGCCATTAGTGCATAAAAGGAACTTGTATAACACTAAAAATATCTTATTTCAGAAGGAAGGAAAGCAGTGGTGGCAATTTTATATAGAAGAAGCCATGAGCAATATGTAATTCAGACGTAATAATAAAGGGGTGAAGTAATACAAGTGCGTTATAGGTAAATAACAA
The DNA here is from genome assembly GCA_028627135.1 of Pseudochirops cupreus. Taxonomy (NCBI): domain Eukaryota; kingdom Metazoa; phylum Chordata; class Mammalia; order Diprotodontia; family Pseudocheiridae; genus Pseudochirops; species Pseudochirops cupreus. The sequence continues at coordinate 546,330,734 of CM053581.1, forward strand.
CTGTGAAAAATGTCCATGAGAAAGAAAGATTGGCCTGACTCTCCCTCAAAGGAGTATCAAGTGTGGATGTGTTCATTTAGTCTTATGGTATACTCTGGCTTTATTCAGACAAGGTGTGATTCTATGACAGAAAGACAAGGAAGATAGGAAGGGGACCTCTTTTCCATGCCAACATCCCCTCACCACACCTTCTAGCTTTGTTACCAAATCTAGATTTTGGTGCCTTGGCTTTAGAGTTATAGGAGCTGGATTCAAATCCCATCTCTAGTCCTTATTACCTATGTGACCTTGGGTAAGTCATTTAACTACTATGAGCCTCTGTTTCCTCGTTGATAAAATAAGGGGATGGACTAGGTGGCCTCTGAGATGCCCTCAAGTTCTAGATCAAAAGCTTTATGTTCCTAAATAGGAGCTTCCATTCTATTCCAGGGATCCTGGTGAACACCTAAGAATCTGTACCCTTTGAACTAGATTCACTGGAGATATGTATCACTTAGCACTGAAATGGAACTTGAGTAAATGACCGCTGTCCGTTGCCTGCCAATGCTGCCATTAACTCCATCAGGGCAAGGACTCAAGTCCTTGGCATCTCTCCAGTGCCCATCAAAATGCATTGACCATAACAGGTGTTTAATGTGTGGTTGCTGGATTAATCAATGAATGAATTTGATATGATGCACAAAGGTTCTCTAATGGATACTTTAAAAACTTAAATTCTCAAAATTTCAATATATATACATATATATGTGTGTATATAAAATTACTTTCTTCCTGGCCCCAGGCTGAAGGTTGATCTGTGTTGTTCATCTTGAGTTAAGACTAAAAGAAACATAGGCTTATTGTCATTGACACCCCAGGCAGATTTCCAGTCCAGTATCCCATCACTCACTAGCTTTGTAGAAGAATAGTTGAAAAATCATCTATTAGAGAACCTAGGTTGAAGTGTCACCTCTGATCCTTAGAACCTATGTGACCTCTAGCAAGTCACTTAACATCCTTGAGCCTCAGTTTCCTCATCTGTCAAGTCATCGGGATGAATTAGATGGCCCTGAGGTTTCCTTTCAGCTCTTGATCGCTGATCTTTCTCTTTGCATGCTTTATTATGTCTCGGTTGCCTATCTTAATATCCCCCAGGTTGGGGGATATTATTCCTTTATAAAGGAAACCCACTTGCTTACATATATACCTAAGATGTGCACTCCTTTTATTTTCTCAGTTGAGAAAAACTGATTTAAATATGTTAAATGCTAATGAAGATCCTTGTAAAGGTTAGTTGATGATAGCTACTTGTAGAAATACAAGAAATTATATCATAGGAGGTCAGACAAGCTGGTGGGGAAGACACTTATGGATGCAAAAGTCAAGAAAATAGAAGAGATATAAGGGATGAAGGAATCCAAGAGATGATGCAGGAGGGTGGAAGGATTAAATAGTTATGTGAGAAAGGCTTCTGGGCTTCATTCAGGTACAATGAGACAATATTAGCCAATGCAGAGGAGGGTTTCAACCTGCACTGGTAGATTCCAAAGAGAAATCAGGCTTTAGGAGCAACCAGACAAATAAGACCTGGGCTGGAAAGTTGGGAAAAACCAATGAGAAAATCTAGAGGGAAGAAAATTTTATGTAAAACTTTTCTCTTGAGCCAAATAAACTAAATTGGATTCCAGTCATTTGCCCCTTATGTATAGTTTGTGTCCTGAGATTCTTTACCATTCACTGGTTCTATAAAAGCACAGTGTTATCGTGCTAGGAAATGATGTAATAAGCAGCATGGGAAGGTTACAAATGGACTGCCAACCTAGCATTGATACAGAGGAGTTATGTGACTTTATGGTAGATTTTGTTATAAGGTATTACCAGTGGAATTTAGAAGGGATGATGGTTGGGAAACCTTTTGTGGCCCATTCCCCTGCCAATCTCTTATCTTTTCAAAGTTTCAATGAATGTCATGTTTCTGATGGATCCAGTGAAAGTCTCAGCCAAGTAGGAATAAGGAGCAGAATGGAGTCTGCAAGTGAAGGTGAACCCCCTTATCACTAACGTGGGTTACAGCTGAGGAAGACTAGCCGGAAATGGATAGAGACTTCTGTTTGGGAGGCCCCAGGAGCCTCATCACCAGTGGTTCTCAACCTTCCTAATGCCACGACCCTTTAATACAGTTCCTCATGTTGTGGTGACCCCCAACCATAAAATTATTTTCGTTGCTACTTCATAACTGTAATTTTGCTACTGTTATGAATCTATCTGATATGCAGGATGTATTTTCATTGTTACAAATTGAATATAACCCACAGGTAGAGAACCACTGCTCATCACAGTCTTATGGCTTCTTGGTACTTAGCCCATTAGATATCATTTTGGTGCCTTGTTGGAATTGCATTTGATAGAATTAGGATGAATTGAATGGAGAAAAGCATTTACTGTGTGTAAAGTATTGGGATAAAATAGAAAATAAGTCTAAATACTTGTGAAAGTGGCAATAATTCAATATGCTACTTTCTTCCCTCCACCAGGGATTGCCAATTTTGTGTGCTGGGGTGGGCAGAATGTGGGTGGAATAAGGGTGTGAAATGTTTCTTCCCAACCCCACCCCTAGAAGCAGTAAGTGCCATCCATGCTGCATTTATAAGAATATTAAATTCTAGAGTTAGTTAACAAGTATTTACTGAGCAACTATGTTTGGATTGTGCTATTAGTCAACTTTTAATAAGCCCTGAGCAGTTTATTAGAGGCAACTCTTCAGGGCTGGAATGCAAAACAGGACAGTATAACTTTGCTGTTGTATTTACTACCTTTCTATATAAAGCCTGAGGTTCAGAAGGAACTGGAGGAGAAAGAGGTTTTAGATTCCCTCTCTCAACTTGGGCTCAACTTGTCTTTAAAACCAAATTCAGCCATGTAGTAACTAAACTTGTAGTTAAGAAGACCTGAGTTCAAATTTTACCTCTGACACTAACTAACTGTATGAGCCTGGGTACCTTAAACTCTCCAAGTTTCAGATTCCTCACCTATAAAATGAAAGAGTTGTATTAGATGTCCTTAAAGGTCTCTTTCAGCTCTAGAAAGATGATCCTGTGAACTCCTAACTGAAAACACCCAGGAAAGTTCTACTGGTCAGAGAGTAAATTTAGAGAAAGGTTCCAGTCAGTCTCATAAATCAATACTACCTATCCCCAAAATGGACTGAGTTGAACTTAAGAGAAAACAAAGGGCAGCTAGGTGGTGCAGTGGATAGCGCGCCAAGCCTGGAGTCCAGAAGACTCATCTTCATGAGTTCAAATATGGCCTTAGACATTTACTAGCTATGTGACCCTGGGCAAGTCACTTAACCCTGTGTGTTTCAGTTTACTCATCTATAAAATGAGCTGGGAAAGGAAATGGCAAACCGTTCCAGTATCTCTGCCAAGAAAACCCCTTTGTGGCCCTTTGTGGGGTCACAAAGACTCACACAGATACGACTAAGCAACAACTCAACAACAACAACAAAACAGTTGAATGTAAGGGGGATAGTAAGTGGCATGTTGAAATTCTATATCTAAAACATCAGAAGTATTCATTTAAAAATGCAAGGACAAAAATACATCACAATTCAAGTATCAATGATTTCTTATGTCATCTGCTGTTTAGGGAGTGACCATGCCAACAAGTATTCTCCCCATTATTAAGAGTAACTGAGACTTGCCTCTGTCTGCCTCAGTTTCCTCATCTGTAAGATGGAGATAATGATAGCATCTACCTCCCACAGTTGTTGTGGGGATAAAATAATATAATATTTGTAAAGCTCTTTGTAAACCTTAAAGAGCTGTATAAATGCTGTCTATCATATATGTTTTGCACTGATTTCTCCAAATAGTAGAAATGGTAGAACCCAAGAGGTCATTCCTAACAGCTTCTAAATAGAAATGCAAAAGATAAAGTTTATTTCAAAATTTAAAGTATTAGTTAAATCTCATTCATCATAAAAATAGCCAACATATATATTTAAGCAACTTTAAGATTCACAAAACATTTCATACATATATGTGTATTATACATGTATGTGTATGTTATGTGTACCTCTGTGTGTATAACATATCTGTATCTGTCTCATTTGATTCTCACAACAATTGTTAGAAGTAGTTCCTATTATTATCCTCATTTTTGAGATGAGAAAACAGACAGAGGTTAAGTAACCGAGAATCACAAACAGTAAGGAGGCAAGATTTGAACTCAGGTCTTCTTGACTCCAAGTCAAATGCTCTATCCAGTATACCACCAAGCTGCATTGTTATTAGGTATTAATTATTAATAATAAGTAGTTATTCTAACTATACCAGAGTTACACAAAATTTACATACAGTTCAAACTGGATAACATCCTAAATTTGTGACAGAAACAAAAATATGTCTGCATTTACAATTTGTAAGTGTTAATAAGAAAGATCCCAGGCACAATTTTACTGTTAACTTCATTAACTTTTCATTCCAGACATAGAACAAAAGTTGTATATATAATTTGTTTATATTTATTTATCTGCATACAAGTTGTATAATTCTCCCTCCTCCATCAATGGAATGAAAGCTCCTTGGGACCGACTATTCTCTTATTTTGTCTTTGTATACCTAACTAGCACTATGCCAAGCAAGCACATAAGTGCTCAAAAGTAATTAAGTAGGTGATTAATAAATTTGCATTATTGATTTGAATGTGGACTTACATGCCTCATCATAGTAGAAGGTAATTCTGGGTTCTGTAGCATACATGGGATGGCTGCTAGCACAGGTTTCTTGATCTGCTTTTCTAAAGGAAAGCAACTCAAAAAGGATTAACAATCTTAGTTTAATTAAGCATATATCATTTACCTAGTTCAAGGTGAAAAGTCAGAACCCTGAACTTCAGAAAATACAAACAGAAGTTACAAGCAGACAAAAAATATAGACAGAGAAAATAACATAAATCAGTAGACCAACAGACAGGACTTCTAGCTATCTGACCATCACATACATAAAGTTAATCACCATGAGAGAGAAGCACCAACATCTGGGTTTTCAAAGTCAGCAGTCTCAATGGCTACCCAGAGTCTCATCTGGCCAAATCATACAACTCTTCCCAAAGTGAGCCCCAAAGCAAAACCTCTTCTCAGAGGTATACACAGCCCTCTCCAGGATCAGAGAATATCACAATCCTCATGACCCACTTGACTAAAAGAAGTAACAAAAGTTGTGCCTTCCTGAAAAGCAAGCCTCCCACCACAGGCTCCAAGTGTCCACATGCAGTCTATCAGGGGGCAGAGTACACTTTCAAATCAGGTCCTCAAATTTACCCAGGCCCATTAAGGGGCAGCGAAGATCTTCAAATTCCCATTACTGTTACAGGTTCTCAAAGGCTATGCCAGCTGAGCACAAACTCTGGAAAGTTCCATGCAAGGCAGACTTTGAGTAAAATCTCAGTCACAGACTAAGGCTACTTTCTAAGGACCAGCCTATCCAAAGGATAGAAAGATAAATGGCTGCTTGATGATGAATTCTTTGACCATGGCAGCCCAAGAAACAAATACAGCATGGTCTTCAGATCCCCGTAATCAACATGGTACAGGGGAAGAGTACTGGATTTAGAATGGGAGGACCTGTTCTCTGACATTGGGCAAGTCATATAACCTCTCTGTGCCTCAGTTTCCACATTAGTAAAATGAAGGAGCTAGACTATGTGACTATATGACATCCTACTCTAAATCTGTGATACGTTCTCTAGTTATGGTGACAGTATCACGGAAAGGCAAGGAGGGCATGCTAAGAATCATGATTTTTAGACCACCTATAAATTTTAAATCAAAAGTCATTCTTTAAACATAACCAGCAAGTCACCAACAAGGATTAACAAGTGGATATAACACTGGAGGAATTGAATCCTATTGATCTTGACATTCCCACTATAAACAAGAAGACAAGTTACAGCTACGTGGAGGGAGGGCTCACAAATTCTCTTCTGAAAGGAGGACATTTTTTTTAAAAGTGGCAGAGTTAATTTTTTCATCCTCTTAGCCAAAAGCAGCAAGAAACATCATGTCATGGTTCATTTGGCCATCCTCTATTGCCAAGTTCATGATAAATATTTACAAAATGACCAACACAAAAATTATTATAGCTTATGTTCTGTTAACTCTCACAGAGGATGACATGAAAGAAAAAAAAATCTACAAAGAACTCAGGAAGACCTCCTAACCAAGACAATTTGTTATAAAATGCATTCATTTGCATATCAGCACAAAGGTAAGAATAGTTCATTCAGGATGGCAAAAAAAAAAAAAGTTATAGGAGAATATGGATGACAGGTAAAGAATAAGAGGCACCAAAAGGTTATAGAATGTACTGAAGCTTCACACCTATAGATGACCAATATTTTTTTCTAGAAAAGATACAGAAAGCACTGTACATGGCAAGAGCTGAATAGCATTACCAAAATAAAATTGATTATCTTTTAATAAGCCATAAATGCCTCATTTCTCATGTAAGAGTCATTCCTGAAGCAGCTATGTATAAACAATCAGACCACCAACTTATTGGAATGAAGATAAAAAAAAGATCTCAAAGCTAGAATTAATAACAAAAATTAGGAAAAGATGTGGAGTTCCATCTTTATCTACTCAAGTACATTACTAATTATGAAATCTGGGATTTGGATGGAAGAAAGAACATATAGACAGATGACGATAATTTCATGCAGAAGTTTAACTGATATAAATCAGTTGCCATTAATAAAGAGGCCAGGAAAAATCCTAAAATATTCCTTAGTCAAGAAACACTTGACTTATTCACAAATAACAGAAAAATGACAGTCAAGCATAATACAAAACTTACAATATCAACTTCTTTGGAAAAATTTCACAGAGAAGGATGATGGAAGATTATGAACCATGCTGCCTCATAAAACAGAGTAAATGGTAAAATGGTAAAACCAATTTAAAGAAAGCTTGTCAAGAACTACATGAAGTCATCCCAAGGGCATTTAAGGGTAAAAACTGAAGGAGGGTTAAACAGAAAAAAAGTAGAAAAGATCTGCAGTATTTTATATATAGAAATAGATATAGATATAGATATAGATATAGATATAGATATAGATATAGATATATAGATATATATAGACATATATATATTTTCCCACCATCAAGGACAGTAAAACCATCGCACTCAGGTTGGGGCTACCATCTTGGATTGCTTAGAGTTAAGATTGGTACAAAGGAGAATAAAGACAATGTAAACAGCTAGATTGTTCTTAGAGGAGAGTCATGCTAGAAGGGACACAGTTGTGAGAAGATTAAGGGACAGATTCATAAAGTGTCTGAAAGAGGAGGATACACCAAAGGTGTAGGAGAAAACCCCAATTAATCAGTTTTTACTAGTGGAAAAAAAAGCAACCAAGAAAACATCAACAACCAACCTATAAGCCATGTTTATGATAATGTTTATCGTGAACGTGTAGAAATATTTATGATAATCCTCTATTCATGCATTGAGAGCATGTGTGCTAGTAGTTTTCAATGAGGCTGCTAGTAGGATATAGGTAGGCTTTTGCAAGTGATTTTTCTTAGTAGATCACATCTTTAGTAGATCACATCTTTACTATCACACATTTGTCTTAAAGATGTTGAAAATGCTACATTACATGGTGCTTCTTAGTTCTAGATTATTACAAAGAATCTGTTTCAGTCCAACAAAATGCCGCCCTAATGTTGCCATTCTAACCATCCACTCATTAAAACTATTTAAGATTCCTTGAAAAATGGATGACAGAAAAAACTTTGTTCATTGACTGTTTGATCATCAACGTTAGGGGAAGCATAAAACAAGATATATGCTCTATAAAGTATCTACTTTTATCACAGAAGAGATCCCTTGAAGAGTCCAAATTGAAGTAAGGTCACTTCAAACAGATCATGAGGTCCTTCAAATGTTCCTGTTTGGGGATGATATTGTGTGTGCTGGTTTCATCAAAGTCAGTACCATTGCAGGATCTCCTGGAAGAGATCCAGGACCATCAAAAGAGTTTGGACCAACCAGATGCACAATAAAAAGCGAATGAATAAAAAGTGCATATTATTTTTGATTATGCCATGCAGTTAGATGAACAGCTTGAAAGGATATGTCCATCAATGTGTGTGAATAAAAACACACACACTCACACACTGATGCTATGATATATAATACATGGAGCTCTCAACTTGGAATCAGGAAGACCTGAGTTCAAATCCTTCCTTAGCCACTTATTAATTTTGTGATTCTAGATAAGCTTCCTAACTTCTCTAGCACTAAATTCATTATTCATAAAATGAAGGAATTGGGTCTGATGACTTCCCATGTCCCTTTCAGCTCTACATCCCTGATCCTGTGACATATGTCACCACGTGGCCAGCCTCATTGCTTTAGTACTCATGCTCTTGCAATGTCAGGAGAAAGGGAAGACATGCCTAGCTTGTTGGATGGATGTCATGACACAGATGAATAAACACAGGCTGAGTAAACATGGATAGATTGTGACTTGCATTGTTAAAGAGAACCTTGTGTTGATGAAATCTCAGATCCATTGGGTTGGAGATACATGAATATAAATTCCTCTTATGTTGGCAGGATCCAAGGGAAAATTCACGAATCCAACTTAACAACAATTTAGTCATTTTTCAGTCATGCCCGATTCTTTGTGACCCCATTTAGGACTTTCTTGGCAAAGATACTAGAGTGGTTTACCATTTCCTTCTCCAGCTCATTTGAGAGATGAGGAAACTGAGGCAAACAGGGTTAAGTGACTTGCCCAGAGTCACACAGCTAGTAAGTGTCTGAGAACAGATTTGAACTCGGGAAGATGAGTCTTCCTGATTCCAAACCCAGTGCTCTATCCACTGTGCCACCTAGCTGCCCCAATCCAACTACTGAGTAGAAAGTCAATTGTTGCCTCTGGATAAGTGAGGATATGGGCTGATAAGGCCACGGTTCTGCTAATCACACATCGGTCTGTCTCAGCTGGCTGCCGTGGTTTGCTTCAGGGTGTGAATCAGTGTGAGATCTTAGGCAAACTCATAACCCTAAACATAAGTCAACTAGAATATCTCCCTTTGCCTTGGGAGTTATACTATTTGTATGTCAGCCTTTGGTACAACATCTTCACACACACACACACACACACACACACACACACACACACAAACACACTCAACCTCCTACCCTAAAATCGTCCTGCAAATGTTAACTTCTACAAAATCACAAAGCCTCTTCCCACCTACACAGTGAAAGAGTCAAAGTGTGGATTTCTTGTAGTTCTGGGTTACTTGCAGGTGTCTGTCTTCCCTTTCTGACAATGACATAAGCGATCTCTCTAAATAACTCATTGCATCCCAGGGTTGCCATAACTACCGCAGGCCATTGGGCACATCCGTGAATTCATCTGTATTATGTGGGCACCGGGCAACATTACCTTGTTGAATAATTCAATTAAATCTGATAATGAGTGCACATTGACACAGTTAAACACTCAGGTGAATAAAGGATTCACTTTGAAGTACACAAATTTCTGGAGTCATCTGTGTGTGTTAACAAGTGATGGTTCTCACTACTGCCTTCTAGGGAAGGAGATGCTCAAGAGGAAAAACAGGAAATTAAGGTTCTGCATTTCAAGTGCCTTTTACAGGGTTCATGAAGGGAGAAAAAAATGCAGACACAGTTCTTAGTTTCAAGTTGTACATACATTATGAGAAGAAATTGATTTATTTAGGAATCGTTGTGATACTCTTGAATTTAACATCTATTACCTTGTATTTCATATGTGTGTGTTCATATACATATACATATATATTATATATTCTTTTCTTCTTTTTTTATCTGTATCCTATTAGATTGTAGTTGTTCATACTTTGTTCTCAAAGACAACCAATGACATCACAAGGTGATGTCTTGACTTGAACTTGAATTGGATTGAAGTGAGGCCGAGCTACACAAAGTTGTCAACTTCACTCTCTCCTCCAGAGTCATCAGAGTCCAGGGGCAGGACAAAATTCAAGATGACTAGCAATGGCTTCTCTATTAGATTGTAAGCTTTTGGAGATCAGGATTCTGCGTTTTCTACCTGTGTGGTCATCTTACCCCACACATTGCCCTATGCATTTTTTTTCCCCTTTAATCCTCCTCATGGAGAGTTTAGATATGGAAAACTGAGGACCACTTCTAGAGGAGAACTTTCTTTACCACTAAGGATTTGTACTTGCTCTATAACTTAAAGTATTAGCTGCCTGGAGTGCTGAGAGAGTAAATGCCTTTCCCAGGGTCATACAGCTGATACGTGTCGAAGGTGGGACCTGGACCCGGATCTTCTTGACTCTGAGGACCACTCTTTCCCCACTATACCAAGTTGCCTCTCTTTCCCTTCATATAGCAGGCACTAAAAAAATGTTTGCTATTGATAAATATGCATTTTATATAACGTTGATAACAATTGCAAACGGTTTTTGTTAATTATATCTTGTCAGAGAGACATCATGGTGATGGGACTAGAGAATGGACCCCAGGACAAGAAAGATCTAAATTCAAATCTTCCCACTGATACATATTCACTGTGAGACTCTAGCAAAATCACTTAGCCTCATGGTCCCCTTGTCTCTAAGACTGTCACTGAGCATGTGCCCATCTGTATTGGTAGGGAGAATTTACATGTTGAAAGTTCCAGGATAGTTCTAAATTGGGAGTTCCCTGTACCAACAAAATCCTAAGTTCAGTCCAAAAGTATCTTATCAGTGAGCAATTTATAATGGCATTAAGATAAAGTCAGATAAAAATAAATATAAAGATACAATATATAAAAAATACATGTTATATATTATATGTATTTATTTAAGCCCTTCATTTAGCTCCAATTGGTTGCAAGACAATGAGACGAAAACAATATTCAAGAAAAGCCTCTAAAACCACATCCCCAAATCCGATCTCTGCCTTCTCTGATCTATCCTGCAGATGGCCAACATATTGCTCTTTCTGTTGTACAAGTCTGACTATGGTCAAACATCTTGAGGTCCTCCCCATTTCCTGTGGGGTGTAATAAAGACATCTGAGCTTGGCATCTAAGACCTTTCACAATCTGGCACCATTACCAACGTGCCCTTCATGCACTCTATGTTTCAGTTATTCCGTATAGCTGGCTCTTCCCATCACTTTTCCTTCTTCCTCCTGTCTCTCTATATTCATAGAGGCCTCTTCTTTCCCTTCATGACCTAGCTCAGGTGCCCCCTTCCTCTGTGAAGCCATTTCTATTTCCTTGAAGCTAAATGCTTCTCTCTCTCTCTCCAATTTCTTATTGTATTTTATCTAGACCCTTCCTTTCCCCTTCTCATATTCTATTATTCAATTTCTATTATTCTGTTATTTATTTTAGACCTATTGTGTTCCAGGAACTATGCTAGACATAGGAAATACAAAGACATAAACGAAACAGTCCGTCTTCAAGGTGTCTATACTGAACCTTGTACCTCACTTAAAGGTGTGTGTACAGGTCATATTGTTCATATTGTCTTATTCAGTTGCAAGTCTCTCTTCAGGGAAAAGGCTTGGTAATTTTTCATTTTTGTATCTCTTGTGGCTAAAATAGTACCTAACACTCTTAATGAATGCTAGTTGACTGATTGGAGTAAACCCAAGTTGTGAATAATATGCTATAATGTAATAATATGATATATAATATCAATGAAGATAAGTTGCGTGTTACTCCTGAATTGGACATAACACACAAATGACACAGATAGGTGTTCTGTTTAGAGCTAAAAGGGCCAGCTAGTCAGAAATCTCCAAAGGCCATCAAGTCAAACCCCATCATTTTACAGATGAGCAAATGGCAGCCCGGAGAACCTAAGATATGGCCAAAGTCACACAGCAAGTCAGGGATTAGATCTGGGAATAAAACTCAATTCTCTTGCCTTCTACTCCAGAGATCTTTGGACCAGCCAATACTGAGATGGTCACTTTTCATGAGAAGAAATACATAAGTATGTAGGAGTTATAGGTGTAAGGGACCTTAGCAGTCATCCCACCCAATGCCCTCGTTCTACAGATGAAGAAACAAAGAAGTGAATGGCTTTCCTGAGGTCATCCAGGCAACCATTAGCAGAGACAGGACTTGCTCCCTGGCTCTTTGATTACAGAGCAGCCCATATTGTACTCTATCACCATGCTACTCATAGTTTCCACGTTGAGACTTCCATGAAGTGTCTTACAAAGACCAAGAAGTAGATATTCTTGTGAAATTAGGCAGAACTTTCATCTCTTCTTTCTTGATCCTTTTTTAGGCCTTACAGACAAAGATAACTCTACTCTTCGAATACATCCTCCAAGTGTCTGGTAAACCCTGTGGGTGTTACATACATTCTTGCTGGGTGACTTTTCTTTTGTCTTGTAGATTTAAACTCTATGAAGCCTCAGACACAGGCAATTCAAACCATTTTTGTAGTCTCCTTTGGAAATGCAGATCTGCAAAAATGGTGCAAGGAATGTCTTCTTAGAATTGAGGTAAGATATGGCAACTTAAATGACCTGCCCATGAGACTCTGAAATTGGTTAGTAGGCCAGTCAGAACTCAGGGGCTTTACTTGTCTTAATTAGTAATGTTCTTTGTGACCTTTAGCCCATTGTTTACTTTTCTCTATCTTAACATCCCAGTAATATAAAATCTCAGAGTCAGAAGGAACATTAGAGACTGTCTTATCTAAGCCATACCTGAAGAAGCACACCTCAACAACATACCCAACAAATGATTATCCAGCCTTTCTTTGAAGGGCTCCAGAAAAGGGAAACTTACTTGTTCTCAAAGCAACCATTCCACTTTTAGATAGTCTCTACTTGTAGGAAGCTTTTTTCCATCCATTATATCTACTCCTTCCTTCTAGGGTCCAAGTAGACTAGTCCCCTATCCACTAAAAGCAGTCTGAATACTTATAGACAGCTATCACGTCCCCTTATGTCTTCTTGCTCTCCATGGTCTATCAGAGATTTCTGATAGTGGCTCAATAATCACAACTGCCACTTCTTTCAGGTACTTGATATATAATTAATCTGAACCTGGTGGCTTGAACTCATCAAGTGAAGCTCTCTCATTAACCATCATTTTGCTGAGTATCAATTCCCTGTTGGTCATATTCCAGTCTATCTTTCCAACACAAAATTCATCCTCCTTTGCAGAGACAATTGGAATTTGATAAGAGTTGCTTTGTCTCCATCGTCTATGTTCAGCATCCCAACCACCTTGTGCAGTGGCTATCATTCTTTGAGCCTCCATTTGCTCTTTTCCTCAAAAAAATTAAAAAGATACTTTTTTGGCTGTCTTTAATTTCTTCCCTTGCTAGCTTCAGCTTATTCTGACCATTCATCTTCCTGGCACAATCCCAACAGAATGATAATCCACTTTTGTATTTATCTCCCATCATCCAGTGTTGTTTCCATATTCTATACATGTTCCACCCTGAAACCTATGTTGTCCTGATAAGCAAGTGTGCTTATCAGCTTACAATCAATTTATGATAGCTTATAATTTCTAACCATCCTGGGGCCTTCTTAACGTTCTTTCCCAACCACCTTCTTTTTATCCACCATGCCAACACATATATCCCCTTCCTCCAACTCCTCCAACTGCAGAACTATATTTCACTCAACATTGTTGACCCTGTCCTGAGTCGTCTTCAGCCTAGTCACTCAGGATAAAACCTCAATACCTACTTTCTAGTTTCTGTGGCCTCCTGCATCTTTACCAGTGCCAATCACATCTTGGATAAGATCTCTGACTACTTCCCACATGATAGGGTCTTTTCCCACTGATCAGGGTCCCATTGGTTTTTTTCTTCTACATGATGTAAAGTGAGTCTCTCAGGAGCTCATAGAATGCAAAATCATCACCTCACATGTGGTTGGATCTCAAGGAAAGACCTTAAAGAGTCTAATTATTTGCTTCCCTCACTCAGACATTTTCCCCCATGGTCATTACTGGCTCCTTCTCTGCCATTTATAAACATGTCCTAGTCTCCCTTATTCTTTAAAATCCCTCACTAGATCCTTACCATTCTCACTAGCAGCTCCCTATGACTTTCCTCTTCTTTGTGGTCAAACTCCTTGAGAAGGCCATCTACATCCATTGCCTTAATTTTCTCTTCTCTCATTAGCTTTTAAACTCTCTATAACCTGGCTTCCAACCTCATTTAATTGAATCTGCTCTATGGAAACATAGTTACCAATGATTTTTTAATCGCCAAATCTTATGATCTGTTCTCAAACCTCATCCTTCTTTATATCTCTTTAGCATTCGATACTGTTTAATACATCCTCTGAGATAATCTCTTTTATATGTGTTTTCATGACACTCTTTTTCCTTGGTTCTCCTCCAATGTATCTGGCCACCTCTTTTTGGTCTAGTTTTCTTGTTCTTTATCCATGTTATTCCCACTAACTGTAGGTATCTCCCAAGGCTCTATCCTGGGCTCCTTTGTCTTTTCACTCTATACTTTCTCACTTAGTGATCTCATCAACCTCCCATAAATTCAATTATCATCTCTATGTGGATGATTCCTAGAACTGTATATCCTGGCCTTGTGTCTCTCCCGGTTTACAGTTTTGCAAAACTCATCCTGAAAAATTGCCTTTTGGACATCTCAAACTCAATTTGACACTATGTCCAAAAAAGAACTCATTATCTTCTACCCACTCTAAACCTTCCCCTCATCTGAACTGCCCAGTTATTGTTGAAGACACCAGTGTCCCCCCAATTCACTCACGTTTACAACCTCAGTATCATCCTTATCTCCTCACTCTCAATCACCCCACATATCCAGTCTGTTGCCAAATCTTGTCTTTTCTACCTTCATAGTGTCTCTCATATAAACCCCCATTGCTTCACTCACAATCACTCACAATCACACATCAGTCTAGTTCAGTCCCTTGTTACCTCTTGCCTGGACTATTGCAATAGTTTTCTAATTTATCTCCCTCCCTTAAGTATCTCCCCACTCAAATCCATCTTCCAGCCAGCTGTCAAAGTGATTTTGCAAGTATAGGTTTGAACATGTCACCCTTTTACTCAATAAATTCCCATGGATTCCAATTATTACCAGTATTAAAGTCTTCTGTTTGGTATTTAAAAAGCTTTTTATGGTTCAGTCCTTTCCCACCCATACAATCTTCTCAAAGTTTAGTCCCTTTGTCATTCTGTAGTCCAACCACACTTGCTTACTTGTTGTCCCTTGACCCATGATGGCGGTCTGTCTCCTATGCCCAGAATGCATTCCCTTTTCATCTCTACTTCTTAGTTTTCCTGCCTTCCTTCCAGACTCAGCTCAAATCCTCTTCTGCAAGTGGCCTTTCCTGGTGATCCCAGTTAGTAATGCTTTCCACTCACAGATCACCATCCATCTACCCTGTAGACATCTTCTTTGTACCTAGTTATTGACATATTGTCTCCCCCAAGCGAATTCAGGCTCCTTGAGGACAGAAACAGCCCTCCTTTCTAGACATATACGGCATGGTGCCAGCCATGTGATAAGTGCTTAAGAAATGCTAGTGAACTTGACTGCCTTTGTTACTGGAAAGAATGTTCAATCAGCTCCTTATGGCTCCACTGTAATAGTAATTAGTTTATCAGGATACTTAGCACTTAGTAGTGCTAAGTGCTAGGTGTGGAAGGTGCAAACTCTGTCCCCCTGTTGAGAAGGCATGAACTCCCCTGTTGATGTGGAAGAAGGGGATTGG
>CM053581.1:546346973-546363210 GCA_028627135.1 Pseudochirops cupreus
TATTTCTACCTATAGCCCTCCTCCCAGTATAATACTGTAGTATCTAACAGTTTCCTATGCATGCCTCCTGACTTAGTGGGTGAAGGCTGTGATATGATTTCTGTATCTCTTACCTTCATCACAAGCAAAGCAGTTACAAACATTATCATATTGAGATCACATTGTGAGGTCTGGTGGATTCACTGGGGTTCAGCCTTGCCCCATTTTCTGATTGTCTTCTTTACCTCCTCTCCTCACTCTCCTCCTTGCTTTCTTCCAACCCATCCCTCCTGATTGATTGAACCCTGGTCCCTTCTCCCCCAGAGTTTCCAGCTGCCTTATCATCTACATTCTTCCTTTCTCTCTCACTTCTGCCCATCTTGCATTCTCTTTCTGTGACCTTCCCAACCACTCGGTTGCAAACCCTATCAGATCAGCATGCAGCTTAATGCCACTGATCAAAGATAACAGAAGGTCTCAAAGGTAGAACTAGACTTGGAGAGAATAAGCCAGTATCAGAGTTTTTTATTAACAGGGACGTCCTGAGGACTTTGAGACAGAGGGGAAAAAACTGCTGTCCATGAGATTCAAAATACTGAGTTCCAAAATACTCACTTCAATTTTCTTTTAAAAAGTTCATTAGTAAAGTTTCCAAACTATCAATGAAATAATATATTCCATAGGATAGGGAAAATGGAGAAGGCTTTATGCACCTGACACCTCCCATTTGAATAGCATCAGCTTACACACTCAGAATTGACTTTTACAATTGCTGTTGTAGTGAACTACATGGAAATTTACAGACAAGGTCCTTTCAGAGGTTTGTTTTCCCCCCGAATTAGTGACATATTACAACATACAGTACAACAAGCAATGCAAACATCCTTTGGAATATCACACCAGATTTTATTGGGAGCCAAAACAATTTCTTTCTTGGGATCACTGGCTGTGGTGTTACAAGAAGATGGCCAGGTAAATAATCACTGACTTTTGGCTGACCCCCAGCATAACAGCCTTCCTGTATGTGGGGTCAATGAGGGATCTTCCATGAAGTGTCTCCAAGAGAAGTTTCAGTGGGAGCCAACCAAAGTTTGTCCCAAAAGCAAAACCTCTCACTTTTAATCTCCTGAATCAGTGATAAGTAATCAGTGGGGGAAAGATCCTATCGAAATATTAAAATCATAGAATCCAAGAGTTAGGAGGAACATCATAGGTCCAGTTGCTCAGTTGACACTATGAAGGAAATGTGGGTGATTGACCTGTGGGTGATTGATTTTGGAGAAGGGAGAACATAATTAACACCCTTAAATATTGAAGGCTGCCAAAATATAACTTTATAAATATCATCAGAGGCTCTTGGGTACAGTGTTCTAGGCTGTCTCTGTGAGGGGATGAGGAGTGACGGTGGTCAATGTGGGAGTGATAGTAGTTAAGCTTGTCTGGCACATTCTGCATCCTTGAGTGAGAGTATCTTTTGCCTCTTCTGTATCCCCAACACTTAGTCCACTGCCTGGTACACAGTAGGTGCTTAATGAATGTTTGACTGTTGACTGACAGTCTGTCCCTGAGGGTGTGTCATTTCTTTAATTAGGCTGGCTTGCTTGACCTGTGAGTAGTAGTAATTTGGCAGTTAGTGGGGATAACTGGCCCCTTCCCTACATAAGCCACTTCCCTGCATGACAGCTGTGAGGTCCAAGTTGGAAGCAGAGGGAAGCTACCACTCCCAGATTTCCTGTGCTTCTCTGTTTGTTGGTGGCAGCTGGTCAGCAGTTGTTTCTAGGGGTAATGAGGAAGGGAGGACCTGCTCCACCATGATTTCTCCTTTCAGTCATGGCTGTGGGAGATTGGACCAGAAGGATGTTGGGGGTTTTGGAGAACATTTATTCCCAAGGTTCTTGGATTCAGGGTTCAGGGTTGGCTCCATCAGGGTCTGATGGGAGATGGTTTGACTTGTCTTGCACATGCTTCCTTCCTACCTTTCTACTTCAACTACTCTTCTTTCTTCTATGCCTTCTCTGATCTAGATACAGTGGGTCTACTGCTTATTTCTCATAACAAGACTCTCCACTTTGCAACTCATTGGCTTTGCCCTGACTGCTCCCCATGCCTAAGAATGATCTGACCTCTCATCTCCAACTTGTAGTTTCCCAGCTCTCCTTCAAGATTCAAATTCTTCGTTCTGCAGGAGGCCTTTCCCAGCCAATCCCTCTCCTCTAAGACTAGTTCCCATCTACTCTGTAGCTACCTTAAATGTACATAGTAATTTACATAGTCTCCTCCATTTCAATGTAAGCTCCTTGGGGCCAGGGACAGTGTTTTTATCTTAATGTGTACCCTCCAGTGTTTAGCATAGTGTCTTATACATACTAAATGCTTAATAAATCATTGTTGACTCCCTGACACTAAAAATGTACTAAGTTGTTAGAGAAACTAATGAGCGGTCTTTTATTGGAGGTATACAAGTGGAGGGTGATGACTGTTTATCAAGGATCCTGGGAGCAGGACTCATATATGAAGTTGTAATGTTAATGGGATTTAAGATCTTCCCCACCCATTAATATGTGCTCACTTGGAACATATTAAGGGATGCTTGCTTAGGGGAGGCTTGCTTGTAGAATCACATCTTTTGCTCATTTCTAATTAGGCACTGAGTCAGGAGAATTAGGATGCCTTCTGGCTCTGAGAAGTATATACATACTCTGAGTTAGTGTTTTGGGGGCTCACTTATAAGAAGGGTCTTGTGATTCCCTGGTCAAGATTCTGAGTGACCATATGTTCAGAGCTCCCCGACTACTCAGACGTAAAGGCTCTCTCATGTATGTAAAGTTGATTCAGGTGGTCAGAGCCCTGTCTGTTGGTCTTTATTTCTCTGCTTGTACTTCCTCTGAAGTTCAGGGTGCTGACTTTTCCCCTGAACTAGTGAAAATTATTTTAAAAGATTGCTGACCCCTTAAACAGCTATCTTTCCTAGTAAAGCAGATCTAAGAACCTGTGCTAGCAGCCATCCTGGGTATGCCAGTGTGGTTGCTGCTACAGGGATAGGAGCAGGGAGCTGAGGAGGGTGACCTCTAAGGTCACTTGAAACTCTAGGATTCTATGATTTGAGAGCTTCAGCAGGATTCCTCCCCCCCCGCCCCAGCATTTCTGTGGTCCAATGAGAGTCTTTGTCATGTGTAAGAAAGTTTATAGACCTTTCTTTAGAATGGTCTTTTGAATGAATTTCTTTGACTTTTGAGTGAATTGAAACAAAAGGACTATGTTGATTGAACTGGTCAAATAACTTCTGGCACTTGAATTCCTTGGCCTTTCAGAGCAGAGTGTATGAACACAGCTTAGACAGCTGCAATCCAAGCCCTTGGGTGGGCTAATGATGTGTGGGTGTGAGGAGTGACTTAAACCTTGACATATGATGGATTTAAGTCTGTCCTGTGCTCAAAAGCTAAATTCAGTTTAGAGGCCTCTCCAAATCTAGCTAAAGGTGTAGAAGCAGCGTGGAAAGCCAACTCCTTCCCATGTCATTTGCAAATTTGATTCCATAATCCACAAAATGTCTTCCAAATGATCGTGCAATATTGAAATCCATCACAGTTGAAAATGAGGATACTTTTTCTGTTGTTGTTTCAACCTAAAGTCATTTCTAAGCAAACTCAGAACCAGCTAAAAGTCACTCACTGGAACAAAGAAAAATTCTTCTAATTATATGACCTGGATTTTAAGGTCTGCAAAGATTGATACTTGTTTGGAATTTAAAAAAAAAAAACAGTCCTGAAAATTGTTTAGAAACACTGCACATGTCATCCTTATCCTGACATTCAAGGTTCTTCATAATCTCAAATAATTTTCCTAAGGCACTGTTTGATCATTGGCACTCCTTTGCTTTGGTATCTTTCAGTGTTTCCCTGTTCTCTCTAGTACAGGGCTCAGACTGCTCAGCAAGGCATTTGGAGCTCCTAGTAATAAGACTCCAAGATACTTTTAAACCTTGTTTCACACTGTACCCTTACAGACACCCAACATTCTAGTCCAACTGTTCCCCCTCCTCAACATTCCATCTCCCATTTCTGTGTCATTGCATACAATTGTCCTCCATGTTAAAAAGTCCCTCTCCCCAGCCTTACCTCCTGGAATCCTTAGCTTCCTCCAGGAGCCATCTCCTACAGCTATGCCATTCTAATTCCCCTCCCATTTAAGCCTTATTTCTTAGTGCTTTCTCCCTCATCAAAGTGCCTTGCATTTACTTAATTCCTGCATAGGCTGTGGGACCTATCAACTGGCAAAGCCTCATCAAGTTCTAATTAATAGACTTGGTATCTCTGAGATTACCCTGTTCAGAACATAGCATCTATGGCTATGTAACCACATAGTCCCCAAAGAGAATTATAAAGACAAAAAATGATATTAGAGCTGGGAATTGTACCATCTTCCCCCATTCATTGTCATGGAAGCCAAGAAAGGAGAGGTTTTAAAAGGCAGTGGTCTTTAGTGTCAAATGCTTTAAAGCAGTGGTTCTCAACCTTCCTAATGTGGTGACCCTTTAATAGTTGTATGTGGGCATGTCTGCATGTGGGTGGACCCACCTGGAGATGGATAGAGGAAGTTCCTAAGACCATTGGAAATATGTGTTTTCTGATGGTCTTAGGCGACCCCTGTGACCCCTGTGAAAGGGTCATTTGACCCCAAAGGGGTCACGACCCACAGGTTGAGAACCACTGCTTTAAAGAGATAAAGAATGAGGCCTGAGAAAAGGCTATTCGATCTGGCAATTGGTAGGTCATTAGAGACTTTCCAATCTCTAATTTCATTTAAGTTTCATTCAAATTATAGAGGCAGAAAGAAGCTTATAGGATGCTATGACAAAGACATAGTAAATGTATACTGTTGTTTTTAGAAGTTTGGCAGTAAAAGGAGAGAGTCAGAAACCGACAGACAGAGACAGGCAGAGACTGAGACAGAGACAGGGAGAGAGACACACCGAGAGAGAAATGGAGAGACAGAAACATGGAGATAGAGACAGAAGCAGAGAGAAATGGAGAGACAGACAGAGACGGAGAGAGAGACATAAGCAGAGAGCAGGGGCGGGGGGAGAGAGAGAAAGAGAGAGAGAGAGAGAGAGAGAGAGAGAGAGAGAGAGATGATAAAGATATCTTGGATTATAGTGAGGTCAAAGGGGAGGTTTACTTTAGGAGAGGAAAGACCTACACTGTGTATATAAGATGACAGGGGCCAAGGGAGAGAGAGAGACCAATAAAAGAAGCACAACAGAGTCCCATCCTTCCATTAGCATAAGGAAACAAAATGCAGAGAACAAGGGAGGGATTAAAACCCTAGAATTGAAACCTCAAAACTAGAAGGGAAAAATCTAAGAGGGAAGTTGGGGAGTTAATATCTTAGGATCAGATAGCCTTGAACTAAGCAACATAAGAGTTGAAGTCATCTGCTAAACACGAGGTGTTGAGGTTTGAAGAGAGTGAAGGAAAGATTTGGAATAACTATTTGGGGTCATCAACATGGGAGGCATAAAAGGATTGACAAGTTGAGGACCCAGCTGAGAGTAGGTAGCACCAATCAGTTTATCAACAAGCATGTCTTAAGTTCAGTATATGCCAAGTACTAGGCATCATAGCACCATAGACTTCAAGCTGAAAGGAACCTTAGATGCTATCAAACCTAGTCCCTTCATTCTACAGATAAGGAAACTGAGGCTCACAGAGGCCCAGGGTCATATAGCTAGTATGCTTCTGAGGCAGAATTTGAATTGAGGGACTCCTGACTCCAAACCCACCTAGCTATCCGCAGTGCTACCTACTTGCCCCAGATACTTCCTGGCAAACCCATTAATGAAATAGTGCTTGCCTTGTTGGGGGCGAGGGGTGGAGGAGGTGGAGGGAATGTAGACATTTAAGTCTCTACAAATTAAAAGCAAGTAAGGAGATCCTGAAGTTATAACGGACCAAATTAGTGCAGCTATAGCAGAATTAAATGACCAGAGGAGCTTGAGGAGAAAAAGCAGATGGTGGAGGTGACTCAGGATTGAGGACTGGTGAGTCAGGCACAGTAGAATGCCAAGGGGATGGGAGATTTGGGAAAGCTCATGTGAATATCATTGAAATGGATGACCACAGGGTTTAGACTGACTAGAGAAATAGCACAGGTCACAAGAGGTTGATGGCTTTGGGAAAGGTTGAAGGAAAACAGTGGGGGTGAAGGGCAGTTTCAGTAAGATGACAGACAGAAAGAGCACTAAAGCTAAAGAGTTGTGGTCCAAGAGAAAGCACACCTACTTCCAGATTTATCTACAGCAGATTCATATTTAGTGGGCACTCCTCAGCTATGACTCATTAAAGAAATGTTTCAAATTTGTCTAATATATTAGCTAGTGAAAGTACACTTGTCAAACACAACACTGTGGGGAAGAGTTTTTAGGAGCTAGATTACTTTAAAGGGCAAAGATTTTTTTTCATTAAATCAAAAAGAAGAGCTCCATTTGGAGCTAAGTGATTTCCATAAACTACAAGAATAATGAGGAAGGCCCAATAAACAACAGTATTTTGAACACCAAATTACAATGAATAAATAAATGACCTTCCCAAGGGAAATCTGCCTGCTTTGAAATTTTAGCAAATAGAGTTATAATTGCCAGATTTCTTTATTTATGAAAAACGAAGCTTCATTAAAATTGAACTTGCCAGCTATCTACATGGGTAACAGAGATCTTCCTGAATATGGAAATTCAATAATTAGTATGTTAACAATTCATTAAAACCCAGGGACAGCAAAAAAAAAATCAACTTAATTCTAAATTATACAAACACAAAAACTATCTATTATTTATTATTGGAGCATTCTCTTCTGGAAGGGCAATAGGACAGTTTGTTATGATACGATTCCAGGATTGGAATTTGAAGGGTAATTATTGTGAAGTTTTGGTTCCTTTCACAAAGACACTCTTTCCTTTCCTCTACCCTCCTCCCAGTTCCTACTTCCCTCAAGCCCCTACTAAAAGTTGGCTGCAAATTCTTTGTCAGATGTGGAAGCAGTCCAAACTCCCTGGAGCCCTCCAGGCAAGGATTGGCCTAGAATGGGGCCAGATCTCCAAAAAAAGTCCACACCCAAGGCCTAGCCTCTTCTGGACTGGACCCAAGATAGGTATGATGAATAACCACTCTCCCCAGTGACAGGTATCATAATTATACTATGTCGTAATTATGCTATAGACAAGAACCTTCTTATCTGTGAATAATGCAAATGGAAATTTTACAAATGCTAATGTAATGTAGTAGAGAATCCTGTCCAGAGGATGGAAGAACTTGATGGAAGGTTGAGGAGAGTGAGACAAAGGTTTGGAATAACTCTAGCCACTGACAAATACTGGTCATATGACCTTAGGTAAATCACTTAACCTATCAGTGATTCTGGTAACTCTAAGACAGGGGCGGGGAACCTTTGGTCTCAAGGCCAAACATGGCCCTCTAGGTCCTCAAGTGAGGCCCTTTGACCCACCCCTTAAGACTTCATGTTACAGAGGAAGTGCTGACTTTCATTGGTAAAAGCAGTTTGCTCAATGGGAATTTCCTCTATCAATAAAATCACAGATGTAGTACCTTCCCTCACCCCCCCACTCCCAAAATTGTTGTAATGAGCCAGAATGGACCAAGAACCAGGATAACTTGGGGTCCCTATGGAAGCAGGATGGAAAAGCAGAATCAAGGGTTATAACAGAAAGCTGGGGAAAGTGAGAAAGAAGAAACTAGATCTTTGGGGCTTAGAGGAGAGCAGAAGGTGACTTCAGTATATGGAATCCAGGGAGGATAAAGCCACCAGCCTGGGGACTTTGGGGAGCCCTAGCGGAAACCATTTAAACTTCAGTCTGAGGACTGTGCCTGCTGTTTGTTGCGGGGATAATTGTTATTTTCTAGAACTAGAAGTAAGAGAAGGAAGGAAATAAGCATTTATTAAGTACCTTCTGTTTGCCAGGCACTACACCAAATGCTAAGTTCTTTACAAACATTATCTCATTTGGTCCTTACAAACAATCCTGTGAGGTAAGTGTTATTATGATCCTCATTTCACAGTTTAGGAAACTGAATCAGATTGAGGTTAAGTGACTTGCCCAATGTCACACAGCTAGTAAGTGTCTGAGGGCAGATTTAAACTCAGGTCTTCCTGATTCCAGGGCCAGTGCTCTATTGCAAGACCAGGCAGAAAGCCCAACTCTCTTGGGGATAGGGTTAAGGAACCAAGGAGAGAAGCCAGGAATGTGTATTACTCTGAACAAAGGTCTACTTGAGAACTTCATCCAGTCCTACAGTTTCCTTCTCCTGTTATATGAGGGCAAAAGCTAGAGTAGCAAGAGGAAGACTGGATTGGTTCAGCAACAATTTGGCAAAATATTTTAAGGATCTTGATTAATCCACCTGACTCTGTGCTATCCATTGCAGGAACAAAAACAAATGGAAGTGGGGTGGGATTGTGGGGGGAAACAGGAAGATTTATAGTATCCTCACAAGTTAACAGGAGCAAGGAGAAATCATCAGCATCCAGGCCAGGCATGGATTCAAGGAAGGCTTCATGGAGCTGGTATGTGTTGTTGTTGATCCTTCTTTTTGAAGAGGACCAATGGCATCGAGGGGTGATTTCTTGATTTGCATGTGAATTGGATTAAAGTGGACAGAGTTGCACAAAATCATCAGCCTCACTCTCTTTCCTTAAGTCATCGTAGTCCAACAGCAAGACAAAAATCAGGACAACTGGTGGCCCAAGATGCAGTGAATGACCTTGGTGTCTTCGATGCCTGCCCAAGTTCTAATAAGCACTCCACAGTGCCTGCTGCAGTCACCTTCATGGCCATTGGAACAAGTTGTTCTCATCCATCCATTTCACCAGAAAAAGTCTTCACATACCTGGAGTAAATAACTCACCAGTGGGTTTGAGATCCCTTAGTTACCGTCAACCTGGTTCAGCCTATCTGCTGAAACAGGACACACATAAGATATGAAGTCAAAAGATGGAGGAAGACAAGAGAATAACTGATAATCTGGATCTGATTCTGACCCATAACAAGGAAATGGTGGCTATTCTTTGGGTGAAAGTGGCCACTACATCTTAAACTCATAACAGAGGAGCTAAGGATAGTCTGATGCATACACAAGACTTGGGACAAACGGATTTCAAAGGGTTCACAGACAGGAAAAGTTACTATCATATGGCTTAAAATTCTACAGGGGCAATCAATCTAGGAGGGCTAAGAAATCCTCAAGAATGAAATTATGACATAAACAGAAATAAGGAAGGAAAGGGGAAAACCATCTGGAGACATCCAGATGCTTCAGGGCTAGTGTGCTGGTGTTGGAGTCAGGAAGACCTGAGCTCAAATCCTGTCTCAGACACTTACTACCTGTATGACTGTATGACCCAGGGCAATTCATTTTTACCTTGGTCAGTATGGGTGAAATGATGGAGGCTGGACTTGATGGCTTCTCAGGTCTCTTGCAGCTTCCATGATCTAAAGAGGTGTATACAGATGCGTAGAAAATTCATAAAACAACTTGGATTTTTTTTTTTGGAGGGGGGAAAGGTAGGGCAATTGGGGTTAAGAGACTTGCCCAAGGTCACAGGCTAGTTTTTGTGCTAAATGTCTGAGGTCAAATTTGAACTCAGGTCCTTCTGACTCCAGGGCTGGTGCTCTATTCACTGCACCACCTAGCCACGCCCCAACTTGGATTTTTAAAAGGAATATACAGAAGATGGTAGCAAGGACCAGAAATGAAAAACTAATTCAAAAGCTTGGCCAGCCCAGAATAATGTCAGGAGCAATAAATCTCAAACCAAATTGAGGTTGGGGACAAATGCTAAGGACAGGAAAAAGATTTCCTTTCTTTTTTTGAGCTTTTTCTTTTTAAAAACTTAGCTCTAATGGCTTTAAACTGCACTAAGACTTTGGGGATAACCTGTATGAGGAAAAAAAGGAAAAAAAAAGAAGGGGTGACTATTGCTCAGAGCAGGGGGACAGACAATGATGAAAGATTATGGAAAGAAGGCAGAAATACTCAGCTTTTATTTTTCCTTTTGTTCTCTGCCAAGAAGAATAATCTTTGGAATGGAAACTGCAGGGGGAAAAAAACCAAGACTGATAGGGAGTTGAAACACAAACCGAGTAAAGATTTTTAAATCATTGTCTGGATTAATTCAAGTCACCAGACCCAAGTGAACTCAATCTCAGGATACTCCAGTCAATCAATAATGTTTATTAAGAGAGGATTATGGGCAGGGAACTGTATGGAGATTTAAAAAGAAAAAAGGAGGAAAAAGACAGTCCCTGACCTCAAGGAGCTTACAATTTAATGGGGGAGACAACATGAAAATAAATTTGTATGAAGCAAGTTAAATACAGGATAAATGCGAAGTAATAAACAGAGGGAAGGCATGGGAATGAAGAAGAGTTAGGGAAGGTTTCCTGTAAGAGGTGGGATTTTAGTTGGACTTAAAAGATGCCAGGGAGGTCAGTAGTCAGAGCGGAGAGTGTTCCAGGTATGAGAGACAATCAGAGAGAATACCTAGAGCTAGGAAGAGGAGTGTTTTATGAGCAGCCAGAAAGTCATTGTACCTGGATCTAAGAGTACGGCTGTT
The DNA here is from genome assembly GCA_028627135.1 of Pseudochirops cupreus. NCBI lineage: Eukaryota > Metazoa > Chordata > Mammalia > Diprotodontia > Pseudocheiridae > Pseudochirops > Pseudochirops cupreus. The sequence continues at coordinate 546,357,579 of CM053581.1, forward strand.
TGGGATTTCTGAAAGACCATGGTAAAAAGCCCATGTGGTCAGGGAGAGGGAAAGAGTTCCTTGATGGTCTTTACATCCCCTGTAGGGCAGCAAGGTGATGCAGTGGAGAGAGCAGTGGGCTTGGAATCAGGAAGACTCATCTTCATAAGTTCAAATCTGGTCTCAGGTACGTACTAGCTGTGTGACCCTGGGCAAGTCACTTACCTCTGTTTGCTTCAGCTCTTTGTCAGTAAAACAAGCTGGAGAAGGAAATGGCAAACCACTCCAGCACCCTTGCCAACAAAACCCCAAAAGAGGTCATAAAGAGTTAGATATGACTGGAACAATTCACAACGATAACATTCCTTGTGCCTAGGAAAGTGCCTGTGCACAGTAGACACAATAAATGTTTGTCAAATTAATGAATGAAAAGGGCAAATGTTGTAAGTTTCCAAAAAAGGAAAGAAAGAGATGACTGTGAACTAAAGGCCAGTGAACTTCACAATCCCTAGCAAGACTCTAGAAGGGATTGTTCAAGGTATGATTAATGGACAACTAGAAACCAATAAGACTTCTGTAAAAGCAGTTGCCACACTAATCTCATTTTCTTCTATGATACTCTTAAAACCCACAATGAATCCCTGAGGTCATTTATTCAGGAAGTCCTTCCAATGAAGCATATCCCAAGCTGTCCATTTCTTTCCATTCCAGGCACCTCATTCATGTCCTCCCATAAGGAGAATGTTCCACGGAGGCCTTCCCACTTTGGGTACCCTGGAGCACTCTGGATGTCTACCCACCTCTCATCATTCCTCGATCTCCCCAAGTGACCAGTCCATCTTCTCTCCGTCTCATCCAGTTCCTTGATGATGGCCTTTACTTTTATTCTTTGTTGTCTCCATGTTGTGGCCTGCTCAGCTCATGCACCTCGCCAATGACCTCCTTCTGATGTTCATCTTTAGTTCTTCAGAGGCAATGAGTGGTGTTCCAGTGGTGCCATCCAGCAGAGGCATCAAACTCAAATAGAAACATATCCCTGTAGGCCAAATATTGTCTCAGAAAGTCACAAATTAGCCTCATCTTTGTGGTATTATATTTTTACTTATTTTGTTAAACATTTCCCAATTACATTTGAATTGGATTTGAGGAACCCTAGGCCAGGGAGTTTGACGCCTCTGCCATAAAGCAATGCCATTGGTATAACTAACCTAGATCTCAGTAAACATATATCAAATCCTCTAATATTATTCTTTGTAAATAAAATGGAGAATTGGGGATTCAACAGTAGTATAATTCACTGAATTCAGAATGATCTGATGAGTCAGAATGGAATAATGGTTCAATGTCAAACTAAAAGGATTTCTCAGTGTAATGTCCCAGGGCTTTCTACATGGCCTTCTGTTCTTTATCATTCTTTCCATTGACCAAGATGAATACATAAATGGACTATTTATCAGATTTGCAGATGGAACAAAGACAAGGAAGGATAGTTTCACATTGAATCCAAAAGGATTTTGATAGGCTAGATTTTAATCCTTATGTAATAAGAGGAAAGGGCAGCTAGGTGACACAGTAGATAGAGCACTGGACTTGGAACCAGGAAGACATCATCCTGAGTTCAAATGTGACCTCAGACACTTACCAGCTGTGTGACCCTGAGCAAGTCACTTAACCCTGTTTGCTTGAGTTTCTTCATCTGTCAAATGAGCTAGAAAAGGAAATGGCAAACTACTCCAGTATCTTTCCAAGAAAACCCTAAATGGAGTCATGAAGAGTTGAACACAACTGAAATATCAACAACAACAAAATAAGAGAAAATTTAATTGGGAGTAAATGCAATCCCTACACTCGAATTCAGAAAGTCAATTTCACAGGTATAAGATGAGAAACAACAGGGCTAAATACCAGTTCTTCTGAAAAAAAAAAGGGAGAGGGGGGACTTTAATGGATTTCAAAGTCACTATGAGTCCACAGTATGATGTGGCAACAACAATCCCCAAAAAAGCTAACAACTAATGTGATGGCTGATTAAGGTCCCATTCATTCTAGTCATCCATTCAAAATCTTTTTTTCTATCAATTACATAGTCTCTTAAGATTTGCAAATTGCTTTACAAATGTTATTTTATCCTCACAAGCACCCAGGAAGTTAGTGCTATTATTATTCCTGTTTTATAGGTGGGAAAATTGAGACTGGTAGAGGATAGATGACTTGCCCTGGGTCACATAGCTGGTAAATGCCTGAGGCTGAATTTAAGCTGAGGTCTTCCTGACCCTGTGTTCAGAGCTCTTTCTACTACCACCCACCAGCTTCCTGTTTCATAGCCTAATATGTGTGAGGTTCTGTGCTAGGTATTAGGGGTACAAAGTCACAAATGAATCAATTCTTGCCTTCAGGGAGCTTACATTCTCTTGAGGAGAATACATTAAGGCTGGTAGCGTTGGGACTCAAGGAGGTGATAGTCCCGTTGTACTATGCTAGTACACTTCTGGAAAATTTTGTACAATTCTAGGAACCAAATTTATAAGACATGGAAAAGCTAGGAGGCGTCTAGAGGAGGAGAACTAAGTGGGGCTGAGGATCATGCCAAGTGGGGATAAGATAAAAGGACTGAAATATTTGGCCTGGAAAGAGAGACTTTAGAAGAAATATGAGAGCTGTCTTCAATTATTTGAAGGGGTGAATATGAAAGAGAAATTAGATTTGGTTCACTGGCCCCAGAAGCAATCTATGGGGAGGAGATATGTTTGGAATCTGGATTTCAGCTTGGTGGTAAGAAGACCCTTGAAACAATCAAGCTATTCCAAAGTGTCTTGATTGACTGGGAGTTATGCTAAATAACCTTAGAGAGCTTTTCTAATTATGAGGTTCTATGATTCTGGAGACTTGGGGTTACAGGACCCAGGTTCAAATTCTGGTTCTGCCATTTGACCTTAAGCGAATTATTTCACCAAGATCATTGGGTTAGATGATATAGTGAGGTAACTCCATGGCTAGAATACTGAACTTGGAGCAGAGAAGATCTGAGTTCAAATTCTGCCCTAAGATGCTAGCTGTGTGACCCTAGGCAAGTCACTTAACCTCTGTCTTCCTCAGTTTCCTCATCTGTAAAAGGGGGGGGTGATAACAGTACCTATTTCCTAGGGTGGTCGTGAGAATAAAATGAGATGCTATTGGTACAGTGCTTTGCAAACTTTAAATCATTGTTGACAATTATCCTTTCACTGCAACTTTCCCCATGGTGGTTTCACTACATCTGGGTCAGCATAAGAAATTAAGTGGGAATTCAGAGGAAGTTTTGTGGAAGTCTTAGACAACATGTGAGAGGTAGTAGGTGACACAGAAAAAGTTTGGAAAATCAGAAACGCATAAAATATATGTACAGTATTGTATATCAACATATTTTTATCTTTTAATAATATAAAAATTCAGACTTCTTCTCTGGCACAAAGGGAGGGTCAAACAATTTTACACAGATTTTCAAGATTTCAGGGGCACCACACCACTGATGCACCTCCCCAACAATGTGGAAGACATAACTGTAAATGCAGACCGCTATTAGTACTTGATATCACAGAAGAGTCCATCTTGCCTGCTGAGTGACAACCTCAGTATGTCAGTAAGCAAGCCTTAATTAATGTGCCAGGAGCTGTGTTAAGCATTGAGACTACAAAGAAAGGCAAAATGTGGGTGATTTGAATCACAGAGGGGCAAGATTATTATCTAAAAAGGAACTCCCCCTTTTATCTTTCATTTGGTGGCCAGTGGGGGTCCCTTCTATTTAAGGGTACCTCTGGATTTCTTGCCAAGATAGATTCAATATCCACATAAATTCCAAGGGCAGAGAACATGGCATAGTTTGGGTCAAGTCTCCTATTTCAGATTTTGCTGAGCAGCTAAAAGAAACCGTAAAAGACAGTTTTTGCCTAGCCTCAAAGAGATGCTTCTTCCAAGTCCCAAATAGCTAAGGATATAACTCTTAGATTAAGTGCCCAAATTCTTATTCTCTGAGCTTAATGCACTCGTGGGTCTCCAGGTCACTGCCTCCAGGTGTTTGCCTACAATAGGAAGGCAGACCAAGGTCATGTAGCGCATCTTCTAGCATCTTTGTAACTTTTTCAGAGGGAGATTCCTAAATGCCTTTCATCATCTCAATAAAAAAAAATTGCAGAAGGGAGCCAGAATCCTTTCTTTTCAATTCTAATGAAACCCTTAATCTTTTGTGCAAACAGCTTTATGCAAAGTGCTTTCATGTGGCACATTTGTAGGTTATAAAAATAGCAGTGGGAACATGGGAATGATTGTTGAAAAAGTGGTTACCACATTGATGTTAACAGTTGCCCGTCATACATAGGCCTGTCAGTAGTAGGACTGGACCAATGGGTCTTGCCATCTGCCTTGCAGTGAATCCATCCAATATATGTTATCTTCCTTTTTTATAATGTGAGCTCCTTGAAGGCAGAGGTTGTCGTTGAAAAACTGGTTACCACATTGATGGTAACAGTTGCCCATCTTCCATAGGCCTGTCAGTGGTAGGACTGGACGAACGGGTCTTGCCATCTGCCCTGTAATGAAGCCATTCTATATATGTTCTCTCTTCTTTTAAAATGTGAATTTTTTGAGGACAGAGGTTGTCTTGATTTTCTGTTTTTAACTGCATAGCTTAGCACAATGCTTAAAACATAGGAAGTGATTAATAAATGGTTTCTCATCCATTCATTTCAATTCTGAATTTTTTCATAATTATCCTAAACCTAACTGACTCTCCCACCCACCCATCCACCCAAAGGTAATAAACACAAAGGAAACCGTAGCTATTAAACCCACAGCATCCTCTGATGCCTGGAGCCCCTCACTTGTCTTTCAGCCTAGACAAAGGGCAGGGAAATGAACACGTCTTTGGAGTTGCACTAACAAAACATGTGCACCCTGAGTACCGTGTCTCACAGACCAGAATAGCTAAACAAGTAGCAGAAGAGCTTGTTCAGCTCATAGCTGCCTGGGGCAGGGGATTACACAGCCTTCTTGGTAAACAGCTTGTCTACATTAATGAAAAGTTTCCATTGAAAGAGTGACCCCACGTTGAACATTATAATCCATCCATTTAGCACTGCAGTATCCAACTTACCTGCACAAATTGAACTCCATAAGTGGATTAGGCAGCTGGCGGATGCCAACAGCCGAGCAGCAAGTACAGTATTCTGTAAAAGTATATTCATAACAATAATAATAGAATTTAAATAGTGCTTTAAGATTTGCAAAGTACTTGTACATAATATTTCATTTCATCCAAACAACCCTGTGAAGTAGGTACTATCATTTTCCCTGCTTTGCAGATGAGGAAACTGAGGCAAACAGGGTTAAGTGACTTGCTCAGGGTCACACAGCTAGTAAGTGTCTGAGGCTGGATTTGAACTTGGGTTCTCCTGACTCCAAGTCTACTGTGCCACTGCGGTGTCTACAAAGATCTATATGGCTTATGATAGGTATGTGTTTCCAAAGGTATAGGCTATTTGGTAGTTATGGCTGGCTGTAGGGTTGGGGTTTTTGTGTTGTGGTTAGATATAAAAATTTCATAAAGAATCACAGAATTTCAATGTCAAAATGGAATTTAAAGGTCATATATACCTAACCAAGAATCTTATATATATAT